>CM035117.1:73491912-73991912 GCA_020205555.1 Panax stipuleanatus
CATGACTATGGTTCTCTTTGGCCAGTAGTGCAAAGATGAATTGGTGACTGGTATGATCATGATCATTGATTTTACAATTGAATATCTTTAGCTAAGTGCAAAGGTGAATTGATCAACATGGTTATATTATATTTATAAATTATGGAATGATTAGATATTTTTTGAGATACGAATATCTTGGCCCGTAGTGCAAAGATGAAACTATTGTGAATCTTTGGCCCGTAATGCAAGATAACTATGATGAATATCTTTGGCCTGTAGTGCAAAGATGAGCGGTTGATTTGTGAATATCTTTGGCCTGAGTGCAAGAGAATGATTAATTGTTGAATATCTTGGTTTATGAAGATGAATTGATTCAGATTATGAACAGGAACTGTGATTTGGTAAACCATGATCTTTGGTGTTTCAGGTAAGATAGGTGATGAAAGTTATCTTCGCCCTAGGCGAGAGGAATTTAGCACACAATTATGATTATGAATTATTCACATGATTATGAACAGGAACTGTTAATTGATGTTACAGGGATAAACATTGTTGGTGAACTTTTAACATGGAGAAGATAATAGACTATGGTCTATTGACTCTTCTAATGGATTGCTCGTTTCCGCTGCAACTATGGTTGAAAAGTTTTTATCATCTATCATATATTATAAATCTCTGATTTATTACTGATGAAGACTATTGATAATTTAATTATCTTTAGTCATGATTCTTTACTAGCTATTTGCTCACCCTTTTCATCTATTGTCCTCTTCAGGAAATGAGAATGTTGCGGAACTAGTCTGGGGACAAATGATGGTCCGAGTTAGAGCAGTAGTAGTCTTGCTTTTTGTAAAATAGTGGGAAATCATTGTAATAATAAGAATGATTTGGAATGTTTATTTCGTATTATATACGATTTGTATTGACACTCACAGTTGTGTGGTCGTATTGCACGACCGTGTGATCTAAAAGTTTGTTTTTGAATTATGTACCATGTATTTGGCAACTCAGAATGGGTTGGGTTGACTGGAACCTATTCTGGGGGCGTCACAGTTGGTATCAGAGCTTGAGATATGGTCGCTGGCGGAGATTTGATCTAGAACTAGGAGGGGAGGGACGAAACTTCGCTAGTGTGTGACTTACCTAAGCTGACTTTTCTTACTTAATAAATTGACAATTGTTATAATGTCAATTAACCTTGTTTTGAAGCGATATTCTAGAATGAGAAATGGAGAAATCATGATGACAAGGAAAATGGAATCTGAAATGAATGCATGGTATTCTCACTTTTGAAATACCAGGTACGTAAATTTCGGGACGAAATTTCATAAGAAGGGGTGATTGTAAGACCCAGATTTATGAAATAAAAGTATCAATTTTTCTATTTAGTAATGGTAAATTGAAAAAAGATTAAAGTTAGAGGGTGAAATATGCAAATTTTGCAAGTAAGCAACGTGGTTATAAAATATTCATTGTTGTCAGGGAATATTCGTTTGGTCGTTGAATATTCTTGTGTCGGAGAATATTCGTACGACGGCGCAGCTATTTGTGGGCCCCACAACGAATAACTGTCGGATATAGAAAGCGACAGAAATAACCTTTTTATAAAATAACGGCGTAGTGTTACCGTTAGTACTGTTGAAATATCCGGGGTTAAAATACAGTAATCCGCGTTGTTGCACAGTAGCACACGGTATTGCACAGTATTTGAATTATTGATTCTTACGAAAGAAGTCACTACTCAATTATGTTACAGTAATTACTGTTCAATATTTATTTTATTGTTAATATTGCTACGTTAATTGATATCAATAATTGCTACGTTGCTATGATTGATTCAATAATTGCTACCGGTGATATTTTGTATTATTGATTCATAATTGTCATTGCCAGTATTTCACATTATCAACTCAATAATTCATATTATTGAATAATATTATTAGATAGCATTATTGACAATGTCTAAGAAGTTATGTCTAGGAGGGAGTTATTTAATTGCGCGCTAGTAAGGAGAAGTACTTATCGGAAGGCCCCCTCTTTCTTGGGAACGACTTGGTTGTCAATATTGTAGGTCTGTAATATTATTGTGAATAATTAATTATTGATTTACATGATAAAAAATATTTATTTTGTGGATATAAAAAAAGGAATTAGTGCTGATGTATTTTTTATCAGTATTTGGTGTGGAAAAATCATCCGTTTGTAGATTTCGTATATTTATGTTTGGAATTTGGAAAAACTTCCTTCTACAAAGTTGTAGAGAATTAAATTTCATATGAAAAAGGGCATAGAATTTGTATTTTCTGACAAATGGGCTATTTATTATGAATTATTGAAGTTTCAGAAAATAAATATTTTTTTATAAAATGGTGGGCCCACTTTTGGTTGGTGAAGGCTTGATGGCTTTTAGGTCATGAGGCGGCTGGAAAATTTTTAAAATAAAATATTATTTTATTTAAAAGTCTACTTTGGACATCCTAAGCTTTTCCTATAAATAGGGTGCTTAGGTTAGAATTAAAAATCACACCAGAATCAGAAGTTTTCTCTCTATAATATCGAGCGTATTTTTGTGAGTATTTGGATACTTTGAGTATTACTATTCAGTGCAAGTTTCCTTCGGTATTATATCCGATATTCAGTCCGACGTACTATTCTTATGAGGTAAAGGATGTTATTTTTTTTCGTAAATGATGTTATTGATTTCAATATCATTTCATCGAAATATTGGTATGAATTTTATTATGAATTTTTACCTTTTTCGTCGAGGTTACTATTCACGTATACGGCACTATTCATGTATACGGCACTATTCACGAATACGGTACTATTCACGAGTACTATTCACGAAGTATGATTTTTCTTATAAATTTCTATCCTTTTCATGTCGAGGTTACTATTTACGTATACGACACTATTCACGTATACGGTACTATTCATCGAAAAATTAAATTTTATTCTATTTGTCCAAGTTGCCTGTTAAGGTTCCTATCTTTGATCGGATTCATATTTTGAACTACATTCTTGAATTTTACTCCACAATTGGTTATCATGTTAACAATTGGATCATATTGTTCTTATTCTCATATATAACATTTTTATAATCCGGATGATGAAAATTCTCTTTGACTTGAGTGTAAAGATGGGTAGATTAGTGGTATGATCATGACTATGGGTTCTCTTTGGCCAGTAGTGCAAAGATGAATTGTTGACTAGTATGATCATGATCATTGATTTTACAATTGAATATCTTTAGCTTAAGTGCAAAGGTGAATTGATCAACATGGTTATAATTATTGTTTATAAATTCTGGAATGATTAGATATTTTTTGAGATACGAATATCTTTGGCCCGTAGTGCAAAGATGAACTATTGATGAATATCTTTGGCCCATAATGTCAAAGATGAACTATTGATGAATATCTTTGGCCTGTAGTGCAAAGATGAGCGGTTGATTTGTGAATATCTTTGGCCTGTAGTGCAAAGATGAATGATTAATTGTTGAATATCTTTGGCTTGTAATGCAAAGATGAATTGATTAGCATGATTATGAACAGGAACTGTGATTTGGTATAACCATGATCTTTGGTGTTTCAGGTAAAGATAGGTGATGAAAGTTATCTTCGCCCTAGGTGCGAAGAGGAATTTAGCAACACAATTATGATTATGAATTATTCACATGATTATGAACAGGAACTGTTGATTGATGTTACAGGGATAAAACATTGTTGGTGAACTTTTAACATGGAGAAGATAATAGACATTATGGTCTATTTGACTCTTCTAATGGATTGCTCGTTCCGCTGCAACTATGGTTGAAAAGTTTTATCATCTACCATATATTATAAATCTCTGATTTATTACTGATGAAGACTATTGATAATTTAATTATCTTTAGTCATGATATTCTTTACTAGGCTATTTGTGCTCACCCTTTTCATCTGTTGTCCTCTTCAGAAAATGAGAATGTTGCGGGAACTAGTCGGGGGACAGAATGATGGTCCGAGTTAGAGCAGTAGTAGTCTTTGCTATTTTTGTAAAATAGTGGGATAATAATTGTAATAAATAAAGAATGAATTTGAATGTTGATATTTCGTATTATATACGATTTGTATTGACACTCACAGTTGTGTGGTCGTATTTTGCACGACCGTGTGATATAAAAGTTTGTATTTGAATTATGTACCATGTATTTGGCAACTCAGAATGGGTTGGGTTGACTGGACCTATTCTGGGGGCGTCACAGTTGGTATCAGAGCTGGCGGAGATTTGAGTCTAGAACTCGGAGGGGATGGACGAATAATATACTTCGCTAGTGTGTGACTTACCTAAGCTGACTTTTCTTACTTAATAAATTGACAATTGTTATATGTCAATTAACCTTGTTTGGAAGCGGTATTCTAGAATGAGCAATGGAGAAATCATGATGACAAGGAAGATGGAATCTGAAATGAAAGCATGGTATTCTCAACTTTTCGAAATACCAGGTACGTAAATTTCGGGGACGAAATTTCATAAGGAGGGGTGATTGTAAGACCCCAGATTTTATGAAATAAAAGTATTCAATTTTTCTATTTAGTAAATGGTTAAATTGAAAAAAGATTAAAGTTAAGGGTGAAATATGCAAATTTTGCAAAGTAAGCAAGTGGTTATAAAATATTCATTGTTGTCGGGGAATATTCGTTTGGTCGTGGAATATTCTTGTTGTCGGAGAATATTCGTACGACGGCGCAGCTATTTGTGGGTCCCACAACGGAATAACTGTCGGATATAGAAAGCGACAGAAATAACCTTTTTATAAAATAACGGCGTAGTTGTTACCGTTAGTACTGTTGAAATACCCGGTGGTTAAAATACAGTAATACGCGGTGTTGCACAGTAGCACACGGTATTGCACAGTATTTTGAATTATTGATTCTTACGAAAGAAGTCACTTACTCAATTATTGTTACAGTAATTACTGTTCAATATTTTATTTTATTGGTTCAATAATTGCTACGTTGATATTTTATATCAATAATTGCTACGTTGCTATGATTGATTCAATAATTGCTACCGTTGATATTTTGTATTATTGATTCAATAATTGTCACTACACAGTATTTCACATTATCAACTCAATAATTCATATTATTTGAATAATATTATTAGATAGCATTATTGACAATGTCTAAGAAAGTTATGTCTAGGAGGGGTTATTTAATTGCACGCTAGTAAGGAGAAGTCCTTATCGGAAGGCCCCCTCTTTCTTGGGAACGACTTGGTTGTCAATATTGTAGGTCTGTAATATTATTTGTGAATAATTAATTATTGATTTACATGATAAGAAAATATTTATTTTGTGGATATAAAAAAAGGAATTAGTGCTGATGTATTTTTATCAGTATTTTGGTGTGGAAAATCATCCGTTTGTAGATTTCGTATAATTTATGTTTGGAATTTGGAAAAACTTCCTTCTACAAAGTTGTAGATATAAAAAAAGGAATTAGTGCTGATGTATTTTTATCAGTATTTTGGTGTGGAAAATCATCCGTTTGTAGATTTCGTATAATTTATGTTTGAAATTTGGAAAAACTTTCTTTTACAAAGTTGTAGAGAATTAAATTTCATATGAAAAAGGCATAGAATTTGTATTTTTCTGACAAATGGGCTATTTATTATGAATTATTGAAGTTTCAAAAAATAAATATTTTTTTTATAAAATGGTGGGCCCCACTTTTGGTTGGGGAAGGCTGATGGCTTTTGGGTCATGAGGCGGCTGGAAATTTTTAAAATAAAATATTATTTTATTCAAAAGTCTACTTTGGCATCCTAAACTTTCCTATAAATAGGGTGCTTAGGTTAGAATTAAAAATCACACCAGAATCAGAAGTTTTCTCTCTCTATAAAATCGAGCGTATTTTTGTGAGTATTTGGATACTTTGAGTATTACTATTCAGAGCAAGTTTCCTTCGGTATTATATCCGATATTCCAGTCAGAAGTACTATTCTTATGAGGTAAAGGATGTTATTTTTTTCGTAAATGATGTTATTGATTTAATATCATTTCATCGAAATATTGGTATGAATTTTATTATGAAATTTTTACCTTTTTCGTCGAGGTTACTATTCACGTATACGGCACTATTCACGAATACGGTACTATTCACGAGTACTATTCACGAAGTATGATTTTTCTTATGAAATTTCTATCCTTTTCATGTCGGGGTTACTATTTACGTATACGACACTATTCACGTATACGGTACTATTCATCGAAAAATTAAATTTTATTATATTTGTCCAAGTTGCCTGTTAAGGTTCCTATCTTTGATCGGATCCATATTTTGAACTACATTCTTGAATTTTACTCCACAATTGGTTATCATGTTAACAATTGGATCATATTGTTCTTATTCTCATATATAACATTTTTATAATCCGGATGATGAAAATTCTCTTTGACTTGAGTGTAAAGATGGGTAGATTAGTGGTATGATCATGACTATGGGTTCTCTTTGGCCAGTAGTGCAAAGATGAATTGTTGACTGGTATGATCATGATCATTGATTTTACAATTGAATATCTTTAGCTTAAGTGCAAAGGTGAATTGATCAACATGGTTATAATTATTGTTTATAAATTCTGGAATGATTAGATATTTTTTGAGATACGAATATTTTGGCCCGTAGTGCAAAGATGAACTATTGATGAATATCTTTGGCCCGTAATGCAAAGATGAACTATTGATGAATATCTTTGGCCTGTAGTGCAAAGATGAGCGGTTGATTTGTGAATATCTTTGGCCTGTAGTGCAAAAATGAATGATTAATTGTTGAATATCTTTGGCTTGTAATACAAAGATGAATTGATTAGCATGATTATGAACAGGAACTGTGATTTGGTATAACCATGATCTTTTGTGTTTCAGGTAAAGATAGGTGATGAAAGTTATCTTCGCCCTAGGTGCGAAAGGAATTTAGCAACACAATTATGATTATGAATTATTCACATGATTATGAACAGGAACTGTTGATTGATGTTACAGGGATAAAACTATTGTTGGTGAACTTTTAACATAGAGAAGATAATAGACATTATGGTCTATTTGACTCTTCTAATGGATTGCTCGTTCCGCTGCAACTATGGTTGAAAAGTTTTATCATCTACCATATATTATAAATCTCTGATTTATTACTGATGAAGACTATTGATAATTTAATTATCTTTAGTCATGATATTCTTTACTAGGCTATTTGTGCTCACCCTTTTCATCTATTGTCCTCTTCAGGAAATGAGAATGTTGCGGGAACTAGTCGGGGGACAGAATGATGGTCCGAGTTAGAGCAGTAGTAGTCTTTGCTATTTTTGTAAAATAGTGGGATAATAATTGTAATAAATAAAGAATGAATTTGAATGTTGATATTTCGTATTATATACGATTTGTATTGACACTCACAGTTGTGTGGTCGTATTTTGCACGACCGTGTGATATAAAAGCTTGTATTTGAATTATGTACCATGTATTTGGCAACTCAGAATGGGTTGGGTTGACTGGACCTATTCTGGGGGCGTCACAGTTGGTATCAGAGCTTAGGGATATGGTCGCTGGCGGAGATTTGAGTCTAGAACTAGGAGGGGAGGGACGAATAATATACTTCGCTAGTGTGTGACTTACCTAAGCTGACTTTTCTTACTTAATAAATTGACAATTGTTATATGTCAATTAACCTTGTTTTGAAGCGGTATTCTAGAATGAGCAATGGAGAAATCATGATGACAAGGAAGATGGAATCTGAAATGAAAGTATGGTATTCTCAACTTTTCGAAATACCAGGTACGTAAATTTCGGGGACGAAATTTCATAAGGAGGGGTGATTGTAAGACCCCAGATTTTATGAAATAAAAGTATTCAATTTTTCTATTTAGTAAATGGTTAAATTGAAAAAAGATTAAAGTTAAGGGTGAAATATGCAAATTTTGCAAAGTAAGCAAGTGGTTATAAAATATTCATTGTTGTCAGGGAATATTCGTTTGGTCGTGGAATATTCTTGTTGTCGGAGAATATTCGTACGACGGCGCAGCTATTTGTGGGCCCCACAACGAATAACTGTCGGATATAGAAAGCGACAGAAATAACCTTTTTGTAAAATAACGGCGTAGTTGTTACCGTTAGTACTGTTGAAATACCCGGTGGTTAAAATACAGTAATACGCGGTGTTGCACAGTAGCACACGGTATTGCACAGTATTTTGAATTATTGATTCTTACGAAAGAAGTCACTTACTCAATTATTGTTACAGTAATTACTGTTCAATATTTTATTTTATTGGTTCAATAAGTGCTACGTTGATATTTTATATCAATAATTGCTACGTTGCTATGATTGATTCAATAATTGCTACCGTTGATATTTTGTATTATTGATTCAATAATTGTCATTGCACAGTATTTCACATTATCAACTCAATAATTCATATTATTTGAATAATATTATTAGATAGCATTATTGACAATGTCTAAGAAAGTTATGTCTAGGAGGGGTTATTTAATTGCGCGCCAGTAAGGAGAAGTCCTTATCGGAAGGCCCCCTCTTTCTTGGGAACGACTTGGTTGTCAATATTGTAGGTCTGTAATATTATTTGTGAATAATTAATTATTGATTTACATAATAAGAAAATATTTATTTCGTGGATATAAAAAAAGGAATTAGTGCTGATGTATTTTTATCAGTATTTTGGTGTGAAAAATCATCCGTTTGTAGATTTCGTATAATTTATGTTTGGAATTTGGAAAAACTTCCTTCTACAAAGTTGTAGATATAAAAAAAGGTATTAGTGCTGATGTATTTTTATCAGTATTTTGGTGTGAAAAATCATCCGTTTGTAGATTTCGTATAATTTATGTTTGAAATTTGGAAAAACTTTCTTTTACAAAGTTGTAGAGAATTAAATTTCATATGAAAAAGGCATAGAATTTGTATTTTTCTGACAAATGGGCTATTTATTATAAATTATTGAAGTTTCAGAAAATAAATATTTTTTTTATAAAATGGTGGGCCCCACTTTTGGTTGGGGAAGGCTGATGGCTTTTGGGTCATGAGGCGGCTGGAAATTTTTAAAATAAAATATTATTTTATTCAAAAGTCTACTTTGGCATCCTAAGCTTTTCCTATAAATAGGGTGCTTAGGTTAGAATTAAAAATCACACCAGAATCAGAAGTTTTCTCTCTCTATAATATCGAGCGTATTTTTGTGAGTATTTGGATACTTTGAGTATTACTATTCAGTGCAAGTTTCCTTCGGTATTATATCCGATATTCCAGTCAGAAGTATTATTCTTATGAGGTAAAGGATGTTATTTTTTTCGTAAATGATGTTATTGATTTAATATCATTTACATCGAAATATTGGTATGAATTTTATTATGAAATTTTTACCTTTTTCGTCGATGTTACTATTCACGTATACGGCACTATTCATGTATACGGCACTATTCACGAATACGGTACTATTCACGAGTACTATTCACGAAGTATGATTTTTCTTATAAAATTTCTATCCTTTTCATGTCGGGGTTAATATTTACGTAAACGACACTATTCACGTATACGGTACTATTCATCGAAAAATTAAATTTTATTCTATTTGTCCAAGTTGCTTGTTAAGGTTCCTATCTTTGATCGGATCCATATTTCGAACTACATTCTTGAATTTTACTCCACAATTGGTTATCATGTTAACAATTGGATCATATTGTTCTTATTCTCATATATAACATTTTTATAATCCGGATGATGAGAATTCTCTTTGACTTGAGTGTAAAGATGGGTAGATTAGTGGTATGATCATGACTATGGGTTCTCTTTGGCCAGTAGTGCAAAGATGAATTGTTGACTGGTATGATCATAAACATTGATTTTACAATTGAATATCTTTAGCTTAAGTGCAAAGGTGAATTGATCAACATGGTTATAATTATTGTTTATAAATTCTGGAATGATTAGATATTTTTTGAGATACGAATATCTTTGGCCCGTAGTGCAAAGATGAACTATGGATGAATATCTTTGGCCCGTAATGCAAAGATGAACTATTGATGAATATCTTTGGCCTGTAGTGCAAAGATGAGCGGTTGATTTGTGAATATCTTTGGCCTGTAGTGCAAAGATGAATGATTAATTGTTGAATATCTTTGGCTTGTAATGCAAAGATGAATTGATTAGCATGATTATGAACAGGAACTGTGATTTGGTATAACCATGATCTTTGGTGTTTCAGGTAAAGATAGGTGATGAAAGTTATCTTCGCCCTAGGTGCGAAGAGGAATTTAGCAACACAATTATGATTATGAATTATTCACATGATTATGAACAGGAACTGTTGATTGATGTTACAGGGATAAAACATTGTTGGTGAACTTTTAACATGGAGAAGATAATAGACATTATGGTCTATTTGACTCTTCTAATGGATTGCTCGTTCCGCTGCAACTATAGTTGAAAAGTTTTATCATCTACCATATATTATAAATCTCTGATTTATTACTGATGAAGACTATTGATAATTTAATTATCTTTAGTCATGATATTCTTTACTAGGCTATTTGTGCTCACCCTTTTCATCTATTGTCCTCTTCAGGAAATGAGAATGTTGCGGGAACTAGTCGGAGGACAGAATGATGGTCCGAGTTAGAGCAGTAGTAGTCTTTGCTATTTTTGTAAAATAGTGGGATAATAATTATAATAAATAAAGAATGAATTTGAATGTTGATATTTCGAATTATATACGATTTGTATTGACACTCACAGTTGTGTGGTCGTATTTTGCACGACCGTGTGATATAAAAGTTTGTATTTGAATTTTGTTCCATGTATTTGGCAACTCAGAATGGGTTGGGTTGACTGGACCTATTCTGGGGGCGTCACAGTTGGTATCAGAGTTTAGGGATATGGTTGCTGGCGGAGATTTGAGTCTAGAACTAGGAGGGGAGGGACGAATAATATACTTCGCTAGTGTGTGACTTACCTAAGCTGACTTTTCTTACTTAATAAATTGACAATTGTTAAATGCCAATGAACCTTGTTTTGAAGCGGTATTCTAGAATGAGCAATGGAGAAATCATGATGACAAGGAAGATGGAATCTGAAATGAAAGCATGGTATTCTCAACTTTTCGAAATACCAGGTACGTAAATTTAGGGGATGAAATTTCATAAGGAGGGGTGATTGTAAGACCCCAGATTTTATGAAATAAAAGTATTCAATTTTTCTATTTAGTAAATGGTTAAATTGAAAAAAGATTAAAGTTAAGGGTGAAATATGCAAATTTTGCAAAGTAAGCAAGTGGTTATAAAATTTTCATTGTTGTCAGGGAATATTCGTTTGGTCGTGGAATATTCTTGTTGTCGGAGAATATTCGTACGACGGCGCAGCTATTTGTGGGCCCCACAACGGAATAACTGTCGGATATAGAAAGCGACAGAAATAACCTTTTTATAAAATAACGGCGTAGTTGTTACCGTTAGTACTGTTGAAATACCCGGTGGTTAAAATACAGTAATACGCGGTGTTGCACAGTAGCACACGGTATTGCACAGTATTTTGAATTATTGATTCTTACGAAAGAAGTCACTTACTCAATTATTGTTACAGTAATTACTGTTCAATATTTTATTTTATTGGTTCAATAAGTGCTACGTTGATATTTTATATCAATAATTGCTACGTTGCTATGATTGATTCAATAATTGCTACCGTTGATATTTTGTATTATTGATTCAATAATTGTCATTGCACAGTATTTCACATTATCAACTCAATAATTCATATTATTTGAATAATATTATTAGATAGCATTATTGACAATGTCTAAGAAAGTTATGTCTAGGAGGAGTTATTTAATTGCGCGCTAGTAAGGAGAAGTCCTTATCGGAAGGCCCCCTCTTTCTTGGGAACGACTTGGTTGTCAATATTGTAGGTCTGTAATATTATTTGTGAATAATTAATTATTATTTACATGATAAGAAAATATTTATTTTGTGGATATAAAAAAAGGAATTAGTGCTGATGTATTTTTATCAGTATTTTGGTGTGGAAAATCATCCGTTTGTAGATTTCGTATAATTTATGTTTGGAATTTGGAAAAACTTCCTTCTACAAAGTTGTAGAGAATTAAATTTCATATGAAAAAGGCATAGAATTTGTATATTTCTGACAAATGGGCTATTTATTATGAATTATTGAAGTTTCAGAAAATAAATATTTTTTTAATAAAATGGTGGGCACCACTTTTGGTTGGTGAAGGCTGATGGCTTTTGGGTCATGAGGCGGCTGGAAATTTTTAAAATAAAATATTATTTTATTTAAAAGTCTACTTTGGCATCCTAAGCTTTTCCTATAAATAGGGTGCTTAGGTTAGAATTAAAAATTACACCAGAATCAGAAGTTTTCTATCAATAATATCGAGCGTATTTTTGTGAGTATTTGGATACTTTGAGTATTACTATTCAGTGCAAGTTTCCTTCGGTATTATATCCGATATTCCAGTCAGAAGTACTATTCTTATGAGGTAAAGGATGTTATTTTTTTCGTAAATGATGTTATTGATTTCAATATCATTTCATCGAAATATTGGTATGAATTTTATTATGAAATTTTTACCTTTTTCGTCGAGGTTACTATTCACGTATACGACACTATTCATGTATACGGCACTATTCACGAATACGGTACTATTCACGAGTACTATTCACGAAGTATGATTTTTCGTATGAAATTTTTATCTTTTTCATGTCGGGGTTACTATTTACGTATACGACACTATTCACGTATACGGTACTATTCATCGAAAAATTAAATTTTATTCTATTTGTCCAAGTTGCCTGTTAAGGTTCCTATCTTTGATCGTATCCATATTTTGAACTTCATTCTTGAATTTTACTCCACAATTGGTTATCCTGTTAACAATTGGATCATATTGGTCTTATTCTCATGTATAACATTTTTATAATCCGGATGATGAAAATTCTCTTTGACTTGAGTGTAAAGATGGGTAGATTAGTGGAATGATCATGACTATGGGTTCTCTTTGGCCAGTAGTGTAAAGATGAATTGTTGACTGGTATGATCATGATCATTGATTTTACAATTGAATATCTTTAGCTTAAGTGCAAAGGTGAATTGATCAACATGGTTATAATTATTGTTTATAAATTCTGGAATGATTAGATATTTTTTGAGATACGAATATCTTTGGCCCGTAGTGCAAAGATGAACTATTGATGAATATCTTTGGCACGTAATGCAAAGATGAACTATTGATGAATATCTTTGGCCTGTAGTGCAAAGATGAGCGGTTGATTTGTGAATATCTTTGGCCTGTAGTGCAAAGATGAATGATTAATTGTTGAATATCTTTGGCTTGTAATGCAAAGATGAATTGATTAGCATGATTATGAACAGGAACTGTGATTTGGTATAACCATGATCTTTGGTGTTTCAGGTAAAGATAGGTGATGATAGTTATCTTCGCCCTGGGTGCGAAGAGGAATTTTGCAACACAATTATGATTATGAATTATTCAAATGATTATGAACAGGAACTGTTGATTGATGTTACAGGGATAAAACATTGTTGGTGAACTTTTAACATGGAGAAGATAATAGACATTATGGTCTATTTGTCTCTTCTAATGGTTTGCTCGTTCCGCTGCAACTATGGTTGAAAAGTTTTATCATCTACCATATATTATAAATCTCTGATTTATTACTGATGAAGACTATTGATAATTTAATTATCTTTAGTCATGATATTCTTTACTAGGCTATTTGTGCTCACCCTTTTCATCTATTGTCCTATTCAGGAATTGAGAATGTTGCGGGAACTAGTCGGGGGACAGAATGATGGTCCGAGTTAGAGCAGTAGTACTCTTTGCTATTTTTGTAAAATAGTGGGATAATAATTGTAATAAATAAAGAATGAATTTGAATGTTGATATTTCGAATTATATACGATTTGTATTGACACTCACAGTTGTGTGGTCGTATTTTGCACGACCGTGTGATATAAAAGTTTGTATTTGAATTATGTACCATGTATTTGGCAACTCAGAATGGGTTGGGTTGACTGGACCTATTCTGGGGGCGTCACAGTTGGTATCAGAGCTTAGGGATATGGTCGCTGGCGGAGATTTGAGTCTAGAACTAGGAGGGGAGGGACGAATAATATACTTCGCTAGTGTGTGACTTACCTAAGCTGATTTTCTTACTTAATAAATTGACAATTGTTATATGTCAATTACCCTTGTTTTGAAGCGGTATTCTAGAATGAGCAATGGAGAAATCATGATGACAAGGAAGATGGAATCAGAAATGAAAGCATGGTATTCTCAACTTTTCGAAATACCAGGTACGTAAATTTCGGGGACGAAATTTCATAAGGAGGGGTGATTGTAAGACCCCAGATTTTATGAAATAAAAGTATTCAATTTTTCTATTTAGTAAATGATTAAATTGAAAAAAGATTAAAGTTAAGGGTGAAATATGCAAATTTTGCAAAGTAAGCAAGTGGTTATAAAATATTCATTGTTGTCAGGGAATATTCGTTTGGTCGTGGAATATTCTTGTTGTCGGAGAATATTCGTACGACGGCGCAGCTATTTGTGGGCCCCACAACGAAATAACTGTCGGATATAGAAAGCGACAGAAATAACCTTTTTATAAAATAACGGCGTAGTTGTTACCGTTAGTACTGTTGAAATACCCGGTGGTTAAAATACAGTAATACGCGGTGTTGCACAGTAGCACACGGTATTGCACAGTATTTTGAATTATTGATTCTTACGAAAGAAGTCACTTACTCAATTATTGTTACAGTAATTACTGTTCAATATTTTATTTTATTGGTTCAATAATTGCTACGTTGATATTTTATATCAATAATTGCTACGTTGCTATGATTGATTCAATAATTGCTACCGTTGATATTTTATATTATTTATTCAATAATTGTCATTGCACAGTATTTCACATTATCAACTCAATAATTCATATTATTTGAATAATATTATTAGATAGTATTATTGACAATATCTAAGAAAGTTATGTCTAGGAGGGGTTATTTAATTGCGCGCTAGTAAGGAGAAGTCCTTATCGGAAGGCCCCCTCTTTCTTGGGAACGACTTGGTTGTCAATATTGTAGGTCTGTAATATTATTTGTGAATAATTAATTATTGATTTACATGATAAGAAAATATTTATTTTGTGGATATAAAAAAAGGAATTAGTGCTGATGTATTTTTATCAGTATTTTGGTGTGAAAAATTATCCGTTTGTTGATTTCGTATAATTTATGTTTGGAATTTGGAAAAACTTCATTCTACAAAGTTGTAGAGAATTAAATTTCATATGAAAAAGGCATAGAATTTGTATTTTTCTGACAAATAGGCTATTTATTATGAATTATTGAAGTTTCAGAAAATAAATATTTTTTTTATAAAATGGTGGGCCCCACTTTTGGTTGGGGAAGGCTGATGGCTTTTGGGTCTTGAGGCGGCTGGAAAATTTTAAAATAAAATATTATTTTATTTAAAAGTCTACTTTGGCATCCTAAGCTTTTCCTATAAATAGGGTGCTTAGGTTAGAATTAAAAATCACTCCAGAGTCAGAAGTTTTCTCTCTCTATAATATCGAGCGTATTTTTGTGAGTATTTGGATACTTTGAGTATTACTATTCAGTGCAAGTTTCCTTCGGTATTATATCCGATATTCCAGTCAGAAGTACTATTCTTATGAGGTAAAGGATGTTATTTTTTTTCGTAAATGATGTTATTGATTTCAATATCATTTCACCAAAATATTGGTATGAATTTTATTATGAAATTTTTACCTTTTTCGTCGAGGTTACTATTCACGTATACGGCACTATTTATGTATACGGCACTATTTACGAATACGGTACTATTCACGAATACTATTCACGAAGTATGATTTTTCTTATGAAATTTCTATCCTTTTCATGTCGGGGTTACTATTTACGTAAACAACACTATTCACGTATACGGTACTATTCATCGAAAAATTAAATTTTATTCTATTTGTCTAAGTTGCCTGTTAAGGTTCATATCTTTGATCGGATCCATATTTTGAACTACATTCTTGAATTTTACTCCACAATTGGTTATCATGTTAACAATTGGATCATATTGTTCTTATTCTCATATATAACATTTTTATTATCCGGATGATGAAAATTCTCTTTGACTTGAGTGTAAAGATGGGTAGATTAGTGGTATGATCATGACTATGGGTTCTCTTTGGCCAGTAGTGCAAAGATGAATTATTGACTGGTATGATCATGATCATTGATTTTACAGTTGAATATTTTAGCTTAAGTGCAAAGGTGAATTGATCAACATGGTTATAATTATTGTTTATAAATTCTGGAATGATTAGATATTTTTTGAGATACGAATATCTTTGGTCCGTAGTGCAAAGATGAACTATTGATGAATATCTTTGGCCCGTAATGCAAAGATGAACTATTGATGAATATCTTTGGCCTGTAGTGCAAAGATGAGCGGTTGATTTGTGAATATCTTTGGCTTGTAGTGCAAAGATGAATGATTAATTGTTGAATATCTTTGGCTTGTAATGCAAAGATGAATTGATTAGCATGATTATGAACAGGAACTGTGATTTGGTATAACCATGATCTTTGGTGTTTCAGGTAAAGATAGGTGATGAAAGTTATCTTCGCCCTAGGTGCGAAGAGGAATTTAGCAACACAATTATGATTATGAATTATTCACATGATTATGAACAAGAACTGTTGATTGTTGTTACAGGGATAAAACATTGTTGGTGAACTTTTAACATGGAGAAGATAATAGACATTATGGTCTATTTGACTCTTCTAATGGATTGCTCGTTTCGCTGCAACTATGGTTGAAAAGTTTTATCATCTACCATATATTATAAATCTCTGATTTATTACTGATGAAGACTATTGATAATTTAATTATCTTTAGTCATGTTATTCTTTACTAGGCTATTTGTGCTCACCCTTTTCATTTATTGTCCTCTTCAGGAAATGAGAATGTTGCGGGAACTAGTCGGGGGACAGAATGATGGTCCGAGTTAGAGTAGTAGTAGTCTTTGCTATTTTTGTAAAATAGTGGGATAATAATTTTAATAAATAAAGAATGAATTTGAATGTTGATATTTCGTATTATATACGATTTGTATTGACACTCACAGTTGTGTGGTCGTATTTTGCACGACCGTGTGATATAAAAGTTTGTATTTGAATTATGTACCATGTATTTGGCAACTCAGAATGGGTTGGGTTGACTGGACCTATTCTGGGGGCGTCACAGTTGGTATCAGAGCTTAGGGATATGGTCGCTGGCGGAGATTTGAGTCTAGAACTAGGAGGGGAGGGAAGAATAATATACTTCGCTAGTGTGTGACTTACCTAAGCTGACTTTTCTTACTTAATAAATTGACAATTGTTATATGTCAATTAACCTTGTTTTGAAGCGGTATTCCAGAATGAGCAATGGAGAAATCATGATGACAAGGAAGATGGAATCTGAAATGAAAGCATGGTATTCTCAACTTTTTGAAATATCAGGTACGTAAATTTCGGGGACGAAATTTCATAAGGAGGGGTGATTGTAATACCCCAGATTTTATGAAATAAAAGTATTCAATTTTTCTATTTAGTAAATGGTTAAATTGAAAAAAGATTAAAGTTAATGGTGAAATATGCAAATTTTGCAAAGTAAGCAAGTGGTTATAAAATATTCATTGTTGTCAGGGAATATTCGTTTGGTCGTGGAATATTCTTGTTGTCGGAGAATATTCGTACGACGGCGCAACTATTTGTGGGCCCCACAACGAAATAACTGTCGGATATAGAAAGCGACAGAAATAACCTTTTTATAAAATAACGGCGTAGTTGTTACCGTTAGTACTGTTGAAATATCCGGTGGTTAAAATACAGTAATACGCGGTGTTGCACAGTAGCACACGGTATTGCACAGTATTTTGAATTATTGATTCTTACGAAAGAAGTCACTTACTCAATTATTGTTACAGTAATTACTGTTCAATATTTTATTTTATTGGTTCAATAATTGCTACGTTGATATTTTATATCAATAATTGCTACGTTGCTATGATTGATTCAATAATTGCTACCGTTGATATTTTGTATTATTGATTCAATAATTGTCATTGCACAGTATTTCACATTATCAACTCAATAATTCATATTATTTGAATAATATTATTAGATAGCATTATTGACAATGTCTAAGAAAGTTATGTCTAGGAGGGATTATTTAATTGCGCGCTAGTAAGGAGAAGTCTTTATCGGAAGGCCCCCTCTTTCTTGGGAACGACTTGGTTGTCAATATTGTAGGTCTGTAATATTATTTGTGAATAATTAATTATTGATTTATATGATAAAAAAATATTTATTTTGTGAATATAAAAAAAGGAATTAGTGCTGATGTATTTTTATCAGTATTTTGGTGTGAAAATCATCCGTTTGTAGATATCGTATAATTTATGTTTGGAATTTGGAAAAACTTCCTTCTACAAAGTTGTAGAGAATTAAATTTCATATGAAAAAGGCATAGAATTTGTATTTTTCTGACAAATGGGTTATTATTATGAATTATTGAAGTTTCAGAAAATAAATATTTTTGTTATAAAATGGTGGGCCCCACTTTTGGTTGGGGAAGGCTGATGGCTTTTGGGTCATGAGGCGGCTGGAAATTTTTAAAATAAAATATTATTTTATTTAAAAGTCTACTTTGGCATCCTAAGTTTTTCCTATAAATAGGGTGCTTAGGTTAGAATTAAAAATCACACCAGAATCAGAAGTTTTCTCTCTCTATAATATCGAGCGTATTTTTGTGAGTATTTGGATATTTTGAGTATTACTATTCAGTGCAAGTTTCCTTCGGTATTATATCCGATATTTCAGTCAGAAGTACTATTCTTATGAGGTAAAGGATGTTATTTTTTTTCGTAAATGATGTTATTGATTTCAATATCATTTCATCAAAATATTGGTATGAATTTTATTATAAAATTTTTACCTTTTTCGTCGAGGTTACTATTCACGTATACGGCACTATTCATGTATACGGCACTATTCACGAATACGGTACTATTCACGAGTACTATTCACGAAGTATGATTTTTCTTATGAAATTTCTATCTTTTTCATGTCGGGGTTACTATTTACGTATACGACACTATTCACGTATACGGTACTATTCATCGAAAAATTAAATTTTATTCTATTTGTCCAAGTTGCCTGTTAAGGTTCCTATCTTTGATCGGATCCATATTTTGAACTTCATTCTTGAATTTTACTACACAATTGGTTATCCTGTTAACAATTGGATCATATTGGTCTTATTCTCATATATAACATTTTTATAATCCGGATGATGAAAATTCTCTTTGACTTGAGTGTAAAGATGGGTAGATTAGTGGTATGATCATGACTATGGGTTCTCTTTGGCCAGTAGTGCAAAGATGAATTATTGACTGGTATGATCATGATCATTGATTTTACAATTGAATATCTTTAGCTTAAGTGCAAAGGTGAATTGATCAACATGGTTATAATTATTGTTTATAAATTCTGGAATGATTAGATATTTTTTGAGATACGAATATCTTTGGCCCGTAGTGAAAGATGAACTATTGATGAATATCTTTGGCCCGTAATGCAAAGATGAACTATTGATGAATATCTTTGGCCTGTAGTGCAAAGATGAGCGGTTGATTTGTGAATATCTTTGGCCTGTAGTGCAAAGATGAATGATTAATTGTTGAATATCTTTGGCTTGTAATGCAAAGATGAATTGATTAGCATGATTATGAACAGGAACTGTGATTTGGTATAACCATGATCTTTGGTGTTTCAGGTAAAGATAGGTGATGAAAGTTATCTTCGCCCTAGGTGCGAAGAGGAATTTAGCAACACAATTATGATTATGAATTATTCACATGATTATGAACAAGAACTGTTGATTGTTGTTACAGGGATAAAACATTGTTGGTGAACTTTTAACATGGAGAAGATAATAGACATTATGGTCTATTTGACTCTTCTAATGGATTGCTCGTTTCGCTGCAACTATGGTTGAAAAGTTTTATCATCTACCATATATTATAAATCTCTGATTTATTACTGATGAAAACTATTGATAATTTAATTATCTTTAGTCATGATATTCTTTACTAGGCTATTTGTGCTCACCCTTTTCATCTATTGTCCTCTTCAGGAAATGAGAATGTTGCGGGAACTAGTCGGGGGACAGAATGATGGTCCGAGTTAGAGTAGTAGTAGTCTTTGCTATTTTTGTAAAATAGTGGGATAATAATTTTAATAAATAAAGAATGAATTTGAATGTTGATATTTCGTATTATATACGATTTGTATTGACACTCACAGTTGTGTGGTCGTATTTTGCACGACCGTGTGATATAAAAGTTTGTATTTGAATTATGTACCATGTATTTGGCAACTCAGAATGGGTTGGGTTGACTGGACCTATTCTGGGGGCGTCACAGTTGGTATCAGAGCTTAGGGATATGGTCGCTGGCGGAGATTTGAGTCTAGAACTAGGAGGGGAGGGACGAATAATATACTTCGCTAGTGTGTGACTTACCTAAGCTGACTTTTCTTACTTAATAAATTGACAATTGTTATATGTCAATTAACCTTGTTTTGAAGCAGTATTCTAGAATGAGCAATGGAGAAATCATGATGACAAGGAAGATGGAATCTGAAATGAAAGCATGGTATTCTCAACTTTTCGAAATACCAGATACTTAAATTTCAGGGACGAAATTTTATAAGGAGGGGTGATTGTAAGACCCCAGATTTTATGAAATAAAAGTATTCAATTTTTCTATTTAGTAAATGGTTAAATTGAAAAAAGATTAAAGTTAAGGGTGAAATATGCAAATTTTGCAAAGTAAGCAAGTGGTTATAAAATATTCATTGTTGTCAGGGAATATTCGTTTGGTCGTGGAATATTCTTGTTGCTGGAGAATATTCGTACGACGGCGCAACTATTTGTGGGCCCCATAACGAAATAACTGTCGGATATAGAAAGCGACAGAAATAACCTTTTTATAAAATAACGGCGTAGTTGTTACCGTTAGTACTGTTGAAATATCCGGTGGTTAAAATACAGTAATACGCGGTGTTGCACAGTAGCACACGTTATTGCACAGTATTTTGAATTATTGATTCTTACGAAAGAAGTCACTTACTCAATTATTGTTACAGTAATTACTGTTCAATATTTTATTTTATTGGTTCAATAATTGCTACGTTGATATTTTATATCAATAATTGCTACGTTGCTATGATTGATTCAATAATTGCTACCGTTGATATTTTGTATTATTGATTCAATAATTGTCATTGCACAGTATTTCACATTATCAACTCAATAATTCATATTATTTGAATAATATTATTAGATAGCATTATTGACAATGTCTAAGAAAGTTATGTCTAGGAGGGATTATTTAATTGCGCGCTAGTAAGGAGAAGTCTTTATCGGAAGGCCCCCTCTTTCTTGGGAACGACTTGGTTGTCAATATTGTAGGTCTGTAATATTATTTGTGAATAATTAATTATTGATTTATATGATAAGAAAATATTTATTTTGTGAATATAAAAAAAGGAATTAGTGCTGATGTATTTTTATCAGTATTTTGGTGTGAAAATCATCCGTTTGTAGATATCGTATAATTTATGTTTGGAATTTGGAAAAACTTCCTTCTACAAAGTTGTAGAGAATTAAATTTCATATGAAAAAGGCATAGAATTTGTATTTTTCTGACAAATGGGTTATTTATTATGAATTATTGAAGTTTCAGAAAATAAATATTTTTGTTATAAAATGGTGGGCCCCACTTTTGGTTGGGGAAGGCTGATGGCTTTTGGGTCATGAGGCGGCTGGAAATTTTTAAAATAAAATATTATTTTATTTAAAAGTCTACTTTGGCATCCTAAGTTTTTCCTATAAATAGGGTGCTTAGGTTAGAATTAAAAATCACACCAGAATCAGAAGTTTTCTCTCTCTATAATATCGAGCGTATTTTTGTGAGTATTTGGATATTTTGAGTATTACTATTCAGTGCAAGTTTCCTTCGGTATTATATCCGATATTTCAGTCAGAAGTACTATTCTTATGAGGTAAAGGATGTTATTTTTTTTCGTAAATGATGTTATTGATTTCAATATCATTTCATCAAAATATTGGTATGAATTTTATTATGAAATTTTTACCTTTTTCGTCGAGGTTACTATTCACGTATACGGCACTATTCATGTATACGGCACTATTCACGAATACGGTACTATTCACGAGTACTATTCACGAAGTATGATTTTTCTTATGAAATTTCTATCCTTTTCATGTCGGGGTTACTATTTACGTATACGACACTATTCACGTATACGGTACTATTCATCGAAAAATTAAATTTTATTCTATTTGTCCAAGTTGCCTGTTAAGGTTCCTATCTTTGATCGGATCCATATTTTGAACTTCATTCTTGAATTTTACTACACAATTGGTTATCCTGTTAACAATTGGATCATATTGGTCTTATTCTCATATATAACATTTTTATAATCCGGATGATGAAAATTCTCTTTGACTTGAGTGTAAAGATGGGTAGATTAGTGGTATG
This sequence comes from Panax stipuleanatus, assembly GCA_020205555.1. Lineage (NCBI taxonomy): Eukaryota > Viridiplantae > Streptophyta > Magnoliopsida > Apiales > Araliaceae > Panax > Panax stipuleanatus. Next base: position 73,514,611 of record CM035117.1, read on the forward strand.
ATCATGACTATGGGTTCTTTTTGGCCAGTTGTGCAAAGATGAATTGTTGACTGATATGATCATGATCATTGATTTTACAATTGAATATCTTTAGCTTAAGTGCAAAGGTGAATTGATCAACATGGTTATAATTATTGTTTATAAATTCTGGAATGATTAGATATTTTTTGAGATACGAATATCTTTGGCCCGTAGTGCAAAGATGAACTATTGATGAATATCTTTGGCCTGTAATGCAAAGATGAACTATTGATGAATATCTTTGGCCTGTAGTGCAAAGATGAGCGGTTGATTTGTGAATATCTTTGGCCTGTAGTGCAAAGATGAATGATTAATTGTTGAATATCTTTGGCTTGTAATGCAAAGATGAATTGATTAGCATGATTATGAACAGGAACTGTGATTTGGTATAACCATGATCTTTGGTGTTTCAGGTAAAGATAGGTGATGAAAGTTATCTTCGCCCTAGGTGCGAAGAGGAATTTAGCAACACAATTATGATTATGAATTATTCACATGATTATGAACAGGAACTGTTGATTGATGTTACAGGGATAAAATATTGTTGGTGAACTTTTAACATGGAGAAGATAATAGACATTATGGTCTATTTGACTCTTCTAATGGATTGCTCGTTCCGCTGCAACTATGGTTGAAAAGTTTTATCATCTACCATATATTATAAATCTCTGATTTATTACTGATGAAGACTATTGATAATTTAATTATCTTTAGTCATGATATTCTTTACTAGGCTATTTGTGCTCACCCTTTTCATCTATTGTCCTCTTCAGGAAATGAGAATGTTGCGGGAACTAGTCGGGGAACAGAATGATGGTCCGAGTTAGAGCAGTAGTAGTCTTTGCTATTTTTGTAAAATAGTGGGATAATAATGGTAATAAATAAAGAATGAATTTGAATGTTGATATTTCGTATTATATACGATTTGTATTGACACTCACAGTTGTGTGGTCGTATTTTGCACGACCGTGTGATATAAAAGTTTGTATTTGAATTATGTACCATGTATTTGGCAACTCAGAATGGGTTGGGTCGACTAGACCTATTCTGGGGGCGTCACAGTTGGTATCAGAGCTTAGGGATATGGTCGCTGGCGGAGATTTGAGTCTAGAACTAGGAGGGGAGGGACGAATAATATACTTCGCTAGTGTGTGACTTACCTAAGCTGACTTTTCTTACTTAATAAATTGACAATTGTTATATGTCAATTACCCTTGTTTTGAAGCGGTATTCTAGAATGAGCAATGGAGAAATCATGATGACAAGGAAGATGGAATCTGAAGTGAAAGCATGGTATTCTCAACTTTTCGAAATACCAGGTACGTAAATTTCGGGGACGAAATTTCATAAGGAGGGGTGATTGTAAGACCCCAGATTTTATGAAATAAAAGTATTCAATTTTTCTATTTAGTAAATGGTTAAATTGAAAAAAGATTAAAGTTAAGGGTGAAATATGCAAATTTTGCAAAGTAAGCAAGTGGTTATAAAATATTCATTGTTGTCAGGGAATATTCATTTGTTCGTGGAAAATTCTTGTTGTCGGAGAATATTCGTACGACGGCGCAGCTATTTGTGGGCCCCACAACGGAATAACTGTCGGATATAGAAAAAGACAGAAATAATCTTTTTATAAAATAACGGCGTAGTTGTTACCGTTAGTACTGTTGAAATACCCGGTGATTAAAATACAGTGATACGCGGTGTTGCACAGTAGCACACGGTATTGCACAGTATTTTGAATTATTGATTCTTACGAAAGAAGTCACTTACTCAATTATTGTTACAGTAATTACTGTTCAATATTTTATTTTATTGGTTCAATAATTGCTACGTTGATATTTTATATCAATAATTGCTACGTTGCTATGATTGATTCAATAATTGCTACCGTTGATATTTTGTATTATTTATTCAATAATTGTCATTGCACAATATTTCACATTATCAACTCAATAATTTATATTATTTGAATAATATTATTAGATAGCATTATTGACAATGTCTAAGAAAGTTATGTCTAGGAGGGGTTATTTAATTGCGCGCTAGTAAGGAGAAGTCCTTATCGGAAGGCCCCCTCTTTCTTGGGAACGACTTGGTTGTCAATATTGTAGGTCTGTAATATTATTTGTGAATAATTAATTATTGATTTACATGATAAGAAAATATTTATTTTGTGAATATAAATAAAGGAATTAGTGCTGATGTATTTTTATCAGTATTTTGGTGTGGAAAATCATCCGTTTGTAGATTTCGTATAATTTATGTTTGGAATTTAGAAAAACTTCCTTCTACAAAGTTGTAGAGAATTAAATTTCATATGAAAAAGGCATAGAATTTGTATTTTTCTGACAAATGGGCTATTTATTATGAATTATTGAAGTTTCAGAAAATAAATATTTTTTTTATAAAATGGTGGGCCCCACTTTTGGTTGGGGAAGGCTGATGGCTTTTGGGTCATGAGGCGGCTGGAAATTTTTAAAATAAAATATTATTTTATTTAAAAGTCTACTTTGGCATCCTAAGCTTTTCCTATAAATAGGGTGCTTAGGTTAGAATTAAAAATCACACCAGAATCAGAAGTTTTCTCTCTCTATAATATCGAGCGTATTTTTGTGAATATTTGGATACTTTGAGTATTACTATTCAGTGCAAGTTTCCTTCGGTATTATATCCGATATTCCAGTCAGAAGTACTATTCTTATGAGGTAAAGGATGTTATTTTTTTTCGTAAATGATGTTATTGATTTCAATATCATTTCATCAAAATATTGGTATGAATTTTATTATGAAATTTTTACCTTTTTCGTCGAGGTTACTATTCACGTATACGGCACTATTCATGTATACGGCACTATTCACGAATACGGTACTATTCACGAGTACTATTCACGAAGTATGATTTTTCTTATGAAATTTCTATCCTTTTCATGTCGGGGTTACTATTTACGTATACGACACTATTCACGTATACTGTACTATTCATCGAAAAATTAAATTTTATTCTATTTGTCCAAGTTGCTTGTTAAGGTTCCTATCTTTGATCGGATCCATATTTTGAACTACATTCTTGAATTTTACTCCACAATTGGTTATCATGTTAACAATTGGATCATATTGTTCTTATTCTCATATATAACATTTTTATAATCCGGATGATGAAAATTCTCTTTGACTTGAGTGTAAAGATGGGTAGATTAGTGGTATGATCATGACTATGGGTTCTCTTTGGCCAATAGTGCAAAGATGAATTGTTGACTGGTATGATCATGATAATTGATTTTACAATTGAATATATTTAGCTTAAGTGCAAAGGTGAATTGATCAACATGGTTATAATTATTGTTTATAAATTCTGGAATGATTAGATATTTTTTGAGATACGAATACCTTTGGCCCGTAGTGCAAAGATGAACTATTGATGAATATCTTTGGCCCGTAATGCAAAGATGAACTATTGATGAATATCTTTGGCCTGTAGTGCAAAGATGAGCGGTTGATTTGTGAATATCTTTGGCCTGTAGTGCAAAGATGAATGATTAATTGTTGAATATCTTTGGCTTGTAATGCAAAGATGAATTGATTAGCATGATTATGAACAGGAACTGTGATTTGGTATAACCATGATCTTTGGTGTTTCAGGTAAAGATAGGTGATGAAAGTTATCTTCGCCCTAGGTGCGAAGAGGAATTTAGCAACACAATTATGATTATGAATTATTCAAATGATTATGAACAGGAACTGTTGATTGATGTTACAGGGATAAAACATTGTTGGTGAACTTTTAACATGGAGAAGATAATAGACATTATGGTCTATTTGACTTTTCTAATGGATTGCTCGTTTCGCTGCAACTATGGTTGAAAAGTTTTATCATCTACCATATATTATAAATCTCTGATTTATTACTGATGAAGACTATTGATAATTTAATTATCTTTAGTCATGATATTCTTTACTAGGCTATTTGTGCTCACTCTTTTCATCTATTGTCCTCTTCGGGAAATGAGAATGTTGCGGGAACTAGTCGGGGGACAGAATGATGGTCCGAGTTAGAGCAGTAGTAGTCTTTGCTATTTTTGTAAAATAGTGGGATAATAATTGTAATAAATAAAGAATGAATTTGAATGTTGATATTTCGTATTATATACGATTTGTATTGACACTCACAGTTGTGTGGTCCTATTTTGCACGACCGTGTGATATAAAAGTTTATATTTGAATTATGTACCATGTATTTGGCAACTCAGAATGGGTTAGGTTGACTGGACCTATTCTGGGGCCGTCACACATGTTGCTTGGGCATTCGTGAAGGCTATGATGAGTGTATGGCGAATGAACGTTATAGCCATTTTACCAACGAACGTCCGAATAGGAATCCAACTCCAACTTAATGTACTTTTACACACTGTTTGGAGGTCCAAACGAACTCGAATTTTTCCAAACCACACCTTTCTGAAAAGCTTGAGAAGTCCTTTACAACTTCAATAAAACCATTTTCTCCTTCTAAAACTCTAACACCATCTAAATCTTAGTTGAAGCTATGGAGGTCAAATCGCCAAAAAGCTAAAAATCACAATATGCTCCAATTTTACTCAAAATACATCCATATATCTCCAATTTAACTAGAATGCAACCAAATAGCTCTCAACTTCATTTCTTATATAAAAACACATAAAAATAGAAAATACCCTAAAAATCACAAATCATCAAGTCAAAAGTACTTAATTTATAGGTATAAAAACCACTCATCAAAGAGCTTGCTATTAGTTGGAGTACTTGACTCTATAGGTTGTAATATCTTAGTCAAAGATGGTGTCATGAAAATTTCAAATGGTTTGATGGTAATAATGAAGGGCCAGAAAATGGGCACCCTCTACAAGTTGATAGGGGACATAGTTGTTGGTGGAGTAGCAATTTATGGGTTAAGGCACTCAACACAATGTTAGGTTTACACGTAGCGCGATTACTAAATCAAATTACGTAAATAAAGCGAAAGCGCGAAAGAGGGAATTTTAAAATTTTAATGTAAACCATCACTGTGATCATCCTATATGCTTAGTTATCAATACGTAGAAGTAAGAGAAGAAGATGAGATTCATACCCTTGTAGAACTATACTTCCACAGGTACGAGTTCAACTCCAAATCCTTCGTGATCTCCTTGAGTTCTCCGGAATTGATTCCTTCCTTTGATCAAAGTTAGCCACCCAAGTGTTTGGCCTCTAGAGGTGATCCACCAAAGATAAAGAATTATTCAAGAAGATGGGTGTTTGGCTAAACCCTAAGTCTATCTCTATAGAATGTGTATACTCTCCCAACTATTGGAATAGTGTGTAATGTCTTCTTGTTCTATAATAAGACTTTCTTATTTATAGATGTAGGCAACCCTCCTAAACCATTTAGGTATAGGGTTTCATATTAATTAATTAAACCTTTTAATTAATTAGGCTTCCCAATCCTATTGGGAATAATTAAATTCCTTTAATTAATTAGCCTCCTAATCTTATTAGGAATATATATGAGAGAGAGAGAGAGTATCTTATTAATTAATTCCCAAACTCCTTTAGGAATTAAATAATAATAATAATAGTAATAATAATAATAAGACTCCTCTTATTAATTTATATTTAATATTTTTAAAATATTAAATAATAAATATTAAGCTATTTAATTTATTCTATCACCGTAGATTAAATTAAACATACTTAACTTATTATTACGATTATGCCATTAGCTTCTTTAATAAATATTCTTTCTTTTATGGTGTTGTGACGCCCCCAAATCCGGTTCCCAAGAACCTTGGACTTGGTACGTTATGGTACTTCATTATCATACATATTCTATCATCTAATGCAGAACAAATAAATATATATTATTTATTTCACATGATTCTATAATATTTCTCCAGGTTTATTAACCTTAACTGAATACATACGTTCAACATTACAAAAGGTTTACATAAGATAACTAAAAAGTTATTTTGCATAACACTCTAATCTTGTCATTTGCTTGTGTCTCTGTCTTTAATCTTGGAACATTCGTCTTAATCTGAAATGTGTTATCATGACATAGCAAGAGTGAGCAACTACTTTGCTCAGCAAGTTTAAATACAATAAAGATATATCATGATTGAAGAAAAGAGTATAGCTTTCTGAATTTTCAACAATATATAACAATTGTGAAAGATTGAGAATTAAATTTCAATAATTGAATGACTGAATCAATAATATTGGGTGGTCAACAATAACCATTAACAAATTTAAGTGAACCTGATGGTAATAAAGGTGATCAGCCTTTCATACCCGATGAACATATGCAATTTGCGCTAAGTGCAAATCAATAATCAGATATATGAAATAATTGTAAATAATTAAACCACTAGTATACTTGAAACATAATAACTCAAGTTTGAGTTAGGAAACCTGCAATAAATGTGAATATTCAATAATAATCTTATGTGGAATAATCAACAATAATTATCCACTACCATGCACGAACAATAATAACTCGAGTTTGAGTTAGAGAACTTGCAATAAATGCAAATATTCAATAATAATCTCAGATGTGGAATAATCAATAATAATTATCCACTACCATGCTTGAAAAATAATAACTCGAGTTTGAGTTAGAGAACTTGCAATAAATGCAAATATTCAATAATAATCTCAGATGTGGAATAATCAACAATAATTATCCACTACCATGCTTGAAAAATAATAACTCAAGTTTGAGTTAGAGAACTTGCCTGTTCGACTATCTACGGCTTACTAGCTTTAATTAAAACTCTTTGAATGACCTAACATTGATAATGTAGATCTATCAATTAGTATTGCGTATAATTGTCCATCTATACGCTTATTGTACTATTATTTAACAAATAATTCAATCACAAAGTACATATATATAATGTACTATCATTAATCCTATAAGATATTTAATTGATCTTAGGTTAATGATTTAATAATTAATAAGGCTTTTCTTAGGTGATAAACACTTATTAGATCTTTAAACAATTTATTATAATTGTTTAATTAAGGAGTTATTTAAATTTTCTTTAATTGTTAACTCCCTCTTCATTTGATTACTATTTAATATTAATTAAATAGTAATTAATTAATTGTCTTTAGTTATTATTTAATAATAAATAACAACCAATTATACCTCCTCATTATTTAATGTTAATTAAATAATGGATAATTAAATTATTATTTGTCTATAATAATAATAATTAATTCATTCCTTATCCTTGAATAAATAAATAATTGATTTAATTATTCCTTATTATTATTGAAAGAATAATTAATAAATATTCATCCTTATTTAATATTTAAATAATAAATAATTAATTCTATAAACTTTCATGTCAATGTAAGTAAGTAATTACTTTATTATTACTTAATCTTACTTAAATATTCTTTAATCATTATTTAATATTAATTAATTATTTAACTCTAATTATTATTTAATCTTAATTAAATAATAACTAGTTATTTTATTAACATTAACTTTACTTAATTATTACTTAATATTATTTAAATAATAATTAAATAGTTAATTATATTTTACTTTATATGTAATTAGATTACTAGCTCATTAGTGACTTTAAAAGTTATTTATTATAATAACTCATTTTCCATTCACTTCATATTATCACTATAATTTTCGTCCAAATTTTATATTTGGGGTACTTTACGGAAACGCTTGTAGAATGAAGTCTACAACTCGGAATTAGGCTCCGTCAGAGGCGTTGGATTCGTATCTTCCTGAACTACAGTTTTCATTTATAAAACATCAAATTCTGATATGTTTAGGTCCCTGTTGCCTAATTTCTTAATAGCACTTTAACACGCAAGTATACGTGTTCAATTGTAATATTCAGCAAGCAAGGATATCGTTCCCACGAGGAAATAGATTAACCTTTATCAATTATAAATTTTAATTCAATCAATCTTATTTTAAACTACGAAATATTGGTCGTAATATGAAAATCTAACTTAGCAAAATTAATAACTAAGATCAATGTTCACAAGATTAATGCAGATTTAACAGGTTAAGATTACAACTTCCCTTGGTATTTCATTTAAATCAATTTACATCCCATTTAACTCAGTTAATTAATACGAATCATTATCCAAGAATGCTTTATAAAATTCACACACTTTTTCCCAAAATACGTGAACAAATCCTCCTAAATCTGATCCTTAAGACACAGAATTACCAGGAACACCCTAGTTAATTAATTCACTATATTCCTATGTGAATCAAGTTAATTAGGGTTTTACGTACAAATTCTTTCAATGGATACAAAAGACACATAGGTATATTCCTATCCTACATGCTAATCATATTAACCCTATTCAGATTATATGAACAGATGTTATTATATCCAGATCTCAATCTATACTCGATCTTCCAATTTTATATAGATTATCACAGTAATTGTTGGCCAAACAATTAATCAATAAGCAAAAGATATAATAAACAATTCAATAAAAACTAACTTTTATTCAATGGGAAGGTTCAATTTAAACTACATACCAAGTTCCGTTGCAATCTTAATTAAAGTTTAGTGCATGATAATAATAAATAAAAACATCATCCAGATTAATAATCCAAACATCCCAAGTAATTACAAAAGATAAAACTAGAGAAGAGAAGAAGAAACTTTGAATTTGCTCCAATACTCTCTCTTTGATCTTCAGCCCTCGTAATCCTCCTTTGTGTTTTCCTTCGTTGTTCTCTCTGCAAATCCTTGTCGTCCGAAATTCCACGATCTCTTTTTTTAAGTCTTCTTTCTTTTTGTATTAGTCCAAACCCTCCTCCAGAGTCCTTTTTCTTTTTCCAATCAATTTAGCAGCAAAAATAACCAACATTAGGCGTGGCCTAGCGCACTATGCGCTAGGTTCAGTGCAATCCAAGCGCACTGTGCGCTAGACAAAGACCAGGTAATTACAAAAATGCCACTCAGCTCCAATTTTAATGATTTTTAATTCTTTTCTTCTCCCAAATGACCAGTTTATCCCTCCAGCTCCATCCTACAAGAAATAAACACAAAAACTAATAAAAAGATACTAAAAACACTTAAGGATAACAATAATTAAGCTAAACAATATCTGATTCGTAAGTATACAACTCACTCATCAAATACCCCCAAACTTATTTTATTGTTTGTCCCCAAACAATGCAATAATGCAAATGCAACCTATCTAAATGTCTACGCATCCAGCCATCAGTCAGTAAGAAATCAAACAAATATGCCTCAGAGGTATCAACAATAGATTCAAACAATACATCCAAATAAGACAATTCAATAGCTCATACCAATCCGTAAATCAAAGCCTGTTGTTTCTGATGTAGTGTGTGTGTGCTTAACAACCATTAAAATCAACTACAGTTCAAATACATTGCATAATATGCTTCTTAGAGGGAAAAACACATATCTTAACTTAAGAATCTTTGTAACAAGTTAAGCTTTGGCTAGAACTTTCACAATCACCAAGTTAAGAGTCAATACGGGATTTATTTATTTTTCTTTTATTTGCTCACGAGGGCATTTACGCTCTTTCTCGTGTTTACACTTGACTATGCACTGTCTAGTTCTCTTAGGCTTTTCAATGGTACCCATGTAGCGAGCTTTCGACCAACGACTCCCAAACCAGACGGCTTTAGGGCGCTGGGTGTAAAGACATCCCCTAGGGTTTACTTACTCAAGTAGCAAAGGCCACAGAACTAAACAAGTCAACGTGTTTATTCATCTGTATATATATCTCTTTTTTTTTCTGCATTTTTTTTTTTCATCATTTTTTTTTTCAATTTAAATCCCATATTTTCCCCCAAACTTAAGTTTCTGCGTCATCCTAGCTTTTACCACAACTTTACAAATTTTCCTTCATTAGAACAAAGATTTCCCCCAAGAAGACAATTATGCTATCATTTAAACTAAGTTAATCACAATGGTTAACCTAACGTGCTACCCGATTACATCAGTTTTCAAACGGGATAAGATTTACATCACAATACGAAACTACATCCATGTCTCAATTGCCAGTACTGTTAAACTATATATAATTCCAATCTCATCATTGGCTAAGTCATCTTCAACTAACTCAATGCCTGGATTCATGCAATATGAACTAACTAAATGCATTTTTTTTATATATTTATTATTATTATTATTATTATTATTTTTTTTCAATAAAAATGACCACTACATGCAAATACGAAATGAATGCACCCCCAAACTTAAAATATGCAATGTCCTCATTGTATACAAATTTAAAAAAATTAGGGACTGAGGACTTCCCTGATCAACGCCTACTCCTCTCCGGCATCTTCATCTTCGGCATTAGGAGGAGGTAAGTCTGGAGGTGGATACACTGATAGAGGTGGAGGGAGTGTGAACTGGTACGGAGTCCCGGCTGGATTCATTTGGCGAAACATATCTGCCAACGACGTGGTACAATGGGAATAAATTTCTGCTTGACGTTGGGCAAGACAAGATTGCTGTCGATCCATACGGTCAAAACCTCGTCCTCGAACCATAACATTATTGCCATCAGCCGCAGTTGCGTTGGCATAAAATTCTTTGACAATCTTAACTACCGCCGGCTCGGGTTGAGAAGTAAAATCTAACCAATTGCGGCTCGCTATCATCAAGGCAAGTTCCCCGTCTTGAGCTTCCGGGAGCAATCCCCGCTCAGGTATTAAAGGTCTTCCAGCTAACCAATTTTTATAATGCTCAGATGCTTCATAGGTTTGGAATCTCTTCTTGTCAAATTTTTCTGTAGCTCCCGAACTCTCTCCTCTCTGTCGCTTGCGAGCCAAAGATGTGAGTGTCATGTCTTGCCCAAACAAGAATCGGAGTTCAAACCTCTCAAAAGCCAACGGTTATTTGTTTATGTTCCTAGATTGTGTACCAATTGAATTGATAAGTCACTTTGAATGCTTGAGCTGATGGTATCCAATCCGTGTGTGAGATGGAGGTGAGAGATGGGCAATCCGTGTATTTAGGAATTGGAGCTGTTGAGTCTGATCCGTGTTGGTGAAGGGGAGACTTTGCTTTGTGTAGAAATTATATGGGATATTAGGTTTTTGGGTTAGGTTTAGGAGAGGACAAAATGGGGTGTCGTGGGTGAGAGAGGGTGAAGGCTTGTGTTGGGTAGTGTTTTGGTAGGAATAGAAGAGTATAAGAGAGGAGTTGTGCCAGATTTGGGCGTTACATATGTTCGTGTTGCTTGTAGAGCGCACTGTGCGCTTAATTTTGTGAAGGAGGGGCGCATTGTGCGCAGCAACATGAGCGTGTGGTTTGAACAGGCGCACTAGGCGCTACCATTTGGCTTGCTGGGGCGCACTATGCGCTGGCTACCAGGGGATTGGTTATGTTGGGGCGCATGATGCGCTCAACTTGTGAAGGAGGGGCGCACTGTGCGCAACGACATGGGTGTGTGGTTTGAACAGGCGCACTGTGCGCTTGGTTTTGGCCTGCTGGGGCGCACTATGCGCTGGCTACCAGGGGGTTGGTTATGTTGGGGCGCATGATGCGCTCAACTTGTGAAGGAGGGGCGCACTGTGCGCAACGACATGGGTGTGTGGTTTGAACAGGCGCACTGTGCGCTTGGTTTTGGCCTGTTGGGGCGCACTATGCGCTGGCTACCAGGGGGTTGGCTAGCTTTGGGACTGAATGAGCGCACTAGGCGCTAGCTTGTGAGTCTACTGAGCGCATTAGGCGCTGTGAGGCCCGGAGGTGATGTTTGTGCTTGGCTTTGCTTCCCAACTTCTTCATGCTAGTCCTGCATTTTAATAGTACCAAAATCAAGCCTCACATTGCAGAACAAATGAATACTAGCTAAATTAATGAACTAACTAAACTACCAAGTTGATGCACAAACAAATTAACTAAACTACACTAAATTAATCAAACTAAACTCACTACACTACAAAAAAAACAAGTTGACTAAAAATTTAAGGTTTTGACAAATGGACATTCTGCAATTGCGCTCATAGGTGCTTGGCTTCCAGGGGGCGCTGCCCCCTTGCAACCCCCGCCAGCTCACCGGCGAGCTGGGCAGCCGCTCGCTCACCGGGGAGCGAGACCCCCGAATGGGTATTCGTAGTGGCCATTAGTCGATGCCGCCAACTATAAACTTGTTTCCCATCCTGAAATCAATTAAAGATCATGTTAAAGAACATACAGGTTATAACTATTGAAATAAACTAACAGTGAAGTAAATTAAAATCAAATAAATAAATAAATAAAATTCCTGGGTTGCCTCCCAGTTAGCGCTTGGTTTATAGTCTTCAGCCCGACTGTGTTTTCACCGTTCTAATCCGTGAGACTAACAAATGTTTTCTCACGATCGATGTGACCCCCATAGTAATGTTTCAACCTCTGACCGTTGACTTTGAAAATGCGTTTTGAATCTGGCTCCTCAACTTCCACGGCTCCGTGAGGAAATACCTTTGTAATACTGAATGGACCTGACCAACGTGATTTTAACTTTCCTGGAAAAAGTTTTAGCCTGGAGTTGTATAACAACACTTTTTGCCCTGCTTCAAACTTTCTTTCTAGGATTTTATCGTCATGCCACCGCTTAACCTTTTCTTTGTATAACCTCGCATTTTCATATGATTGGAGTCTGAATTCATCCATTTGGTTTAATTGTAAGAGGCGTTTTTCTCCCGCAGCGGATATATCAAAGTTCAACTTCCGGGTAGCCCAATAAGCACTGTGTTCTAACTCTACCGGAAGATGGCATGCTTTCCCATAAACCAACCTGTATGGTGACATCCCTATCGGTGTCTTGTAAGCTGTACGATACGCCCATAGAGCATCATCCAACTTACTAGCCCAATCTTTCCGACTAGGGTTCACTACCTTCTCGAGTATTCGTTTTACTTCTCGGTTGGATACCTCGGCTTGACCACTTGTCTGTGGATGGTAAGCAGTAGCTACCTTATGAGTAACTCCGTACTTAGCGAGAATAGCTGAGAATTGCTTATTACAGAAGTGCGTGCCTTCATCACTAATGATTACACGAGGCGTGCCGAATCTAGAGAAAATATTCTTTCTGATGAACTTAACCACAACCTTAGCATCATTGGTGGGCGATGCTATAGCTTCAACCCACTTTGAGACGTAGTCCACCGCTAGAAGTATATAGGAGTTGCTAAAAGATGATGGAAATGGTCCCATGAAGTCAATGCCCCAAACATCAAACAATTCTACTTCTAGGATCATATTTAGTGGCATCTCTTGTCGCTTTGATATATTACCAACTCTTTGGCATCTGTCACATTTCAATGAAAATACACGGGCATCCTTAAAGATTGTTGGCCAGAAGAATCCACATTGAAGTACCTTAGCTGCCGTTCTTTCTCCCCCAAAATGACCACCATAGTCAGATGCATGACATTGGTACAGAATATTCTCCATTTCACTTTCCGGAATGCACCTTCTTATTACTTGATCTCCACATTGTTTAAATAAAAACGGCTCATCCCATAAATACTGTTTCACATCATAGAGAAATTTCTTCTTCTGCTGACTCGTCAAATCTGGCGGAAACACCTTACTCACAATGAAATTTACATAATCTGCATACCATGGTGTATCCATCCTTACCGCAAACAGTTGTTCATCTGGAAAAAATTCGTTGATCACTGTTGTGTCATTTTTTTTAGTTCTGCATTCTCTAACCGTGATAAATGATCCGCAACCTGATTTTCTGTTCCTTTTCGGTCTCGGATCTCCAAGTTAAACTCTTGTAGCAATAATACCCATCGAATCAATCTCGGTTTCGCATCTTTTTTTGCTATCAAGTACTTAATTGCCGAATGGTCTGTAAACACAATCACCTTTGTCCCAATCAAATATGAACGAAATTTATCAAATGCATACACAACTGCTAGGAGCTCTTTCTCGGTAGTGGTATAATTCAGTTGGGCACCCGTTAATGTCTTACTAGCATAGTATATAGCATGAAAAATGTTATCCTTTCGTTGGCCAAGGACTGCGCCAATCGCAAAGTCACTAGCATCACACATTAACTCGAATGGGATACTCCACTCTGGCGCTATGATTACAGGTGCGGTAACTAGTTTCTTTTTCAAGATATCAAAAGCTTCCAGGCATGCTTGATCAAAGTTGAATGGGACATCCTTCTCCAAAAGATTGCAAAGTGGTTTTGTGATTTTGGAGAAGTCTTTTATAAATCTTCTATAAAAACCAGCATGTCCCAAAAAACTTCGAATACCCTTTACTGAAACTGGTGGCGGGAGGCTCTCAATGGTTTCAATCTTAGCTCTATCAACCTCAATTCCTTTTGATGACACTCGATGACCCAAGATTATCCCCTCTTGCACCATAAAATGACATTTCTCCCAGTTTAAAACCAAATTCGTTTCCATACACCGTTTGAGCACAAGAGTGAGATTTTCCAAACAATAATCGAACGAATCCCCAAAAACTGAAAAATCATCCATAAATACCTCGAGATTTTGTTCGACCATATCGGAGAAAATAGCCATCATACACCGTTGAAATGTTGCCGGCGCATTACATAATCCAAAAGACATTCTGCGAAAAGCAAAAGTACCATATGGGCATGTGAATGTCGTCTTCTCCTGATCCTCGGGTGCAATGGCAATCTGGTTATAACCTGAGTATCCATCTAAGAGGCAATAATACTCATGCCCTGCAAGCCTGTCCAACATCTGATCTATGAATGGTAGAGGAAAATGGTCCTTACGAGTGGCCTTGTTTAACTTTCTGTAATCCATACACACCCGCCAACCCGTAACTGTTCGAGTCGGGATCAATTCATTATGCTCATTTGCAACTACTGTCATTCCTCCTTTCTTTGGCACACATTGAACCGGACTTACCCATGAGCTATCTGAGATAGGGTAGACAATTCCTGCATCCAACCATTTAATAATTTCCTTTTTGACAACCTCCTTCATTATGGGATTGAGTCTTCGTTGTTGTTCAACAGTCGGTTTTGCTTCATCTTCCAATAGAATCTTATGCATGCAAATTGATGGGCTTATCCCCTTGATGTCCGCAAGAGTCCACCCAAGAGCAGTCTTGTATTGCCGAAGTACCCTTAGTAGCTTTTCTTCTTGAACCTCATCAAGTGATGCAGATATTATGACTGGTAGAGTAGAAGAAGAACCAATGTATGCATACCGTAGATGGTTAGGCAATGGTTTAAGTTCCAAGGTTGACGGTTCTTCCACTGATGATTTGACCTTTTCTGATGGCTTTCCCCAGTAGTCCAAAGGTTCAAATGTTGGCCTGACTCGTGTGAATTTCGGCAATGAATCTAACATATGAGCCAATTCTAATGCAGTTGAGTCATCAGACATGTTCTCACTTACCAATGCTGTTTCTAGAGGGTCTTCATTTATTGTTTTGATATTTGTTTCCCTAATCGCTCCCTCAATCAGATCAACCCTAAAACATTCTTCTTCTTCCTTTGGGAACTTCATAGCTTTGAATACATTAAAAGTCACCTCTTCGTCTTGGACCCTCATTGTTAACTCTCCTTTTTGCACATCAATCAATGTTCTACCCGTAGCTAAAAACGGGCGCCCAAGAATAATTGGTATATTGCTATCCTCCTCAAAGTCAAGAACTATGAAGTCCACAGGGAATATAAATTTATCTACCTTTACTAGTACGTCTTCCACTATTCCCTTGGGGTATGTGAGAGATCTATCAGCAAGCTGCAAAGTAACATTCGTTGGTGTAGCTTCCTTCAACCCAAGCTGTTGATAGACTGATAATGGCATAAGGTTGATGCTTGCTCCCAAATCACACAGACATCTACTGAAAAACTGAGTTCCTATTGTGCACGGAATGGTGAAGCTACCCGGATCCTTCAACTTCGGTGGTAGCTTTCTCTGTAGAATAGCACTGCATTCCTCCGTCAATGCTACTGTCTCGAACTCTCCTAGCTTTCTCTTCCTCGATAGAATATCCTTCATGAATTTTACATAGCTAGGCATTTGTTCTAGAGCATCTGCGAATGGAATATTAATCTGTAGCTTTTTAAACACTTCTAGAAACTTTGAAAATTGTCTGTCTAACTTCTGTTTCTGAAATCTCTGTGGAAATGGTAAAGGTGGTGTAACTGACATCTGCTTTTCTTCTTTCTGCTTTTCCACCACTTTTCCCTCAGACTTACTTTCTGAATTTTCAGATTCTTTTCCATCTACCTTCTCGTTACTCTCTTTCTTATGCTCATCAGAGTCTGTAGCCAACTCCTTCCCACTTCTGAGTGTAACTGCTTTACATTGTTCATTCCCATCCTTCCTCGGATTCTTCTCAGTATCACTTGGTAGCGAACCTTGAGGTCGGTTGTTTAAAGCACTTGCTATCTGCCCAATCTGATTTTCAAGATTCCTTATTGCTGCTGATTGGTTCTTTGTTGTTGCTTCAAACTGAGTTGCCATTCTTGCAAGTAATTCCTCCATTTGAGATAACTTGTCAGGTTGTTGAGGTTGCTGATGTTGTTGAGGTTGTGGGTGTTGAGGCTGAAATCCAGGTGGATGTGACTGTCTTGGAGCTTGAGCTTGTGCTTGTGACTGATTATTGCTCCAAGATAGATTTGGGTGGTTCCTCCATCCTGGGTTATAACTATTTGCATTATTACCTTGTTGTCGATTATAATTAGACACAAATTGCACTGATTCAGGACTTATTGCACACTGATCACTTGAATGGTTCCCCGCGCACAATTCACATACCATCGCCACAGTTTGCCTATTTTGATTCCCCATATGTTCAATTTTCTGTGTTAGAGCTGCAATTTGGGCTGACAATGCTGTAACTGCATCTACCTCTAGTATCCCAGCAACCTTTGGTTGTGTCATTCTAGCAGTTGGCCATTGGTAGTTGTTAGCTGACATCACCTCTAGCAAACTGTACGCTTCATTAAAATTCTTTGTCATGAAGGCACCTCCAGATGCCGCGTCAACACTAGCCCGTATACCACCCATGAGCCCATTGTAGAATGATTGTACTATTAACCAATCGGGCAATCCATGGTGTGGACATTTTCTCATGTACTCTTTAAATCTCTCCCAGGCGTCATATAATGACTCTGAATCAAATTGAGTGAAATTGGTTATCTCGTTCCTCAACTTTGCAGTTTTGGCAGGAGGAAAAAACTTTGCTAGGAACTTCTGTGCCAGATCATCCCAGGTGGTAATGGATCCAGGTGGAAGTGAATGTAACCATCCTCTTGCTTTGTCTCGGAGAGTGAACGGAAACAAACGAAGTCTAACTGCGTCGTCTGAGACTTGGTTGTATTTGAATGTGTCACAAACCTCTAGAAAACTCACCAAGTGCTCATTCGGATCATCATTAGCCAAGCCCCCAAACTGTACCAAATTTTGAATCATTTGGATAGTTCCTGGCTTAATCTCAAAAGTTGCAGCATTAATTGCCGGTCGTTGAATGCTTGACCTGATCCCATCCATTTTCGGCATAGCATAATCCTGAAGGGATTTCTGTTGCCCCTCAGCCATTGTATCTTGCTTCTCAAGTGCCTCTCGCGTTTCTTTGACCCACTTACGCAACTGTTTGAACCTTTTATCGATATCGTCTTCGTATGGTTCAAGCTCCGACTGTTTCGATCTAGTTTGCATACACGAGAGAAGATAACCTGAGAGAAAGAAAAAAAAATGAAAATAAAAGTCTAAATTAAGATTAACTATATCAAAATTAATAATAACGAAATATTAAACTAATATCCCCGGCAACGGCGCCAAAAACTTGTTGCCTAATTTCTTAATAGCACTTTAACACGCAAGTATACGTGTTCAATTGTAATATTCAGCAAGCAAGGATATCGTTCCCACGAGGAAATAGATTAACCTTTATCAATTATAAATTTTAATTCAATCAATCTTATTTTAAACTACGAAATATTGGTCGTAATATGAAAATCTAACTTAGCAAAATTAATAACTAAGATCAATGTTCACAAGATTAATGCAGATTTAACAGGTTAAGATTACAACTTCCCTTGGTATTTCATTTAAATCAATTTACATCCCATTTAACTCAGTTAATTAATACGAATCATTATCCAAGAATGCTTTATAAAATTCACACACTTTTTCCCAAAATACGTGAACAAATCCTCCTAAATCTGATCCTTAAGACACAGAATTACCAGGAACACCCTAGTTAATTAATTCACTATATTCCTATGTGAATCAAGTTAATTAGGGTTTTACGTACAATTTCTTTCAATGGATACAAAAGACACATAGGTATATTCCTATCCTACATGCTAATCATATTAACCCTATTCAGATTATATGAACAGATGTTATTATATCCAGATCTCAATCTATACTCGATCTTCCAATTTTATATAGATTATCACAGTAATTGTTGGCCAAACAATTAATCAATAAGCAAAAGATATAATAAACAATTCAATAAAAACTAACTTTTATTCAATGGGAAGGTTCAATTTAAACTACATACCAAGTTCCGTTGCAATCTTAATTAAAGTTTAGTGCATGATAATAATAAATAAAAACATCATCCAGATTAATAATCCAAACATCCCAAGTAATTACAAAAGATAAAACTAGAGAAGAGAAGAAGAAACTTTGAATTTGCTCCAATACTCTCTCTTTGATCTTCAGCCCTCGTAATCCTCCTTTGTGTTTTCCTTCGTTGTTCTCTCTGCAAATCCTTGTCGTCCGAAATTCCACGATCTCTTTTTTTAAGTCTTCTTTCTTTTTGTATTAGTCCAAACCCTCCTCCAGAGTCCTTTTTCTTTTTCCAATCAATTTAGCAGCAAAAATAACCAACATTAGGCGTGGCCTAGCGCACTATGCGCTAGGTTCAGTGCAATCCAAGCGCACTGTGCGCTAGACAAAGACCAGGTAATTACAAAAATGCCACTCAGCTCCAATTTTAATGATTTTTAATTCTTTTCTTCTCCCAAATGACCAGTTTATCCCTCCAGCTCCATCCTACAAGAAATAAACACAAAAACTAATAAAAAGATACTAAAAACACTTAAGGATAACAATAATTAAGCTAAACAATATCTGATTCGTAAGTATACAACTCACTCATCAGTCCCAAAAATCAGGGTTAAAGTGACTGATCAGCAAGGATGTTTACAACAGTTGGTTCATTTTTCAGATTTGGGGTCCTTTACCGAAACGCTTGTAACTCGAGATCTACATCTCGGATTTAGGTCCAATTGGTATCATTGGATTCGTATTTTCCCAAAATACATTTTTCATATATCAAACACCAAATTTGAGTCTATTGTAGTTACTAAAAACAGCCCAGAAGTGACTAATCAGTAGCATTATTACAACAGTTGGGTAGTTTGGATTTAAATTCATAACTTGCTCATTTTTAAACATATTGAGTGATTACAAAGGGGTTTTGCCCTTAACTCATGTACCTAGCATACCAAGAAAGAAAATCTCAAATATCACTTGAAGATTTCAACATGCACATGTTATAGCACACTAGTTAAATAAAAATTCCCCAAAAATCCATCTAACTTCCTTTTCCCAAACTTTTTCATATGAACTCATAAAAATTCACAAGTTTAACTTATTAAACTCAAGATCTAGCATTCTAACATGATACTAACCATATACAACATGCATCCCCAAGAATCTAACATAAAGTTACCTAGTGCATACATGCATAAGCTTTTCTTTACCCATTTTTGTACAAATCTCTCTTTTGATCTAACTTTCAACTTTAAAAATATTTTGATCCTCATATAAAATACTTATACACAAATAGATGTAGAATTTTTTAAAGATCAAACATAGGGCTCCTTCTTTCATCAAAATCTAACAAATAAGGAAGCTAAACTTGAAAATCTTGAGAATCATTACCTAGTTCTTCTTGCTATTCTTCTTATCCTTCCAAAGTAGCTAAGATACTTAGCATGCATGAAGATCAAACCTCCTCTTTTTCCTCCTTGAAGTGGCCGAATATCTCTCTCTCTCTATATATATTTTTTTCTCGAACTAAGGAGTTTGGAAGTGTAAAAATTTAAATGAAGTGAGTGGAGTAAGTATAATTAAAAGTGTAAGTATTCTCTTCCACTAATTCTCTCTCTTAATAATTATAATGGTTGGTTGTACACTTAACCATAAGTGTTGGACATGCTAAGTGAGTGACACATGTCTTAGTTGGTAGCTTTAGTAGATTTTAACCAAGATTTTGGACAAGCATATAAATTCTCTTTTCTCTCCCCAAATTGCCCTCATAATTTCGGCCATGATAGCCTTATTTGGCCCATTTGATTTATTTTTTTATTCCTCATTTAGCTTATTAGAAGTCCAATAAGTCCTCTCTTATTTGAATAGTAAACCATATAGGTTTTACTTGAAAATTTAAAATAAATTCTCAAATTCTCATCTAGGTTTTATTCTTTAACCTTTATTCTAATCATTCAAGATTTTATAATTTTTTTTGAGTTGTCACAGGTGTGACCCTTTAGGTTCTCCATATTAAACCGGTTGTGAATAAATCAATTAAAATAATTCTAATCTTATTTAAATAAATAAATTAAACTAATAATTTATTTAAATAAATAACATTTATTCTACAATAAGGGTAAGCCCCCTTAGCGATCAACGACTTTTCAGATAATATAGATTTCAACATTAATCATAAAAGAACATGTGAGTAAATAGTTACCGTACAATTCATTCCTTCCACTATACAATGTCTCAATTAAATATAAGACATGAATTTACTATCAAGTCTTATTTTATTTAATTATATATATTTTGGTTCTAAAATGCACAATACCAAATAATACAAATTAGAAACTACTTTCCAATTTCATTCTGCCTTGGCCAAT
Source organism: Panax stipuleanatus (assembly GCA_020205555.1). Lineage (NCBI taxonomy): Eukaryota > Viridiplantae > Streptophyta > Magnoliopsida > Apiales > Araliaceae > Panax > Panax stipuleanatus. Next base: position 73,535,500 of record CM035117.1, read on the forward strand.
GACTACTGATTTTCATTTATCGAATCACATATGACATTCTCTTCTTTTAGTAGAAGTGGTAGATCCTTTATTGATCATTCATTATCTCCATATATAAATCATTATACCCAATCATTCCCTTTTGATATACCCTTAGGGTCTTATGGGATATGCCAAAGTATAACTCATCATACACAAGATACTATGATGATCTCAAGTCTAAGGATTATTTGTACTACTATCATTTGAGGAATTCCTATTGATAGGCAAGTAAAACTCCATTAGATATTCATTAGCGAGCCACGTTCAGTGTACTTATTCTCCAATAAGCACCTACATACTTGATTTAGTGTCTCTACACAAATGATTATGAGATCGATCATCCTCATCCAATTACCAAGCAACGCATGAACCAATCTATCCGGATTCACTAATCTCCTTTTTAATAATCCAACGATCGGGAACTATTTTAGTTTTAAGCTATTTAAGAATTTAGATGTCATTAGCATAATCATCATCATGATTCTAAAAGCATTGCTTAAAACTATGAGTTTATCACATATTATAAAAACAGCACCATGTAGATAAATTAAATGTCTTTAATTAAATAATAATTTTATTAATAAATGACTAAAATTATTACAAAGTAAATGCTTTATCATCAAACATGATTGGTTTGTATGCATATTACTTTCAATCTCCCACTTGCACTAAAGCCAATCAACTTGGGCTCGATTTCTAATTAGCTTAACTACTAACTACAATCAGCTTGGGCTCCCTTAGTTTATTTATTTGGGATACTAACATAATTGATAATCTAGTATTGGGCTAACTAATAATTTAGTTACCCTTAATTAAACTATCTACAAGTCCAATGTTTAATTAAACTAATGGGCTTGTTTAAACTATTTATTCTCCTTAGTCCATGAAATAAATTATTATTTGGACTCTTATATATTATTGTTAATATAAACACATTCTCATGTATCAATAATATCAATTAACTTACATAACCCAATTAGACTTGCTATAATTAGGTTTCAGAATAAATAGTAACTTGAGATTATAAAATAAATCCCTTACATTGGTATATATATATCTATTTATTCAATATAACACATATTCCACTTCTAACTCTAATTTTGACTTTTCTCCATAAAAGTCGACTGTTGACTTTGACCAAAAAGTCAACCCTTACATATTTTGTGTTTACTGTCTTTTCTGACTAAACTTGACGTTCTGGATGCAGCCAAGCAGTCCATACTTCAAAATTTTATCTCTAACTCAAATTTTGAGTTTTAACTTCCTCTATTTTTATTACTAATTATATTAGCTATTAACTTTCTACTTATTACTCTTCTTATTTGCCAGTCAAGGCCAACATTCAAACTATGTTAATTACTAACATAATTTTATCTTGATTCTCATATCCTTAACTTAATTCATCATTCATCTTGCTAAAATATATAGCACCTTACTAAGTATATATATATTTCTATATATATACTCATCTTCGTTTAACCTCACAGTATCTCCTCATGTAAATTTTTATTCCCTTAATAAAATTTCCACATGCATCATTATAACATTTCTTAGACCATTCAGTTCACATCGAATTTATAGGTATCGTAATACCTTATCCTTGATATTTCTTCAAGTACATATTAATTCATTTCTAGGGTTTTAAAATTTTATAACCCATATTTTCTCTATTCACATTCGAATAGCAAACCATATAGGTTTTACTTGAAAATTTTAAATAAATTCTCAAATTCTCATCTAGGTTTTATTCTTTAACCTTTATTCTAATCATTCAAGATTTTATATTTTTTTTTGGGTTGTCACATTCACCCCTTCTTCTAAGAATTTCGTCCCCGAAATTACAGTCTACTAATCACCACTCCTTTTATTCATCAAAACTATGTTTTAATATAACCTTTATCTGATTTTATGCTCAATTTAATGAGTACATACTGCTTCATTCTATGAGGAGCTCTGCTATCATCACATTCTTCCAAGACTTCTCTCTAAGGAGTTAAAACTTTTCATATCGAGCTGAGGGGTCATATAGACCATGAACCTTGAGGTTTAGGGGTATTACTACCCGTTTCAATTACGAAAAAGGTATTCTACCTCTGAAAAGGTTAACGGTACTTCACCACAGTACTTCATACCGTAAACATTCTCTACTAGGTATGTTTACAATTACGAAGAAGGTAAACTACCTTGGCGGGTACAGTTTCTCGTACCTTAGTTTCATCAGAACGACTATATGCGTTCTTAATCACTTTTAGGTATGTTTACATTCCCGAATAAGATAAACTACCTAGGCAGGTACAGTCCATCGTACCTTAGTTTCGTCGGAACGACTATATTCGTTCTTAAATTAGAATATATTATCCAACCCATATATCCCCCCTTATTCGGGGTTGTTCACCTCAGACTTAACATAAGATTCTTCACCAAAACAATTTGGTTCAGGATAAATTCTCAAAGAGATACTTAAATCTTCATAAACATTTGTCTAGCTGAATCAATTAGCGTAGACGTATACCAATAATTCGAATATCAATCGAAACATGTGTTTGACCAAATTTAATTGGCACTTAACTTTTCTTTTAAAATTCAAAAAATTATTTTATGACGTCATGATACCGCACTGTATTTACAGTCCGTTTGAGGATTTCGTCATTTTATGACTTTGTCATACTACATCGTACCATATTGGCCTGACGATCCATAGATCACATCCAACATTAGGTAATTTTGCATTGATAACTCTATCATTTTTATCATTTCTACATCTGGTTCCATGATACATTGATGATATATGAAATACATTTTGACATCTCAAATTATTTTTGTCTAGCCGAAACAATTAGCGTAGACTCTTCTTTAAACAGCTCAAAATCGTTGAAAAATTCATTTTTGATGTTATCATGCCGCAAATAGTAATGATATGTTAGTGGTATGAAGATCACTTCTACACAATTGTAACAATGTGTTGCTGATAACAAAAATTCATTTTATTTCGAAAGGCACATCAGTGCGAATTTAACTTGATATCAAAAATTTGAAGTCTAGCACAGCTAGAAGATTTGGAATACCTATGCTTCCACCATCAACTTTAATTTCTCTAATGATCAATTGCTTAATAATTTTATCTATTAAAAATTCTCAATTCTCCATCCACAACTTTTCTATACCCTAGAATAGTTCATCAAACTTACCACACGTTATGAGTTCAGGAACTTACCACAATAATATGAGTTTAGGAACTTATCCTAGCAATACGTAGTTCAAGAACCAATCAGGAACTGTCCATACGCGTAGGGGTTCAAAAATATACCATACAATTATGAGTCACGAACTTACCATAAGTATGAATTCCAAGAACTAGTACATATTCTTATATTCTCTACCTATCCGTCATACACATAAGAAAAGAATCACCTTCTCAACATACATATAACGAATATCGCGACATCAACATTTCAATAATTATCAGTGTAAGAAGCTAAGTGATTGTCGAACCTAACACAATCCCCTGCCCATACAAGGAATTGGTCAACTCAGCCACTAATCAATACAGGAAGCTAAGCGGTTTATTAGACTAAGGACAACTCCCTGCCCATACAAAAAATTATTCAACTCAACCACTATATCAATATAGGAAGCTAAGTGGTTCTAAAATCAAGCATAAATTCCCCGCCCATACAAGGAATCATACAACTTAGCTGCTAACATGAGTCCTCAATTAAAATCCCACATAATCTTAGTCTCCCCTTTGCTCAATACGAATTTCATTAAATCCGTATATCATCATTTTCAACTCTTTTGCGTTTAACTCGTACTATTTCATAGTACCATATTCGTATAGCAATTCTGCTATAAAGTCTTCAATTAATAGATTGATTATCTGTCCTCCTAGGACCTCATCAGGTCACGTTGTGATCTTATCATATAATCGTATTATATTACGATTCTTTTCTATCTCATGATCGTTTTATTTTATGATCTTCTTTCCCCTTAATCATATTATATTATTATTTTACACTTTTCATCTTCACTATTGGAGTCAGGTAACTCCAGATTCTTATCTTATAATTCTTCAAGATTCTTCTTTGAATCTTATTTATCATCTTCTTATCTTAATGATGAATTTTCTAAATTCATCTTTTATCACTTCAACTCTATTTGAGTTTATTCATCATCCTCATCTCTACAGTTTTAACCTAAGGTAATCCTACCTAAGGTTTATAACCTACAGCTCTAATACCAACCTGTAACGCTTCCAATTCCGGGTCCCAAGAACCTCGAACTTGCTACGTTACGGTACTTCATTATCATACATATTCTATCATCTAATGCGGAACTAATAAACATATATTGTCTATTTCACATGATTTTATAACATTTCTCCAGGTTTATTAACCTTAACTTAATACATACCTTCAACATTACAAAAGGTTTACATAAGATAACTAAAAAGTTATTTTGCATAACACTCTAATATTGTCATTTGCTTGTGTCTCTGTCTTTAATCCTGGAACATTCGCCTTAATCTGAAATGTGTTATCATGACATAGCAAGAGTGAGCAACTACTTTGCTCAGCAAGTTTAAATACAATAAAGATATATCATGATTGAAGAAAAGAGTATAGCTTTCTAAATTTTCAATAATATATAACAATTGTGAAAGATTGAGAATTAAATTTCAATAATTGAATGACTGAATCAATAATACTGGGTGGTCAACAATGACCATTAACAAATTTAACTGAACCTTATGGTAATGATGGTGATCAGCCTTTCATACCCGATGAACATATGCAATTTGCACTAAGTGCGAATCAATAATCAGATATGTAGAATAATTATAAATAATTAAACCACTAGCATGCTTGAAACATAATAACTCGAGTTTGAGTTAGGAAACTTGCAATAAATGCGAATATTCAATAATAATCTTAGATGTTGAATAATCAACAATAATTATCCACTACCATGCTTGAACAATAATAACTCGAGTTTGAGTTAGAGAACTTGCAATAAATGCGAATATTCAATAATAATCTCAAATGTGGAATAATCAACAATAATTATCCATTACCATGCTTGAAAAATAATAACTCGAGTTTGAGTTAGAGAACTTACAATAAATTTAAATATTCAATAATAATCTCAGATGTAGAATAATCAACAATAATTATCCACTACCATGCTTGAAAAATAATAACTCAAGTTTGAGTTAGAGAACTTGCCGGTTCGACGAGCTACGGCTTACTAGCTTTAATTAAAACTCTTTGAATGTCCTAACATTGATAATGTAGATCTATCAATTAGTACTGCGTATAATTGTCCATCTATACACTTACTTGTACTATTATTTAACAAATAATTCAATCACAAAGTACATATATATATATATATATATATATAATGTACTATCATTAATCTTATAAGATATTTAATTGATCTTAGGTTAATGATTGAATAATTAATAAGGTTTTTCTTAGGTGATAAACACTTATTAGATCTTTAAATAATTTATTATAATTGTTTAATTAAGGAGTTATTTAAATTTTCTTTAATTGTTAACTCCCTCTTCATTTGATTACTATTTAATATTAATTAAATAGTAATTAATTAATTACCTTTAGTTATTATTTAATAATAAATAACAACCAATTACAACTCCTTATTATTTAATGTTAATTAAATAATGGATAATTAAATTATTATTTGTCTATAATAATAATTCATTCATTCATTATCCTTGAATAAATAAATAATTGATTTATTCACTTCATTAGTCTTTAATTATTCCTTATTATTATTGAAAGAATAATTAATTAATATTCGTCCTTATTTATTATTTAAATAATAATTAATTAATTCTATAAACTTTCATGTCAGTGTAAGTAAGTAATTACTTTATTATTACTTAATCTTACTTAAATATTCTTTACTCATTATTTAATATTAATTAATTAATTATTTAACTTTAATTATTTTTTAATCTTAATTAAATAATAATTAGTTATTTTATTAACACTAACTCTACTTAATTATTACTTAATATTATTTAAATAATATATAAATAGCTAATTACATTTCACTTTATATGTAATTAGATTACTAGCTCATTAGTGGCTTTAAAAGTTATTTATTATAATAACTCATTTTCCATTCACTTCATATTATCACTATAATTTTTGTCCAAATTTCAAATTTGGGGTCCTTTACAGAAACGCTTGTAGAACAAAGTCTACAACTTGGAATTAGGCTCCGTCAAAGGCGTTGAATTCGTATCTTCCTGAACTACAGTTTTCATTTATCAAACATCAAATTTTGATCTGTCTAGGTCCTAGAAATTAGGGTTAAAGTGACTGATCAGCAAGGATGTTTACAACAGTTGGTTCGTTTTTTAGATTTGGGGTCTTTTACGGAAACACTTGTAACTCGAGATCTACATATCGGATTTAGGTCCAATTGGTATCATTGGATTCATATTTTCCAAAATATATTTTTCATATATCAAACACCAAATTTAAGTCTATTTTGGTTATCAAAAATAGCCCAGAAGTGACTGATCAGTAGCATGATTACAACAGTTAGGTAGTTTGGGATTAAATTCATAACTTGCTTATTTTTAAACATATTTAAGTGATTCCAAAGGGGTTTTGCCCTTAACTCATGTATCTAGCATACCAAGAAAGAAAATCTCAAATATCACTTGAAGATTTCAACATGCACATGTTATAGCACACTAGTTAAATAAAAATTCCCCAAAAATCCATCTAACTTCCTTTTTCCAAACTTTTTTATATGAACTCATACAAATCCACAAGTTTAACTTATTAAATTCAAGATCTAGTATTCTAACATGATATTAACCATATACAACATGCATTCCCAAGAATCTAACATAAAGTTACCTAGTGCATGCATGCATAAGCTTTTCTTTACCTATTTTTGTACAAATCTCTCTTTTGATCTAACTTTCAACTTTAAAAATGTTTTGATCCTCATATAAAATACTTATACCCAAATAGATGAAGATTTTTTTAAAGATCAAACATAGGGCTCCTTGTTTCATCAAAATCTAACAAATAAGGAAGCTAAACTTGAAAATCTTGAGAATCATTACCTAGTTCTTCTTGCTATTCTTATTATTCTTTCAAAGTAGCTAAGATACTTAGCATGCATGAAGATCAAAGCTCTTATTTTTCCTCCTTGAAGTGGCTGAATATATCTCTCTCTATATATATATATTTTCTTTTTCTCTAACTAAGGAGCTTGGAAGTGTAAGGATTCAAATGAAGTGAGTGGAGTAAGTATAATTAAAAGTGTAAGTATTCTCTTCCACTAATTCTCTCTCTTAATCATTATAATGGTTGGTTGTACACTTAACCATAAGTGTTGCACATGCTAAAAGAGTGACACATATCTTAGTTGGTACATTTAGTAGATTTTAACCAAGATTTTGGACACGCTTAGAAATTCTCTTTTCTCTCCCCAAATTGCCCTCATAATTTTAGCCATGATGGCCTTATTTGGCCCATTTGGTTTATTTTTTCATTCCTCATTTAGCTTACTAGAAGTCCAATAAGTCCTCTCTTAATTGGGCTAAGAGTTTGGGCTTTGATTAATTCATTTACCTAATAACATTCAAGTCCACCTCCAATGAAATAAATGGGCTTAATTATTAGTCCAATTGGGCTAGTCCACTAGTATTACTAGGACTATTACATATTTATCAAAGGACTAACAAGTCTCCAACGAAGGACTATTATGATTTGAAGGAAGAATCTGGGTACCGCCAGTTCCAGAAGTTAAGGAGGAGATTTTGAATGAAGCTTACAGTTCAAGATATTCGATTCACCCTGGGAGTACGAAGATGTACCAGGATCTCAGACACCATTTCTGGTGGCCGAATATGAAGAGGGACGTTGCTGAATGCGTTGCGAGATGCTTGACGTGCCAAAAAGTTAAAGCAGAACACCAGAGACCTAGTGGATTGCTACAAACGCTAGAGATTCCAACATGGAAGTGGGAGCACATCACGATGGATTTCATGGTTGGTCTTCCAGCGACTCAGAAGGGTTTCGACGCGATATGGGTGATTGTGGATCGACTGATGAAGTCAGTCCATTTCCTACCGATCAAGATTAAGTTCAACTTAGATCAGTTAGCGAAACTCTACGTGAAGGAAATCATTTCTCGACACGATGTTCCGGTGTCAATTGTGTCGGACAGAGATTCGCGTTTTACGTCGAATTTCTGGAAGCGTTTACAAGAATGCTTGGGAATGCAATTGCGAATGAGTACGGCGTACCATCCTCAAACTAATGGCCAGAGCGAGAGGACGATCTAGACGCTAGAGGATATGCTGAGAGCTTGTGTTATGGACTTCAAAGGAAGATGGAATGATCATCTACCATTGGTGAAGTTCGCCCACAACAATAGTTACCACGCGAGCATTGGCATGCCGCCTTACGAAGCGTTATGTGGCAGGAAATGTAAAACTCCATTGTGTTGGGACGAGGTCGGTGAACGTCAACTGTTGGGACCGAAACTGGTACAACAAACTGTCGAAATCGTGAAGCTGATCAGAACGAGACTAGTTGCTGCTCAAGACAGACAGAAGAAATATGCCGATCAACATCGACAGAACCGAGAATTTTTACCAAGAAGCTTCGTTTTCCTGAAAGTATCTCCCTGGAAGGAAAAGATTCGATTTGGCAAGAAAGGGAAGCTGAGTCCCCGATTTATTGGACCTTTTTAGGTGCTGCAAAAGGTTGGTGAAGTAGTTTACGAGATTGCGTTACCTCCGGAGCTAGAGAATTTACACAACGTCTTCTACATTTCTGTGTTGCGACCGTACAAACACGACTACAAACATGTAATAGAATACGAACCTTTACAGTTTGATAAAGACTTAACTTATGAAGAAGTTCCTATTCAAATAGTTGACAGAAAGGAACAAGTACTTAGAAATAAAGTGATACCCTCTGTTAAGGTAATCTGGAGGAACCACAGTGCTGAAGAAGCCACGTGGGAACTCAAAAATATAATGAAGAAAACGTATCCCCAATTATTTGCTTAATTATCTGTGTAATTTTTTGTATACCGATTCTGGGAACAGAATCTATTTAAGGGGGGAAGAATGTAACAGATGAGATTTTTTGTTGTTGTTATGATTCTGAGGACAGAATCCTTTTAAGGAGGGAAGATTGTAACGAATGAGAATTTTATATATTAATTTTAAATATTTATTGAATTAAATAAATATTTTATTTGATTTATTTATTGAGTTAAATAAATAAATTATGTGATGATTATGGAGTAATTTAATTAAGTATAATATATTAATTAAATGAATATTTAATATTTAATGTAATTGATGTGTAATGATTTTATGGTATAGTCATAATTTAATTGAGATAATTAAATTAGATGAAGTTTGTGTGATAATTGTTACATGAATTTTATAATTAGCAAGTAATTATAATTATTATGTGGCAATTTGTATGTGATTAATTAATGTTAGATTTTAATAATTAAATGAGAATGTTAAAATTTAATTAAATAAAGTGTAACAATTAAGTAATGTGTTAAAGGAGTTATTAAAAGAATAAAAAGGATTTTAAATTAGTTTTACCCAAACGAGGTACTTGCACTTGTTTTAAACTCGTTTTTGCCAAACAAGGCCTTAGCTAATAATAATCTATTTTTAAAAATAAAGTGGTTTAGCCAAACAAGCCTTAGGGCTTTTTAAATTCAAAATTTTGTAACCTATATAATTAATTGGTAATTAGTGTATGTATTAAATATTTAGCAGTTACATATTCTATATAATTATATGTAATATATGTATATCAGTTATATATGTTATACAAAATAGTACGTTAGAAAAACAAAGAAGAAGAACAAACAGAGAAAAGTTAGAGAGAAAATATTCAGAGAAAAAGGAAGAGGAGTACTTGCTAAAAGCCATCAAACACCATACTTATCTTCTTCCTCTAGAACTAGAAAGGGTATAATCTCTAACTATATATTTTAGAAATTGTGTTTATATGTTCTTCGTAAGTTTAAAGTTCTCTGTTAATTGAATTATTGTGAAAATTGTGTAAACATGAAATATTATGTATCAATTGTGTTCTAGCATGCTCATATTCGAATTGTACGCCTAATCAATTGTTTAATTCATATACATGTGATGAACATAAGGAATTCATGTTCATCAAAGATTATAGTGATGTATTTTGAAAATAGTTTGCTTTAAAACCAAAATTTTAAGTTTAATTGTGTATTGTTGTACAAATTGATGTTAGATAATGTTAACTTGTCAAGAAATGAATTCAATGTGCTTTGAATTGGGTATTTTGATTGAGTAACAAACTTACAGTGTTCAAGTTCTTCAAGAACACTGGGAAAAAATGGTTTTCTCAAATTTTTATAAGATTAAATGTTTTAAATTATGTAATTTGATGTCTTTATGTGATTAAAACATGCTAGAAGCTTTATATTATGTCTTTGTAATGTTTTATATGCAAATTGTTAACTGATTTTAGAACTCGATGTAGAGAAATAAGCCAAATTGGCTTTTTCTCTGCATTGTTCTCAAACTGTCTGCGTCCGCTGCAGGGGTTCCGCCCCGGCGAGCCTTGCAAGGCCAGATAGCGTGCCCCGGCGCAGGTCATGTACATAAAGCGCGCCCTGGCGCGAGTTGCAAAAAGTGAATATAATTTAAATTATAAAATGTTAATTATAATTTAATTTAATGCATAATGTAATTTGATTAATTATAATTTATTTAATTATAATTTAATAAATGCATGATTAATTATAAATTATAATTTATTTAATTATAATTTAATAAATGTATGATGTAGTTGATTAATTATAAATTATAATTTGTTTAATTATAATTAATATAAGATGTAATTATAATTTGATTAATTATAATTAAATAAATGTTTAAATTAAATTATAATTTGATTAATATGAGTACATAATTATTATTTGATTTAATTATATGAGCATGTAACATGATTATGTGATGTGATTCATTATGTGATAATTAATTATTAATTTAATAAATAAACAAGAATGAGTTAACCTAGATGGGTTAACTAATTATGTGAATTAGTTACGTGTTAACTAATTTAGATTATTATGGTTAAATATATATGTGTAGAAAGTGTTAAAGAACGTAGTTTGTAATAGTAGCTTGCTCTTAAGGCAAGTCTTCTATCCCTAAACTCGTTAATTATACAAGTTCTTTAATCCTTATATTGTACAAGTTTTCTAAACTCAACTCGTTATTGTTATGCAAGTGTTTTACATTCAAATATTGTCCTTTTATTTCTGCAATGCACAAGTACTTATTTAAAAGTTCATGACTCAATTAATGTGACCTTGACTTATTGTTCAAGCAAGGTCTATCTTATCTTTTAAATGCTTTAAGTTTAAATTCTAAAGCATGAGTTATTTCATAATTCGTTATCGTTGAATTATTCTTGATTAATTATGAGTCGATTCAACTACTCCTTAGTTGATAATAGTTGAAACTCCAAATTTTCTTGTAAGCTTATCCAAACCAAACTTTCTTTGGTGCGGACTTCTATTAAATACTGAGATGAACAACCCTACTTATTAGGGGATTTTTATGCGAAAGCGTTAAGATGGTTGGGCACAATACATGGTACGAAGGGCTAATCCCCCTAAGTACGAGTTAAGAGTCCATAGTCTAAACGACTATTAAAGGTTTTAAATAGAAATGTTTATAACCTAGGACATAGTTCAAGGTCTTATGACCCTCAGATGATTTTAGTATTCGAAATTCTATATGTTGATGAAAGAATTATTATTCAATTCTTTATTCTTGATGAAAGAAAAGTTATTCAAATCTTTTGAAGTTATTCAGTTATGTCATCATTGATATTAATGTTATTCCAAGTGAGCTTTTGTTTGCTCACTCTTGCAATTTAAATAACCATTACAACTAAAGTTGAAAGTGTTGACGTTTCGTCATCTAGTAAGGGCAAAGGCAAGCTGAACAAGTGAAGACTTATTTCAATTGTAATAAGACTAGGTTACTTTATGTTATATTTTTATTTTTCTCAATTGACGTTTAAGTTAAGGTTAGATTAAACCCTAGGATATTTTGGATAAAGTTGTAATCCTTTTTATAAGGAAGATTTTCAGTATTTTTAAAGGTTGTAATTTATTTTGCAATTCTTTATTATTGGGTGGATGTATGTTTTATTTCAAAAGTGAACACCAAATTTTGTGGAAACGAAGTACCCGGATTTGGGGGTGTCATATGTTGGTATCAAAGCGGTACGTTATGAACCTTAGGTGGGGGAAAAAACCTTAGGTAGTAGCCTTATAGGAAGATCGAAAAGATAGTGGTGATAGGTTATGATAATAAATTCCCTTATGTCCTATGTGTTTACATTCTAGTATTCAAAGAGTGACGACTCGATATCACATAATAATGAACTCTAAAATTCTTTTGTCAGGATGACGAACGTTGGAGAATCCAGTCAGGCTACAGAGGAGTTACCTCAGGTGCCTAGAGATGAGGAGCCCCAAGACATCCATGTTGTCTGGGAGCAGTTAGTTAGGAGAGAGCCATCTTCGTTGATCATCACAGCTGGTCAGGGATATGAGCTGACACCTGACCGAGATGATGAGGATGAGGATGAGTCAGAGGAGGAAGAGGATCCCAAAGAGGAATTCCCACCTCACTCTACTGGCACTGAGATATACGAGGTGATCTACGACCATAAGGTGGAGCTTCAGGAACTGGTGGACGAGAGTCGGACTACCATACAGCAGCGAGATGAAACAATCGAAGAGCTAGACAGTGAGCTAGGAAACGTGAAGTGGGATTTAATTCACGCAAAGAGTGATAGAGATAAAGCACGAGCTGAACTAGCAAAGCTGAAGCACGACATCCAGGAGGAGTCAACAAAGCGCGCCAGAGTGGAGGAGACAAGCTTGAGGGCTACTCATCGAGCCGATCGAGCTGAAGACGAGGCTGAAGCCAAGAGGGCCAAACTGAGGAAAACGGAATATGCTTTCCATATGGCTATAGATAGGGCCCAGGATAGTGTCTTCTATTACCCAGCTCAGTTCCAAGGTTTACCATGGTACGTGGTGGACCGAAGGACGGTGTTTCGGGTGATGGAGGAAGAACGCAGAGAGGCGGTGCGACGTCTTAACATGCTTAGACAGTAGAATTATTAAACTATATGTTTCTTTATGTTATTAATAATGTAAATCCCATAATTGAGATAATAATGGGATGAGATAATAATGTAATCCTGTAATTTGTTCAGTTCCGGAAAGAGGATGTAAATAGCAAAGATGCTATCTATTCTATGTTTTTTGTTAAAACTACGAATGAATGAATAAAGAAGTTTATTGACGTGCTGTGTTCTATGTGAACAGAATTACTTAAAAGTTTAAAATTGAACTTGAATATTTAAGAAATGAGTAAAGGAGCTAATAAGGATATTTCTTAACAGAAAATGCCTCATAGAAGAACACCTACACGTCAAAACCCCAAGGGTTCGACGAACAATAACAACAACAATAACGATGGGACGAATCCCAATTCGATTTAGTAGTTGGTGAACCTGCTAACGGAAGCACTTGCAAATCAGCCATAAGTGCAGGGCACAACTTTCAAAGTGTTTAAGGCAGTAGGACCACCGGAGTTCAAGGGATCGGTAAACCCGATAGATGCCCAAACGTGGGTAATGGAAATGGAGAAGGTCTTCGACGTGTCTAGGGTTAGCGAAGACCAGAAGACGGCATTCGCGACTTTCATGTTGAAGTCGGATGCTAGTTTTTGGTGGCAAGCCAATAAGACCAGAGAGGGTGAAGGAGTGATACCGTGGGAGTGTTTCAAAGAGATGTTCTTTGAAATGTACTTCCCCGTTAGCTCGCAAGACCAGATGGAGGTCCAGTTCCTAGAGCTTAAATCGGGAGGGATGACTGTGTCAGAATACACAGCAAAGTTTAACGAGCTGGCCAGGTTCGCTACATACCAGGTTAGTACCGATGCTAGGAAGGCAAGGAGGTTTGAGCGGGGACTGAAGCCCTGGCTCTACATCAAGGTCTCTATATTCTAGCTGAACACGTTTGCAGCTGTGCTGGAAAAGGCTATACTAGCTGAAGGAGGGAGCGACGCCGTGACTAAATTTAATCAAGATAAGAAGAAGAAGAACGAGACAGAAACCAAGGCTGGGGGTAGCGGGGCTATCAACCAGAAAAGGAAATGGAACGACAACACCTCTGCTGAGAGTCAGCACGGAAGCCAGCAGAAGAGGAAGCTCGAAGCATGTGCTACATAAGGGAAGAATCACACTGGAGTGTGCTTGAGGGGGAAGCGAGTATGCTTCAGCTGTGGTTAGGATGGCCACATTGCGTCGAATTGCCCGAACCCGAAGAAGGGAGCTTGCTACACATGCGGATCCAAGGATCACATGGCCCGAAGTTGCCCGAGGAAGCCAGCGGCAGGGTCAACAGGGAGCGGGAGAAATGGGAGCGGCAGCACTTTGGCTATCGCTGCACCACTACAAGCTGTTCAACCTACTGCCCGGACATTCAACATAACGGTGCAGGATGCTGTACAGTCAAAATATGTGGTGTCAGGTATTATTTTGGTCAATAGTATAAATGCATATGGATTATTTAATTCGGGTGCTACTTGTTTATTCATATCTGATGAATTTGCTAAGACCCTAGATTTACCTAAAGAGGAATTAGTTTATCCCTTGAACATAGAGATTGTGAATAGGGAGGTTATTCCTGTTAGGTTTATTTACAAGAACTGTATATTGGACATTAAGGGTCAAGAATTGAGGGTAGATTTGATTCCGATAAAACTTGGGGAATTCGATGTCATACTGGGTATGGACTGGTTGTTCAACCGTGGGGCGTTAATCAACTGTCAGAAGAAGTCGATAAATCTTACGACTCCATCGAAGGTAGTGTTCTATGGTAGTAAATCGCCTAGACAAGCGAGTTGTCTGACGATCATGCATGCCAAGAAACTTTTGACGCAAGACTATGTAGGATATCTAGCCTACATAGTAGATACTCGTAAGGAGAGTCCGAAGATAGAAGAGATATCAGTTGTCAGGGAGTTTATAAACGTATTCTCGGATGATTTTCCATGACTTCCGCCAGATAGGGAGATAGAGTTCGTGATTAACTTAGAACCGAGAACTGCTCCGATTTCTAAAGCTCCGTATAGAATGGCTCCAGTCTAGATGAAAGAACTGATGGTTTAACTACAAGAATTGCTGGACAAAAAGTATATTCAGCCGAGCGTTTCACCGTGGGGAGTGCCAATTTTGTTCGTGAAGAAGAAGGATGGATCGATGTGGCTTTGCATTGATTATAGAGAGTTGAATAAAGTTACGATCAAGAATAAGTATCCTTTACCTAGGATCGATGACTTGTTCGATCAACTGAAGGGTGCTAGGTACTTCTCGTAAATCAATTTGAGAAGAGGGTATCATCAGTTGAAGGTGAGGAGAGAAGATATACCGAAGACGGCTTTTAGAACTTGGTATGGACATTACGAGTTCTTAGTGATGTTATTTGGTCTAACGAATGCCCCGACTGCATTTATGGACTTAATGAATAGGGTGTTTAAGCCATTCCAAGATAAATTCATAGTAGTGCTCATAGATAACATCCTGGTTTATTCCAAAATCGAGGAGGAACACACCGAACATTTAAAGCTGACTTTAGAATCGCTGAGACGAGAAAAGCTTTATGCAAAATTCTCGAAATGCGAATTCTGGCTGGAACGTGTGCAATTTCTTGGCCACATGATCGACAAGGACGGGATTTCGATAGATCCATCGAAGGTTAAGGCTGTGATGAATTGGGGTCAGCCGAAGACGCCGTCTAAAGTGAGGAGTTTCTTGGGATTGGCGGGTTGTTACCGGAGATTTATCCAAGACTTTTCCAAGATCGTAACTCCGTTGACGAATTTGACTCGTAAAACAGTTAAATTTGTTTGGACGAAAAAGTGTGAGGAAAGTTTTCAAGAATTGAAGAAGAGGTTGAGTATTGCGCCTGTGTTGTCCTTACCGGATAGTACGGAGAACTTCGTAGTATATAGTGATGCCTCATATAAAGGATTAGGCTGTGTGCTGATGCAGAGCGACAAGGTCATTGCCTATGCGTCACGTCAACTGAAGGATTACGAGAAGTGGTATTCGACCCATAATTTAGAATTGGCGACAATAGTGTTTGCTCTGAAGATATGGAGACACTACTTCTATGGAGAAAAATGTGAGATATGCAAAGATCACAAGAGTCTGAAGTACATCTTCACCTAGAAGGATTTAAACATGCGCCAAAGAAGATGGTTGGAACTGATCAAGGACTACGACTGCGAGATACTTTACCATCCGGGTAAAGCTAACGTCGTCGCCGACGCTTTGAGCAAAAAAGGTCGGGAGAAGCTAATCATGTTAACTGATCAGGATCAGTAGATAGAAGAGATGGCTATGTTGGAACTTGAAGTGAAGTATCCGAAGGAATCGGATGAGAAGTTGTTTAAAGTAACTACTGGTTCTACTCTGGTAGATAAGGTGAAAGAAGCACAACTTCACGATGAAGAATGCGAGAAGATCCGGAAGAGAATAACCGATGGTGAAGAGTTCAAGTTCAAGATCGATAATGAAGGACTATTACGATTTGAAAGAAGAATCTGGGTACCGCCAGTACCAGAAGTTAAGGATGAGATTTTGAACGAAGCTCACAGTTCGAGATATTCGATTCACCCTGGGAGTACGAAGATGTACTAGGATCTCAAACACCATTTCTGGTGATTGAATATGAAGAGGGACGTTGCTGAATGCGTTGCGAGATGCTTGTCATGCCAGAAAGTCAAAGCAGAATACCAGAGACCTAGTGGATTGCTACAAACGCTAGAGATTCCAAAATAGAAGTGGGAGTACATCACGATGGATTTTGTGGTTGGTCTTCCAGCGACTCAAAAGGGTTTCGACGCGGTATGGGTGATTGTGGATCAACTGACGAAGTCAGCCCATTTCCTATCGATCAAGATTAAGTTCAACTTGGATCAGTTAGCAAAACTCTACGTGAAGGAAATTATTTCTCGATACGGTGTTCCGATGTCGAGTGTGTCGGACAGAGATCCGCGTTTTTCGTCGAATTTTTGGAAGCGTTTACAAGAATGCTTGGGAATGCAATTGCGAATGAGTACGGCGTACCATCCTCAGACTGATGGCCAGAGCGAGAGGACGATACAAACGCTAGAGGATATGCTGAGAGCTTGCGTTATGCACTTCAAAGGAAGCTGGAATGATCATCTACCATTGGTTGAGTTCGCCTACAACAATAGTTACCACGCGAGTATTGGCATGCTGTGATGCCACCAAAATATGTTCAATACCAACCCATTCTGAGTCGCCAAATACATGGTACAGAATTCAAATACAATCTTTTATAACATACGATCGTGCAAACTACGACCACACAAACTGTGAATTTCAATACAAATCGTATACAATACGAAATAAAAACATTCAAATTCATTCCTTATTAATTTCAATCATTATCCCACTATTTTATAGAATAGTGAGGACTTCTACTGATCTAACTCTGACCATCACTCTGATCCCCGACTAGTCCCCGCTATATTCCCATTTTCTGAAGAGAACAATGGAAGAAAAGGGTGAGCTCAACTAGCCCAGTAAAGAATATTATGGCTAAGATAATGATTGATAAATTATCGTTAGTCTTCAATAAATCAGATAAAATATAATGGATAACAAGTTTTAGATCAATATTCGCAACGAAAATAACAATTCATTAGAAGAGTTAAGTAGAGAATGAAGTCTACTATCTTCTATGATTTAAAAGTTCATCATCAATATTTTATCCCTGTAACATCAATCAATATACATCTTTAATCGGATATTCATCTTTGCACTACGGCCAAAGATATTCATTTGTATCACCAGTTGGTCATGTTCATCTCCACACATGTCCATCTTTACACTACGGGCCAAAGATATTCATCAGATAATCATTCATCTTTGCATTACAGGCCAAAGATATTCATCAAGTAATCATTCATCTTTGTACTACAGGCCAAAGATATTCAGTTATATCACCATTTAGGACTGAGGATGATGAAAAACAATATGAATAACGAATCTAGTGAGATAAAGGACAAATATTATAGAATTTATCCAGAGTTCAAGAATGAAGATCAAAACCTGGATCCAATCAAAGATAAAAAAAATATATTTTTTTAACGTGAATAGTAACTCGTGAATAGTAATTTGTGAATAGTAACTCAACATGAAAAGATAAAAATTTCAAGAGAAAGTTCAAAAAATTATTCCGGTGAAATGATACTAGATGAAGCGCAAAACTCAAGAAATGTCTGATCATTTCAGGAATTATAGAAGCAATACTTATCGTGGTAAGTTCAGATTTAGGAATATGAAATAAAATATTATTACTTCCATAATATGGCATATGAAAAAAAAAATATTCTTTATGACTATTGAAAGACAATAACATCATTTACTCGAAAAATAATATCCCTTACCTTAACAGGAGAGTAGTTTTGACTAAAATATCGGATATTATGTGGACGAAAACTTGCACTGCTATCAACACTCAAAGTATCTAAATACTCACAAGAAATACGCTCGATATTATAGAGAGTAAATTTTCTGATTCTGGTGTGATTTTCATTTCTAACTAAGCACCCTATTTATAGGAAATGCTTAGCACACCAAAGGAGAAAAAATAATAAAATATTATTTTATTTTTTATACGTATGATTTTTTCAAATCCACCATATTTGAAAACCAAACTTCAACATTTTACAACAAGAGTGGGGCCCACACATTCTAGAAAATTCTCCACCAAAAATTAATTCAGACCCAATATTCCGGAATTTCAATAATTCATAACAAATAGCGCTTTTATCAAAAAAATACGAACCTTATATCCATTTCATATGAAATTTAATTCTCTACAACTTTATAGAGGAATGTTTTTCCAAATTTTGAACGAAAAAATGACCCAAATTTACATACGGATGATTTTTTCATACTCATCACTCTTGAAAATTTTTAACACATTCAAAATTCCAAAGCCTTTATTTTTGAAATAATGAATTCCACCACATGTTTATATATATATATATATTAAAATATTTATAATTATTAAAAGAATTCCAAATTTTATTTTCTCTCTTCCACCTCATTTTAATCATATATCGTGAATTTGTTGTAAAAAAAATATCATCACTATTATATTATTATATTATCACATTATACACTTATAATGTAATATTATAATAATTTGAATGAATTATTTTATCAGAACAGATAAAATATCAATTCTCAATAATTGTCACTTTTGTTAAAAATTCATTCGTTTAAATTCACATTGAATAAATATTTACTTATCATTTTTTTATCAATAATTATTATTCACAAATAATATTACAGAACCACAATAATGACAACCAGGTCTTTCTCAGGAAAGAGGGGGCCTTCCGATAAAGATTTCTCCTTACTGGCGCGCAATTAATCAATCCCTTTCCTAGACAGAACTTTCTTAGACATTGCCAATGATACTATCTAATAATATTATTCAAATAATATGAATTATTGATTTGATAATTTGAAATACTGTGCAATGACAATTATTGAATCACTAATATAAAATAGCAAAGTATCAATTATTGATATAAAATATCAACGTAGCAAATATTAAACTAATAAAATATTATTCAATTATTGAATCAATAATATAAAATATTGAACAGTAATTACTGTAACAATAATTGAGTAAGTGCCTTCCTATGTAAGAATCAATAATTTGAAATACTGTGCAATACCGTGTGCTACTGTGCAACACCGCGTATTACTATATTTTAACCACCGGATATTTCAACAGTACTGACGGTAACAACTACGCCGTTATTTTATAAAAAGGTTATTTCTGTCGCTTTTTATATCCGACAGTTATTCCGTTGTGGGGCCCACAAATGGCTGCGCCGTCCTACGAATATTTTTCGACAACAAGAATATTTCACGACTAAACGAATATTCCCCGACAACAATGAATATTTTATAACCACTTGCTTATTTAGAAATATTTGCACATTTCACCCATAACTTATCACATTTATCAACTCAACACCTTACTATTTTAAAATAATATATAAAAAAATTAAATCTTTATTCATAAAAGTTGGGGTCTTACAACCTCCCCTCCTTATGAAATTTTGTCCTCAAAATTGACGTACATACCTGGTATGTCAAAAAGGTGAGGATACCTAGCTTTTATTTCCGATTCTAACTCCCAGGTCATTTCGTCGATATCATGGTTCTTCCACAAAATTTTAACTTGAGGTATAACCCTTGAGCGTATGACATGTTCCTTCCTATCCAAGATCTTGACAGGTACCTCCTCGTATGTTAAATCTCCGGCTATCTCGTTTAGTTCTAACTCAATAATGTAGTTTGGGTCTTTCACATATTTACGAAGCATGAATATGTGAAAAACGTTATGAACACGAGACATGCTTGGAGGTAAAGCGAGTCTATAGGCCACATTTCTTACTCGGTCAAGGATCTCAAATGGACCAATGAATCGTGGATTGAGCTTTCCTCTCTTACCGAATCTCATAACTCCTTTCCATGGAGCAACACGTAAAAACACATGATCCCCAACATTAAATTCCACGTCCTTTCGATGAAGATCTGCATAACTCTTTTGTCGATCTTATGCAGTTTGTATACGTTGTCGGATCATTTGAATCTTTTTTGTAGTCATACGTACTAACTCCGGTCCCAACAATGTTGCTTCACCCACCTCGTCCCAACATACTGGAGAATGATATTTTCGTCCATACAACGCCTCGAATGGAGCCATGCCTATACTTGCCTGATAACTGTTATTGTAGAAGAATTCCACCAATGGTAAGTACTTTTTCCAACTCCCATTGAAGTCTAAAACACAGAGTCTCATTAGATCTTCAAGAGTTTGGATAGTCCTTTCCGATTGCCCGTCCGTTTGAGGATGATATGCCGAACTGAATCGTAAATCCATGCCCATAGCTTTTTGCAAACTGATCCAAAATTGTGAACTAAATCTAGGGTCACGATCCGAAACTATGGATACTAGCATGCCTTGCAATCTCACAATCTCATTCACGTATATACGAAGCAAGACGTTCAAGGGAATAAGTCTCTCGTATAGGCAAGAAATGAGCAGACTTGGTTAATCTATCGACAATAACCTAAATCGCATCTATGCCTTGAGAAACCTTGGGAAAACCCGTAACGAAATCTATGGTAATATGTTCCCACTTCCACTTTGGAATCTCAAGTGGTTGCATTGGACCCTTTGGCGCTTGATGCTCCGCCTTGACACGTTGACACGTTGACACATTAAATACCTCGAGATGAACTCCGCGATCTCTCTCTTCATATTGCTCCACCAAAATGTATGTCGAAGATCACGATACATTTTGGTACTTCCAGGATGGATTGCAAATGGTGTGTTGTGTGCCTCCATCATGATTCTATACTTTAAATCAGAATCATCAGGAACACAAAGTCTGGAGTTGACTCGAAGTATTCCTTCTTCATCAATCCTTGCTTCTGGAATAACACCTTCTTGCACCTTCTTCCTCATATTCATTAGCTCCGGGTCTGTAGCTTGAGCAGCTTTAACTTTATCAATCAAAGCTGGTTCTACGCGTATACTTGACATCATCGCATGGGTCCCCGGAGTCTTGAACTCTATCTCTATCTTTTGTAAATCACACAAAATAGGCCTTGAAAATATCGCATTCGTTCCCGCATATGATCTTCTACTCAACGCGTCAGCTACCACATTCGCTTTCCCAAGATCGTATTAGATGGTATGATCATAATCTTTCAACAGCTCAAGCCAATGTCTTTGCCCCATATTGAGTTCCTTCTGGGTGAAGAAATACTTGAGGCTCTTATGATCCGTATAGATCTCCACTTTCTCCCCACACAGGTAGTGTCTCCAGATTTTCAACGTGAAAACGACTGCTGCCAACTTTAGATCATGAGTAGGATAATTCCTCTCATATTCCTTGAGTTGTCGCGAGGCATAGGCTATGACTTTCCCATGTTGCATGAGAACACATCCTAACCCTTTGCCCGAAGCATCGCTGTAAATGACAAATCCATCCGAACTAGATGGTATCGTCAGAACAGGTGCTAAAATGAGTCTCCTCTTGAGCTCTTGAAAGCTCTTCTCGCATTCCTCGTTCCATACGAATTTTGTATCTTTCCAAGTCAGCTGAGTTAATGGAGTAGCAATTCCAGAAAATCCTTCCACGAATCTCCGATAATAACCAGCTAAGCCCAGAAAGCTACGTATTTCGATCACCGACTTCGGTTGCTCCCAACTTTGTATTGCTTCAATCTTCGTCAGGTCAACAGATACTCCACGTTTTGATATCACGTGCCCAAGGAATGCTACCACCTCAAGCCAGAACTCTCATTTCTTCAACTTGGCATATAGCTTGTTTTCACGAAGCCTTTGAAGTACCAGCTTCAAATGGTGCTCATGATCTTCATCAATAAAGACAACCACGAACTGATCCAAATATTCCTTAAATACACGGTTCATCATATCCATAAAAGCAGTAGGAGCATTAGTCAATCCAAAAGACATGACTAAAAATTCATAATGCCCGTATCGAGTTCTGAAAGCAGTCTTTGGAATATCTCCAGTTTTAATCTTTAACTGATGATATCCAGAACGAAGATCTATCTTTGAAAAGAATTGTGCACCTTGCAACTGGTCGAACAGGTCATCAATACGCGATAATGGATACCTATTCTTAATGGTGACATGGTTCAACTCCCGATAGTCAATACAAAGTCGCATACTCCCATCTTTCTTCTTTACGAATAAAACAGGAGCACCCCAAGGAGATGTACTAGGACGAATAAAATCGATGTCTAACAACTCTTGTAGTTGGACCTTTAACTCCTGAAGTTCAGTAGGAGCCATTCGATATAGGGTTTTAGAAATGAGTTTTGTACCGGGTTCAAGGTCAATAAAGAATTCAACTTCATGTTCCGGGGGTAGACCGGGAAGTTCTTCGGGAAATACATCAGGAAACTCATTAACAACAGAAATATCATTCAAACCTGACGTATTCTGGTTTAGATCAGTGACATGTGCTAAGAAAGCTTGGCATCCGTTTTTCAATAAACGAATAGCTTTATGACTTGAAATAACATTGATTGATTTTAGTGGTTTGGTTGTTTGAATTTGCACAATAGGTTGGTTAGGAATATGAAAACTAACAACCTTTCGAAAACAATCAATTTTGGCATGATAAGTGGTCAACCAGTCAATTCTTAAAATCACATCAAATACAAGTATTTTTAAAGATATAAGATCAACAGGTAGGGTGAGGGTACCGATTTGAATCGAGCAAGATTTGTAAACTGTAGATGTAACGAAGGTTTCTCCTAACGGAGTTTCAACAGATAAGTCAAAGTCTAATTTCTCAGGTGTCAAGTTCAAACATTGAGCACAAGCAGGTGAAATAAAAGAATGGGTAGCACCAGTATCTAATAAAGTGTAAACTTCGCAAGAGTTTATTATCAGCTTACCCGTAATAACCTCGTTCGGGTTCCTTGCTTGTTGGGCAGTCACGACAAAAGATCTTCCAGGAACCAGTGACTTTGACTTGTCAGGGATAGCCTTTGGAGTCACCATCCCTGCTGGACTTGGTTTCGTTACAGGACACACTCGAGCTATGTGCCCTTCCTTTCCACAGTTATAACACACCTTGGATTGTTGTGTGCAGCTGGGGCAATTGTGTCGCTCTTGCCCGCATTTATAGCATACGACCGGCGGTCGTTCTCCTCCCCTAGAAACAGTTGATGTTGGTGCTGCTGTCGATGCTTTCACGTTCTCATTGTTGTACCTTCTCTTCTTGAAATCTCCCCCCCGACTCACTTCTTCTAATATCATGGCCACGATTACCACCGGAGTGGTTACCGCTTCTGGCATTATACTTTCCTCCCTGCTGGTTGTCCTTGTTCCGATGACTGCTGCCACTAGTACGACCTTAGTTGTTATCCCTTTGTTGAACATAATCATTATCTCGTACTAATAACTAGGCCCTGTTCACTACATCCAAATATAGAGAAAATTTGTGAGAAATGAGGTATTGACGAATCTCGAGTTTCAAACCTCTCAGAAACATCCGCATCATACGTTCCTCATTCTCCACCAAATGAGGTGCAAATCGGGATAACTCCGCGAACTTAGCCTCGTACTGGGACACAGTCATATTGTTCTGTTCCAGTCTGATAAGCTTTACCTCTTTCATGGGACGAATACTTTCTGGAAAGTACTTGTCATTGAACAGTTTTTGGAACGCCCCCCAAGACATCATGAATGCGGCAGGCTGGGTACGCTTCACAGATTTCCACTAGTTATCTGCCTCTCCACTGAACATAAAGGTGGCAAATGGAAACTTTTGTTCCTCAGTGCATCCCAAGACATCAAATATCTTGGTAATTTGCTTAATCCAATTTTCTGCCTTGATTGGATCTGGCTTTCCCTGAAACTCTGGTGGTCCCAACTCTTTAAACTACTTGGCAGTGACAAGCCGCGAGTTGTTATTTTCACATGTATTATGAACACGAGTCTCCCTCGTCTGGTTTTGCATGAACTACAAAAAGCTTCTAGACATCCCGTCATTTATCATTTCTTCGGTAGGGTTGTTTAGAAGAGAATTGTTGCCTTCCTGTTGTACGTTCTCATGGTTGGTGATTAAAGGTGTCTCAACGGTCTCATTCACTCCATTGTTTAGATTTTCAGCTGTCATTCTCAAATACTGCCACAAAACAAGGGTTAATCAAACAGATTAACATATCATATATTAACCCTATGTTTCAACCGATCAATTAAATAACAATTAATCTTAGGTAGGACACACTAGCGAAGGTTTTACTCATCTCTCCCCTCCCAGTTCTATTCCCAGATCTCCACCAGAGATCATATCCCTAAGCTCTGATACCAACTGTGACTCCCCCAATATAGGTTCAATACCAACCCATTCTGAGTCGCCAAATACATGGTACAGAATTCAAATACAATCTTTTATAACATACGGTCGTGCAAACTACGACCACACAAACTGTGAATTTCAATACAAATCGTATATAATACGAAATATAAACATTCAAATTCATTCCTTATTAATTACAATCATTATCCCACTATTTTATAGAATAGTGAGGACTTCTACTGATCTAACTCTGACCATCACTCTGATCCCCTACTAGTCCCCGCGATATTCCCATTTACTTAAGAGAACAATGGAAGAAAAGGGTAAGCTCAACTAGCCCAGTAAAGAATATTATGACTAAGATAATGAATAATAAATTATCATTAGTCTTCAATAAATCAGATAAAATATAATGGATAATAAGTTTTAGATCAATATTCGCAGCGAAAATAACAATTCATTAGAAGAGTTAAGTAGTGAATGAAGTCTACTATCTTCTATGATTTAAAAGTCCATCATCAATATTTTATTCCTGTAACATCAATCAATATACATCTTTAATCAGATATTCATCTTTGCACTACGGCCAAAGATATTCATTTGTATCACCATTTGGTCATGTTCATCTCCACACCTGTCCATCTTTGCACTACGGGCCAAAGATATGCATCAGATAATCATTCATCTTTGCACTACAGGCCAAAGATATTCATCAAATAATCATTCATCTTTGCACTACAGACCAAAGATATTTAGTTATATCACCATTTAGGACTGAGGATGATGAAAAACAATACGAATGACGAATCTAGTGAGATAAAGGACAAATATTAGAGAATTTATTCAGAGTTCAAGAATGAAGATCAAAACCTAGATCCAATCAAAGATAAAAAATATTTTTTTTTACCGTAAATAGTAACTCATGAATAGTAACTCGTGAATAGTAATTTGTGAATAGTAACTCAACATTAAAAGATAAAAATTTCACGAGAAAGTTCAGAAAATTATTCCGGTGAAATGATACTAGATGAAGCGCAAAACTCAAAAAATTTCTGATCATTTCAGGAATTATAGAAACAATACTTACTGTGGTAAGTTCAGATTTAAGAATATAAAATAAAATATTATTACTTCCATAATATGGAATATGAAAGAAAATAATATTCTTTATGAATATTGAATGACAATAACATCATTTACTTGAAAAATAATATCCCTTACCTTAATAGGAGAGTAGTTTTGAATGAAATATCGGATATTATGTGGACGAAAACTTGCACTGCTATCAACACTCAAAGTATCTAAATACTCACAAGAACTACGCTCGATATTATAGAGAGAAAATTTTCTGATTTTGGTGTGATTTTCATTTCTAACTAAGCACCCTATTTATAAAAAATGCTTAGCACACCAAAGGAGAAAAAATAATAAAATATTATTTTATTTTTTATACGTATAATTTTTTCAAATCCACCATATTTGAAAACCAAACTTCAATATTTTACAACAAGAGTGGGGCCCACACAATCTAGAGAATTATTCACCAAAAATCAATTCAGACCCAATATTCCGAAACTTCAATAATTCATAACAAATAGCCCTTTTATCAGAAAAATACGAACCTTATGTCCATTCCATATGAAATTTAATTCTCTACAACTTTATAGAATGAAGTTTTTCTAAATTCTGAACGAAAAAATGACCCAAATTTACATACGGATGATTTTTTCACACTCATCACTCTTGAAATTTTTTAACACATTCAAAATTCCAAAGCCTTCATTTTTGAAATAATGAATTCCACCACATGTCTATATATATATATATTAAAATATTTATAATTATTAGAAGAATTTCAAATTTTATTTTCTCTCTTCCACCTCATTTTAATCATATATCGTGAATTTATTGTAAAAAAAATATCATCACAATTATATTATTATATTATCACATTATACACTTATAATGTAATATTATAATAATTTGAATGAATTATTTTATCAGAACACATAAAATATTAGTTCTCAATAATTGTCACTTTTATTAAAAATTCCTTCGTTTAAATTCACATTGAATAAATATTTATTTATTATTTTTTTTTATCAATAATTATTATTCACAAATAATATTACAGAACCACAATAATGACAACCAGGTCGTTCTTAGGAAAGAGAAGACCTTCCGATAAGGATCTCTCCTTACTGGCGCGCAATTAATCAACCCCTTTTCTAGACAAGAACTTCCTTAGACATTGCCAATAATGCTATCTAATAATATTATTCAAATAATATGAATTATTGATTTGATAATTTGAAATACTGTGCAATGACAATTATTGAATCACTACTATAAAATAGCAAAGTAGCAATTATTGATATAAAATATCAACGTAGCAAATATTGAACTAATAAAATATTATTCAATTATTGAATCTATAATATAAAATATTGAAAAGTAATTACTGTAACAATAATTGAGTGAGTGCCTTCCTACGTAAGAATCAATAATTCAAAATATTGTGCAATACCGTGTGCTACTGTACAACATCGCGTATTACTGTATTTTAACCACCGGGTATTTCAACAGTACTAACGGTAACAACTACGCCGTTATTTTATAAAAAGATTCTTTTTGTCGCTTTCTATATCCGACAGTTATTCTGTTCTGGGGCCCACAAATGGTTGTGTCGTCGTACGAATATTTCTCGACAACAAGAATATTCCACGACTAAACGAATATTCTCCGACAACAATGAATATTTTATAACCACTTGCTTATTTAAAAATATTTGCACATTTCACCCATAACTTATCACATTTATCAAATCAACACCTTACTATTTTAAAATAATATATAAAGAAAATTAAATCTTTATTCATAAAAGTTGGGGTCTTACACATGCCGCCTTACGAAGCGTTATACAGTAGGAAATGCAAAACTCCATTGTACTGGGACGAGGTAGGTGAACGTCAACTGTTTGGACCAGAACTGGTACAATAAATTGCCAAAAATCGTGAAGCTGATCAGAACGAAACTAGTTGCTGCTCAAGACAGACAAAAGAAATATTCTGGGGACAGAATCTTTTTAAGGGGGGAAGAATGTAACAGATGAGATTTTTTTTTTTTTGTGATTCTGAGGACAGAATCCTTTTAAGGGGGGAAGATTGTAACGAATGAGAATTTTATATATTAATTTTAAATATTTATTAAATTAAATAAATATTTTATTTGATTTATTTATTGAGCTAAATAAATAAATTATGTGATGATTATGGAGTAATTTAATTAAGTATAATATATTAATTAAATAAATATTTAATATTTAATTTAATTGATGTGTAATGATTTTATGGTATAGTCATAATTTAATTGAGATAATTAAATTAGATGAAGTTTGTGTGATAATTGTTACATGAATTTTATAATTAGCAAGTAATTATAATTATTATGTGGCAATTTGTATATGATTAATTAATGTTAGATTTTATTAATTAAATGAGAATGTTAAAATTTAATTAAATAAAGTGTAACAATTAAGTAATGTGTTAAAGGAGTTATTAAAAGAATAAAAAGGATTTTAAATTATACATGTGATGAACATAAGGAATTCATGTTCATCAAAGATTATAGTGATGTATTTTGAAAATAGTTTTCGTTAAAACCAAAATTTTAAGTTTAATTGTGTATTGTTGTACAAATTGATGTTAGATTATGTTAACTTGTTAAGAAACGAATTCAATGTGCTTTGAATTGGGTATTTTGATTGAGTAACAAATTCACAGTGGTCAAGTTCTTCAAGAACACTGGAAAAAAAATGGTTTTCTCAAATTTTTATAAGATTAAGTGTTTTAAATTATGTAATTTGATGTCTTTATGTGATTAAAACATGCTAGAAGCTTTATATTATGTCTCTGTAATGTTTATATGCAAATTGTTGGCTGATTTCAGAACTCGATGTAGAGAAATAAGCCAAATTAACTTTTTCTCTGCATTGTTCGCGAACTGTCTGCGTCCGCTGTAAGGGTTCCGCTCCAGCGAGCCTTGCAAGGCCAGATAGCGCGCCCCGGCGAGACGCCCCCCGGCGCAGGTTCTGTACTTAAAGCGCGCCCGGCGCGAGTTGCAGAGTGTGAATATAATTTAAATTATAAAATGTTAATTATAATTTAATTTAATGCATAATAAAATTTGATTAATTATAATTTAACAAATGTATGATGTAGTTGATTAATTAAAAATTGTTTAATTATAATTAATATAAGATGTAATTATAATTTGATTAAATATAATTAAATAAATGTTTAAATTGAATTATAATTTGTTTAAATATAATTTAATTAATATGTGTGACGCCCCCAAATCCGGGTTCTCTAACCTCAGATTCAGTGCTCACTATACATCATTATCATAAGCATTCTATAAACTATTACGGAATAACAAACATATAGTGTTCATTACATTAAAGTCTTACAAACATATCCCAAGGTCTAATAACTTAACTTAATCATACCTTACATAAGTTATATATAATAACACAAAAGGTTTACAAATACATCAAACATAGTATCTCATGATACATAAGCATTTATGTTAACTATTCCTAAACCCTTCCTTTGCCCTTGTCCTTCTTACTCGAACTCTCAGGCTTAGCTGAAATAATTGTCATGATATAGCAAGAGTAAACAACTAATTTGCTTAGCAAGTTTAAATATAAAAGAGATATATCATGATTAGAAAAGAATTTAGCTTTCAATGTTCAACAAGATAAATCGAGTGTGAAAAAACATGAATTACATCTTTATAACTGTATATTCGAATAATTGAATAACAGATGCTGAGCGATTTTAAATAACCGTGAACATATACTAAGGTTGTCAATATTTAAACTGGTCCTTTTAATAAAGTTTGGTAATCAAGGAGATCAGCCTTTCATACCCGATGAAATATGCATAATCACTCAATATACTAGCAACAATTATTTTCCAATAATGCTTTAGTAAAACTGTTCTTTTTTCTCAGTCAAGAGTCCTTACCATTTCATTGGTTAGGCACCGCTTTAAAAACATATTTGATTTAACAAATTTAAACATGCTTGATCTAACTGATACAACTAGCATAGATCCATATCATAAACAGTTCATGAATGAAAATACTTTAACTAATTCATAGTTCAATAATATTAGAACAGAAATTCAATTGCACAAAGTCTGATTTAACAACAATCAGTAAGGATGTGAATAATCATCAATAACTATTCACTAACATGCTTTGGAATATAACTCAAGTTTGAGTTAGAGAACTTGCCTCAATCGTAGTCTACTGCTATGCAACTTACGTTTAACTTCTTTAGAGAAAAGACCTATAATTGATCTTTCGATTAGTCATAGCATAACTCACTTATAATCTTATCATCTTATATTAAAGTGTCTAACATTTAATCATATAGTTAGGTATTAGACATTATATTAAAGTCTTAGTGTTACTGTTATACTTTGATAATTTTTTAATCATGTCATAACTTATACTTATAAGTTTTCCCTTAATATGTTATCTTAGTAAACTAGATAACATGTCAGTAAACTGAAATATCATTTCAGTAAACCAAAATACATTTCAGCATCCTGAAATCATAATTTCAGCAGACCAAAATCAAACTCAATAAACCGAAATTATTTCAGTAACCCTGAATCCATTTCAGTACCCTGACTTCTCATTTCAATGTACTACCATCATAATATAGTTCATTACATACCAAATTCATCGACTACAATTAAAATAAAATAATTTCTCTATTTTAATCTCCCGTTTAATATTATTAATTAAATAATAATATTTCAAATTAATCTTATTAACTTTTAATAACATTTAGGTCTAATATTACTAATAATATTTCAATCTAATATTATTAGTCATGTAAAAATATTTTAAATCATTTAATCAATTAATAAACAATTTATTTAATTACTTTTTCTTTCATTAATTAATTCATTTAAACCTTCTAAAATACCATACACATAACCACTCTTCACAACTGACCGAAACCTTCACCAAAAATCTGCATCAACCATGAATAAGGGTCTCAAGTCATGAAATCGTAGTTTCCATAATTTTCACATCATATATTTTATTTATCCATATAACATGATTTATATGAAAAATAGCAAAATAACTCCAAAACCATTTCTTTTCTGGACAGTAGCTACATATAATCCCCTCATGAAAATACATTTTTCTGGAAATTTTTAAAATTTATTTACTATATTTAAATAGTCCATAATGGCCAAATATTGTCAAATTTTTCATAAATCGATATTAACTCCAAAAATTCTAAACTTTTTTATGGTAGGCTCCTGTTATGTACATGTACTTTCAGTAAAAATTTCATAATTTTTGAATCAATATACAGAGAGTTATTCGGTTAGAGTTTTAAAAGTAGCCATTCGCCATAAAATGCATAACTCTCAAACCGTATGGCCAAAAATTCTTAAATTTTTACAGGATCTAACTAACCTCTAATATTAACTCTCCAAAGTTTCCTCGAATTTTTAAAGCACAATAAGTGGATGAAACTACCCTCGTGGCAGACTGGTCAGTGAGCCTTTTTAAATAATTTGTCCACTATGTGGATTGTTTTGACCAAAACACACACCACGACTGCTAAATACGTGATTTTTGAGTTCTACCACTTGGGTTAACTAGTCAACACATATATCTAACACCTCTGTTTGACGGATCATGAGAAGAAGGTGTAGATTTAACATACCATTTGATCAAAGGGAGAGAAAGCTAGGATTTTCTAGATTTCTAGAAACCTAGTTTCATTTTTCTCCTTTTGATCCACTTTTTAATACTTGTACAAGTTAGATCCACACATGAATCTTCATAAAACACATAAATAAAAGGGTTCTATACTTTCAAATCATAAACCCTTTTCTCCATCAAATTCATAAAAGAAATTAAAAGCAAAGCTTTAAAAATAGGTTATACCTTGATTTCTTAGCTTCCTTCCTTCTCCAACCGTAGTAGGTTATAAATCTTGGGTGCATATGGATCCAACCCTCTTCACTTCTCTTTCTTCTCCTCACCGAATTCTCCCTCTCTCTCTAGTTCCTTTCTTTTCTCTTTCTATTTCTTCCTTCTCTCTCTCTATTTCTTACGTTGGGGAAAAAAAATAAAGTGGGAGCCAAAATAGATATTAAGCTTGCTAGCACATAAAATAATTAGATATCAAATCATATCAATTCATATCTTTCTAAGCTTATCACCTTCCTCTCTCATCATTGCAATTTAGATAAGTTTAAAGTGTTGTCTCCACAATTAGTGTGACACCTATCACTAACTTATCTACTCCTAAAGTAAGTAATGATTATATACTCCCCCCCTCCTTATTCCTCCTCTATATTTTAGCCAATATAGCGCTCCTTATCTCTTCAAGTTTTGTTTTATATTAAATACAATAATGACTAAAATGTCCATCACACATGGGCCAAGCTTTGGGCTTTAATAAAAATTCTTATTGGGCTTGCATTTTTATATTGTTTTGCTTACTTATAAAATTGAACTTGGCCTTCCTCAACAAATTAAATTGGGTCATTATTATATTTATCTTATACATGACATATTGAGCTAATTTAATAATTTAATTACTCTTAACTCAATTTATCTATAAGTCCCACGCTTAAATAAATAATTGGGCTTATTTAATTTATTTACTCTTCCCAATTTATTATCTCTTGAGCTAATGCTCATTATTATTAATATTTCCATATTATTATTCATCAATAATATTAATTCACTTACATAACCCAATTTAACTTGTCGTATTCAAGTCTATTAAGTATTTAATTAGGGTTTAACACCTTAAATCTATTTTCTGGATTGTTAAAATATTTAGGTTAGTTCACTAACTTATTTAACTTATTAGTGAGACTTCCTTTAAATACTATAGCATATTATTCACATAATCACTTAATCATCCATAATATATCCCAAATTATTTAATATATTTCTTTACAATGCAACATAGAAATTCTTGGTTATTACATTTTCCCTTCCTTATAAGAATTCCATCCCCAGAATTCCATTAAGGTTACTCAAAAAGATTCGGATAATTCTTCCTCATCTTTTCCTCAAGCTCCCACGTAGCTTTGTCAGTATTGTGGTTTCTCCATAGGACCTTGACAGAATGTATAACCTTATTTCTCAATTTCTGCTCTTTCCTATCCAAAATTTCTACAAGAACCTCCTCGTATGATAAATGCTTCTCGACTTGAATCGGCTCGTAGGATATCACATGCTTGTAATCCGGCTAGTACGAACGCAACACTGATACATGAAACACATTGTGAATATGTTCCAGTTCAGGAGGTAGAGCTACCTCGTAAGCCACTTCACCTATCTTCTTCAGTATTTCAAACGGTCCAATAAATCTCGAACTCAGTTTACCTTTCTTTCCAAATCTTATCTTCCCCTTCCAGGGAGATACCTTGAGAAATGCATACCTTCCTACTTCGAAGTCTCTTTTCTTGCTATGAATATCTGCGTACTACTTTTGTCGATCTTGAGCTGCTACCAGTCGAGCTCTTATCACTTTGATGACCTCCATGGTCTGCTGCACTAATTCTGGCCCCAACAGTCTTCGTTCACCTACCTCGTCCCAACATAAGGGCGTTCTGCACTTTCTTCCATACAGGGCTTCATACGGCGACATTCCAATGCTTGCATGGTAACTATTGTTATACGTAAACTCCACCAATGGAAGATGATCTTCCCATCTTCCATTAAAATCCACTACACAGGCTTTGAGCATGTCTTCTAGTGTTTGAATTGTTCTCTCGCTTTGCCCATCAGTCTGTGGATGATACGATATACTTAACCTTAGCTGTGTCCCCATTCTTTCTTGAAGACTCCTCCAAAAGTTTGACGTGAAGCGCGGATCTCTATCAGACATAATTGATACCGGCACTCCATGTCTTAAAATTATTTCCTTGATATACAACTTGGCTAACTGATCCAAAGTATACCTGATCTTGATCTACAAAAAGTGTGCTAACTTTGTAAGACGATCGACAATCACCCATATAGCGTCATAACCCTTCTGTGTCGCTGGAAGTCCTATCACAAAATCCATCGTGACGTGCTCCCATTTCCATTCCGGAATTTCCAACTGCTGTAATAGTCCACTTGGTCGTTGATGCTCTGCCTTGACTCTTTGACAAGTTAAACATCTGCTGACGCATTCAGCAACCTCTCTCTTCATGTTTGGCCACCAATAATGTTGACACAAATCTTGATACATCTTGGTGCTTCCTGGGTGTATTGAGTATCTCGTATTGTGCACTTCTTGTAGAATATCTTCTCTTAACTCTAGTACTGCAGGTACCCAAATTCTTTCTTCAAATCTCAGTAATCCAGTGTCGTCGATCTTATACTTTAGCTCTTCGCCTTCAACCAACCGCTTCTTGATGTTACCGCATTCTTCATCATTCTCTTGTGATTCTTTCACCCTGTCTAATAAGGTCGGACTTGCTTCCATTTCTATCACTTTATCCGAATCCTTCGAATTTTTCACCTCCAACTCCATTTTCTCCATTTCTCTTACTAATTCTTCTTGGTCTGCCAATACAAATAACTTTTCTCTGCTCTTCCTGCTTAAAGCATCTGCCACTACATTGGCCTTCCCGGGATGATATAGAATATCACAATTATAGTCCTTAATCAATTCTAACCATCTCCTCTGCCTCATGTTTAACTCCTTTTGTGTAAAGATATACTTCAGACTTTTGTGGTATATGTATATCTCACACCTTTCTCCGTAGAGATAATGTCTCCAAATCTTAAGGGCAAACACTACCGCAGCCAATTCTAGGTCATGGGTAGGGTATCCCTTCTCATAGTCCTTTAATTGCGTGACGCGTACGCAATGACTTTACCATTCTGCATTAGCACGCAACCCAGTCCCTTGTGTGACGCATCATAATACACTGTAAAACCCCCCGTACTATCTGGTAAAGATAACACAGGTGCTTCACTTAATCTTTTCTTCAATTCCAGAAAACTCTGTTCACACTTCTCTGTCCACACATACTTAACAGTCTTCCTCGTCAGATTAGTTAATAGTGTTGCTATCTTCGAGAAATCCTGAATAAACCGTCGGTAATATCCTGCTAATCCCAAGAAACTTTTGATCTCTGTCGGTGTCTTCGGTTGTCCCCAATTTTTCACAGCCTTTACTTTCGCTGGATCAACAGAAATTCCCTCATTGTCGATGACATGTCCCAAAAATTGAACCCTCTTCAACCAGAACTCACACTTTGAAAATTTTGCATATAACTTCTTTTCTCTTAATGTTCCCAATAAAATTCATAGATGTTCAGCATGCTCCTCCTCAGTCTTTGAATACACCAGAATGTTGTCAATGACCACAACCACAAATTTATCTAAGTACGGTTTAAATACTCTGTTCATCAAGTCCATAAAAGCAGTTGGCGCATTCGTTAGTCCAAACGACATCACTAAGAACTCATAATGGCCGTAACGAGTTCTAAATAATGTCTTTGGTACATCCTCTGTCCTCACCTTTAACTGATGGTAACCAGTCCTTAAGTCAATCTTCGAAAAACATCTCACTCCTTTAAGTTGATCAAACAGATCTTCTATTCTTGGTAACGGATATTTATTCTTGATTGTCACTTTATTCAATTCTCTATAATCCATATACAACCTCATCGAACCATCTTTCTTCTTTACAAACAACACCGGTGCTCCCTACGGAGATACACTAGGTTGGATGTACTTCTTGTCCAACAACTCTTGTAGCTGGATCATCAACTCTTTCATTTCTACCGAAGCCATTCGATACGGTGCTTTTGATATCGGCGCTGTCCCCGGTACTAAATCAATCATAAACTCTATCTCTCTGTCTAGCGAAAGTCCCGAAAGTTCTTCTAGAAAGACATCCCCAAACTCATTAACTATAGGTATCTGCCCAATGTCCTAATTCACAACCCGTGTATCCACTATATGAGCTAAATAACCTTCACATCCTTTTTGTAACATCCTCCTGGCCTGCATCATCGTCAGACAACTCGTTTGTCTTGGCGACTTGCTACCATGAAATACAACCTTAGACTTATTTGGTGTCTTAAGGTGTATACTCTTCTTCTGGCAATCTATAACTGCCTCATGGTTAAACAACCAATCCATCCCTAAGATAACATCAAATTCTCCTAAGCGTATCGAAATCAAAGTCACGCTTAGCTTATGTCCCCTTATTTCCACACCACAGTTGTTATGGATAAACTCTACAGGGATCACTTCTTTGTTTGCAACTTCTATATTCATTGGGTTCTTTAACTTTTCACAGGGTAAGTTTAATCTTCTAGCAAATTCATCAAACACAAATGAACAGGTAGCTCCCGAATCAAATAATACATATGCATGTATATTATTGATCGGAATTATACCTGACACCACCTCCTTTGATGCAACTACGTCTTGCACAGTTATGTTGAAAGTTCGGGCTGTCGGCTTGCTCTGTTGTGTTGGCCCTCCAATTGTTAACTTTGGGGTACTGCTCTTGTTTTCACTTCCTCCATCAGTATTCTTCTTAAATGGACAATCCTTAAATCGATGTCCCGCTCCCCCACAAGAAAAGCAACCTCCCTTTTTTGGTTTAGGACAATTCGGTGAGATATGTCCTTCCTGGCCGCAGTTATAACAGACATTCTTTCCCTTCATACACTCCCCAAAGTGATTCTTTCCACACTTTACACATGCTGGCTTCTTCCGTAGTGTACTCCTTTGTTGAGTTCTCGATTCGTTGCCACTGTTCCACTTGCGTTTCTTAGTGTTACTGCCCCCACTGCTAGCACCCTGATGACCTTCTTCAATCTTCTTCTTATTCTTCTCTCGGTTGAATCTAGATATTGTCTCACTATTTCCTTCTGCAATGATAGCCTTTTCTAACAGTGTTGAAAACGTAGCAATTTGTAGCACTGCAACTTTACTGTGTATCCACGGCTTCAGCCCATTTTCAAACCTACGCGCCTTTCGTGCTTCTGTATCCACCTGATGAGGTGGGAATCTGGCTAGCTCATTGAATTTTGCTGTATATTCGGCAACTGTCATGTTATCTTGTGTGATGCCCCCAGAATAGGTCCATTCAACCCAACCCATTCTGAGCCGCCAAATACATGGTACAGAATTCAAATACAAACTTTATATCATACGGTCGTGCAAAATACGACCACACAACTGTGAGTGTCAATACAAATATGTAGAAAATATTAAGATTCAAACTAAGTCCTCATTACAATTATTATCACACTATTTATCAGAAATAGTGAGGACTACTACTGCTCTAACTCGGACCATCACTCTGTCCCCCGACTAGTTCCCGCAACATTCTCATTTCCTGAAGAGGACAACAGATAAAAAGGGTGAGCTCAACTAGCTCAATAAAGAATATTATGACTAAGATAATGGAAAATAAATTATCGTTAGCCTTCAATAAATCAGATAAAATATAATGGACAACCAATCTTAGATCAATATTCGCAGCGGAAATAACAATTCATTAGAAGAGTTAAGCAGAGAATCAAGTCTACTATCTTCTATGATTTAAAAGTCCATCATCAATATTTTATCCCTGTAACATCAATCAATAAACATCTCGAATCAAATATTCATCTTTGCACTACAGGCCAAAGATATTCATTTGTATCATCAGTGGTCATATTCATCTCAACACCTGTCATCTTTGCACTACAGGCCAAAGATATTCATCAGGTAATCATTCATCTTTGCTCTACAGGCCAAAGATATTCATCAAGTAATCATTCATCTTTGCTCTACAGGCCAAAGATATTCAGTTACATCACCTTTTAGGACTGAGAATGATGAAAAATATTTAAAAAAAACGAATCCAGTGAGATAAAAGACAAAGACTAAGGATTCGTATTTTAGTATATCCAATTCAAAAATACCTCGTAATAATCAATTATGGAGCAAAATTCAAGAATTTCATCAATGGAGAAACTGGAATTAGAAGTGAGATATCCTATGGAGTCTGACGAGAAGCTGTTCCAGCTGGGAGCTGGTATAACTTTGCTGGATAAGATTAAGGAAGCACAACTTCAGGATGAAGACTGTAAGAAGATCAGGAAGAGGATATCCGAAGGGAATGAACTAAAATTCAAGGTGGATAGTGAAGGACTGATAAGATTCGAGAGCAGAGTTTGGGTACCGCCCGTGCCAGAGATTAAGGAGGATATTTTGAGTGAGGCTCATAGTTCACGGTATTCCATTCACCCAGGAAGTACCAAGACGTACCAGAATCTTCGACAACATTTCTGGTGGCCGAATATGAAACGAGATGTTACCGATTGTGTTGCCAAGTGCCTGACTTCTCAGAAAGTGAAAGAAGAACATCAGAGGATGAGTGGGTTGCTACAACCACTAGAGATACTAAAATGGAAATGGGAACATATTAAAATGGATTTCGTAGTAGGTCTTTCGACGACTCAGAAAGGTTTTGACGCAGTATGGGTTATCGTAGATCGATTGACGAAATTAGCACACTTCCTATCGATCAAGATCAGATTCAACCTAGAGCAATTGGCAAAACTATATGTGAAGGAGATTATTTGAAGACACGGAGTTCAAGTGTCAATTGTTTCCGATCGAGATTAGAGTTTCACATCGAATTTCTGGAAAAAACTACAAGAATGCATGGGGACACAGTTAAGAATGAGTACGGCATATCACCCTTAAACAGATGGGCAAAGCAAAAGAAAGATCCAGACATTGGAAGATATGCTGAGAGCATGCATCATGGATTTTAAAGGAAATTGGGATGACCACCTACCGCTTGTAGAATTCGGTTACAACAACGATTACCACGTAAGTATTAGCATGCCGCCTTACGAAGCGTTGTACCGCAGAAAATACAGAACTCCACTATATTGGGATGAAGTCGACGAAAGATAATTGCTAGGACCAGAATTGGTACAACAGACAGCCGAAATTGTCAAGGAGATCCGGACAAGATTGGTAACTGCTTAGGATAGGTAGAAGAAATACATCGATCCACACCATAAGAATGTAGAATTTGAATCGGGTAACTTTGTTTTCTTAAAAGTCTCTCCTCGAAAGGGATAGATTAGATTCGGCAAGAAGGGAAAATTGAGCCCAAGGTTCATTGGACCCTTTGAGGTGCTGCGGAGAATCGGAGAAGTTGCATACGAGGTAGCTCTACTTTCTGCGCTAGAGCACATCCACAACATCTTTCATGTTTTAGTCTTACGACCATATAAACCCTATTACAAACACGTTATTGAATTTGAACCCCAACAATTTGAGAAAGACTTATCCTATGAAGAAGTTCCTGTTCAGATTGTTGACAGAAAAAAGCAAGTTCTCAGAAACAAAGTGACACCTTCTGTTAAGGTAATCTGGAGGAGCCACAATGTTGAATAAGCTACGTGAGAACTCGAAGAACATATGCTGAAGACTTACCTGCACTTATTTGCTTAATCTATGTGTAAGCGATTCTGGGGACATAATCTTTGTAGGGGGGAGAATGTAACATGATGAATTTAATTGAACCGTGATTCTGAGGACAGAATCCTTTTAAGTGGGGAAAGATGTGATAAACGAGAATTTTGTAATTTAATTTAAATATTTATTGAATTAAATAAATATTTTTGATTATTTTTTTATTGAGTTAAATAATTATTTGATGGAATTATTGTAGAATAATTTAATTATATGTGTTACATTGATTAAATTAATGTGGAGAATTTTTATAGTTCAAAGTATGTATTTAATTGAGTTTATTTAATTAAATAAATTATTTAATAAGCATAATGTTATTCTAATTAATTTAATAATTAATTAGAGATTTAATGATTTGACATAATTAATAAATGAGAATTTTAATTATGGGATGATGTGATTTAATGTGTAATATTATATTTTATTCAATTAAATTTAAATAAGATTATTTGATTAATTAAAGTGTGATAAATAAACTATTTACTAAACACTTTAATTAAAATAATGGGAAAGGAGTTAGTAGATGAGACAACCAAACATGGCCTTAAGTTAGTGGAAGTAGTTAATTAATTATGGGGATTAACTGACAACCACTAACTATCAGTTATAACTTATACGTATATTATATATCTAACCTTACATATAATATCAGACTTCATATATCATATTCATCATCGAACTTAGAGAGAGTTTGAGAGAGAATTGAAAGAAATTGAAGAATCAAAGTAAGTTTATATCATCTTAACAAGTAGCAAGGGTAATCTCTTCAACCCAAACTTTTAATTTCATGTTGTTATGTTTTCTCCATGAAAACCATTTTTAAGTTCTCTGTGAATGAAAAATTTGATGAATGCTTGAGGTATGATTATGTATGTGTTAATAGTTGTTTATAACATGTTTTCTATCAATTATTTATGCTTTAAAATAATCAGATTCATCTAATTATGCTTTAATCAAAGTTTCATAAGTTACAGAGTATGAAAAGTATGAATATGACCCTTATGTACAAATTTGCATGCTTTAATTGTTTATTTAACTTGAAATTGGTAATTGATTATGATTATACATATTAAAACGAAGAGAACAAAATTGAAACGGACAGATTCGGTGTTATAACGAATCTGTAATGATGAATTTCATGTTTTTCTTGAAACTTTGAAAAACACCAATAACAGTAAATTTATGTGTTCTAATTTGAACGATTATATAATCTAAATAGTTAAAAACATGCTATGTATGTTACTACATGTTGCTGCTAAGTTATTAGTTCATGAGTAACATGAACAATCGTTGTGTTAGTTTAATTTGGCATTTATTTTGCTTTTCTTTGTGTTCTTCGTGAACTGCAGCAACTCTGTCTGAGCAGTGGCGCGGCCGCGCCGCTCCAAGGCATAATTGGAGCTCGCCGGCGCCATGTAACCCTTCCACGCAGTGAGTAAGGCCAAAATGGGGGCGCCCGCACCGGTGTGCAGTTTGCCCAGAAAATGCTACTTAAGAGTTCAAGTCCAGAAATGTAGTTTAAAAACCTAATGTAATGAATATGATGACATATTAAATATATATTGAGATGTTAAAACAGTTTATTAACTTATTTTACGTGATTAATTGATAAGTTAAATACGTGATTTAAACTCGTTATTCGTAAAGTCTAATAACGTGTTCAAAGACTAATGTTTGTGATTCGATGAGTATTATCAGAATTAAAATTAATTTGTACAATGAATGTAATGATATGTAGGATTAATTGAGGAACGTGAATTATTATAATTGTAGCTTGTGCACGAGGCAAGTTTTCTTACCCTATCTCGATTACAATTACGCAAGTTTCGCAATTCTTACTTTCAATTAAGCAAATTTTCTAATTTTACTTTTATTGAGCAAGTGTTCTAAAATCAAACCTTTTATTGAACAAACTTTCTATCATCGAATTATTATTATGATGCAAGTTCTTATTCTTGTTTATTCAAGTCAAGATTCATATGAGATATTATAATTCTTTTAAAATATTACTTCAGTTATACAATGCTTATTCTATTGTATACTCTTGAGATTTATTATTCGATTTGAATATCGTTTATTGTCGAACCTTGTAAGACTAGCTAACCCTTATTGATTCGATTAGTCCATAGTTGATGAGCGTTCTAAATTCTAGAAGTATTATTGAGCTTATCCAAACCAAACTTCCTTTGGTACGGACTCTGATCTCAAACTGAGATGAATAACCCTTTTATAGGGGATTATTTATGCGTTAGCGTTGAGATGTTGTGCACATTCTGAAAGTAGTATACATACCAGCCAATCATATATGATGATAAAGTATATACTTTGGAGACAGTCTTATTTATTTATTAATAAAAGTATTGATTTATTAAAGGCATTTAATTATCTACATGATGCTGTTTTTATAATATGTAAATAACCCATAGTTTTAAGCAATGCTTTTAGAATCATGATGTTGATCATGCTAATGAGATCTAAATTCTTAGAAAGCTTAAAACTAAAATAGTTCCCAATCGACGGATTACTAAAAAATAATTTAGTAAATTCAGATAGATTGGTACATATGTTGCTTGCTCATTGGATGAGGACGGTTGATCTCTTGATCATTTGTATGAAGGCACTAAAGCAAGTATGTAGGTGCTTATTGGAGAATAAGTTCACTGAACGTGACTCACTATGGAATACCTAATAGAGTTTTACTTGCCTGCCAATAGGAATTCCTAATGTGATAGTTGTAACGAATGAGAATTTTATATATTAATTTTAAATATTTATTGAATTAAATAAATATTTGATTTGATTTATTTATTGAGCTAAATAAATAAATTATGTGATGATTATGGAGTAATATAATTAAGTATAATATATTAATTAAATAAATATTTAATATTTAGTTTAATTAATGTGTAATAATTTTATGGTATAGTTCTAATTTAATTGAGATAATTATATTAGATGAAGTTTGTGTGGTAATTATTACATGAATTTTATAATTAGCAAGTAATTATAATTATTATGTGGCAATTTGTATGTGATTAATTAATGTTAGATTTTATTAATTAAATGAGAATGTTAAAATTTAATTAATAAAGTGTAACAATTAAGTAATGTGTTAAAGGACTTATTAAAAGAATAAAAATAATTTTAAATTAGTTTTACCCAAACGAGGTCTTTGCACTTGTTTTCTTTAGCTAATAATAATCTGTTTTCAAAAATAATGTGGTTTAGCCAAACAAGCCTTAGGACTTTTTAAATTCAAAATTTTGTAACCTATATAATTAATTGCTAATTAGTATATGTATTAAATATTTAGCAGTTACATATTCTATATAATTATATGTAATATATGTATAATATATGTATATCAGTTATATATGTTATACAAAATAGTACATTAGAAAGTTAGAAAAACAAAGAAGAAGAACAAATAGAGAAAAGTTAGAGAGAAAATACTCAGAGAAGAAGAATGAGAAGAAGGAAGAGGAGTCATTGCTAAAAGCCATCAAACTCCATACTTATCTTCTTTCTCTAGAACTAGAAAGGGTATAATCTCTAACTATATATTTCAGAAATTGTGTTTATATGTTCTTTGTAAGTTTAAAGTTCTCTATTAATTGAATTATTGTGAAAATTGTGTAAACATAAAATATTATGTATCAATTGTGTTCTAGCATGCTCATATTCGAATTGTATGCCTAATCAATTGTTTAATTCATATACATGTGATGAACATAAAGAATTCAAGTTCATCAAAGATTATAGTAATGTATTTTGAAAATAGTTTTCTTTAAAACAAAAAAATTTAAGTTTAATTGTGTATTATTGTACAAATTGATGTTAGATTATGTTAACTTGTCAAGAAATGAATTTAATGTGCTTTGAATTGGGTATTTTGATTGAGTAACAAATTCACAGTGTTCAAGTTCTTCAAGAACACTGGAAAAAATGGTTTTCTCAAATTTTTATAAGATTAAGTGTTTTAAATTATGTATTTTGATGTCTTTATGTGATTAAAACATGCTAGAAGCTTTATATTATGTCTCTGTAATGTTTTAAATGCAAATTGTTGGCTGATTTCAAAACTCGATGTAGAGAAATAAGCCAAATTGACTTTTTCTCTGCATTGTTCGCGAACTGTCTGCGTCCGCAGTAGGAGTTCCGCCCGGAAGGCCAGATAGCGTGCCCCGACGAGACGCGCCCCGGCGCAGGTTCTATACGTAAAACGCATCCCAGCTCGAGTTGCAAAAAGTGAATATAATTTAAATTATAAAATGTTAATTATAATTTAATTTAATACATAATTTAATTTAATTCATTATATATTAATAAATGAATGATTAATTATAAATTATAATTTGTTTAATTATAATTTAATAAATGTATGATGTAGTTGATTAATTATAAATTATAATTTATTTATTTATAATTAATATAAATGTAATTATAATTAAATAAATATTTAAATTGAATTATAATTTGATTATAATGAGTACATAATTATTATTTGATTTAATTATGTGAGCATGTAACATGATTATGTGATGTGATTAATTATGTGATAATTAATTATTAATTTAATAAATAAACAAGAATGAGTTAACCTAGCTGGGTTAACTAATTATGTGAATTAGTTACGTGTTAACTAATTTAGATTATTATGGTCAAATATATATGTGTAGGAAGTTTTAAAGAACGTGGTTTGTAATAGTAGCTTACGCTTGAGGCAAGTCTTCTATCCCTAAACTCGTTAATTATACAAGTTCTTTAATGCTTATATTGTACAAGTTTTCTAAACTCAACTTGTTATTGTTATGCAAGTGTTTTACATTCAAATATTGTCCTTTTATTTCTGCAATGGACAAGTACTTATTTAAAAGTTCATGACTCAATTAATGTGACATTGACTTATTGTTCAAGCAAGGTCTATCTTATCTTGTAAATGCTTTAAGTTTAAATTCTAAAGCATGAGTTATTTCATAATTCGTTATCGTTGAATTATTCTTGATTAATTGTGAGTCGATTCAACTACTCCTTAGTTGATAATAGTTGAAACTCCAAATTTTCTTGTAAGTTTATCCAAACCAAACTTTCTTTAGTACGGACTTGTATCAAATACTGAGATGAA
The DNA here is from genome assembly GCA_020205555.1 of Panax stipuleanatus. NCBI lineage: Eukaryota > Viridiplantae > Streptophyta > Magnoliopsida > Apiales > Araliaceae > Panax > Panax stipuleanatus. Next base: position 73,580,274 of record CM035117.1, read on the forward strand.
CAACCCTACTTATTAGGGGATTTTTATGCAAAATCGTTAAGATGGTTGTGCACAATACATGGTACGAAGGGCTGATCCCCCTAAGTACGAGTTAAGAGTCCATAGTCTAAACAACTATTAAAGGTTTTAAATAGAAATATTTATAACCTAGGACATAGTTCAAGGTTTTATAACCCTCAGATGATTTCAATATTCAAAATTCTATATGTTGATGAAAGAATTATTATTTAATTCTTTATTCTTGATGAAAGAAAAGTTATTCAAATCTTTTGAAGTTATTCAGTTATATCATCATTGATATTAATGTTATTCCAAGTGAGCTTTTGTTTGCTCACTCTTGTAATTTAAATAACCATTGCAGGTATAGTTGAAAGTGTTGGCATTCCGTCAACTAGTAAGGGCAAATGCAAGCTGAACAAGTGAAGAGTTGTTTCAATTGTAGTAAGACTGGGTTACTTTATGTTATATTTTTTTTTTCGCATTTGACGTTTAAGTTAATGTTAGATTAAACCCTAGGTTATTTTGGATAAAGTTGTAATCCTTTTTATAAGTAAGATTTTCAGTATTTATAATGGTTGTAATTTATTTTGCAATTCTTTATTATTGGATGGATGTATGTTTTATTTAGAAAGTGAACACCAAATCTTGTGGAAACGAAGTACCCGGATTTGGGGGTGTCACAGGTTGGTATCAAAGCGGTAGGTTATGAACCTTAGGTGGGGGGAAAAACCTTAGGTAGTAGCCTTATAGGAAGATCGAAAAGATAGTGGTGATAGGTAAAGATAATAAATTACCTTATGTGCTATGTGTTTACATTCTAGTATTCGAAGAGTGACGACTCGATGTCACATAATAATGAACTCTAAAATTCTTTTGTCAGGATGACGAACGTTGGAGAATCCAGTCAGGCTAGAGAGGAGTTACCTCAGGTGCCTAGAGATGAGGAGCTCCGAGATATCCATGTTGTCTGGGAGCAGTTGGTTAGGAGAGAGCCATCTCTGTTGATTACCGCAGCTGGTCAGGGATATGAGCTGACACCTGACCGAGATGATGAGGATGAGGATGAGTCAGAGGAGGAAGAGGATCCCGAAGAGGAATTCCCACCTCACTCTACTAGTGCTGAGATGTACGAGGCAATCTATGGCCGTAATGTGGAGCTTCAGGAACTGGTGGACGAGAGTCGGACTACCATATAGCAGCGAGACGAAACGATCGAAGAGCTGGACAGTGAGCTAGGAAATGCGAAGTGGGATTTAATTCACGCGGAGAGTGATAGAGACGAAGCACGGGCTAAACTAGCAAAGATGAAGCACAACATCCAGGAGGAGTCAATGAAGCGCGCCAGAGCGGAGGAGATAAGCTTGAGGGCTACTCATCGAGCCGATCGAGCTAAAGACGAGGCTGAAGCCAAGAGGGCCAAACTGAGGGAAACAGAATACGGTTTCCATACGGCTATAGATAGGGCCCAGGATCGTATCTTCTATTACTTAGCTCAGTTCCAAGGTTTACCATGGTACGTGGTGGACCAAAGGACGGTGTTTCGGGTGATGGAGGAAGAACGCAGAGAGGCGGTGCGACGTCTTAACATGCCTAGACAGTAGAATTATTAAACTATGTGTTTCTTTATGTTATTAATAATGTAAATCCCATAATTGAGATAATAATGGGATGAGATAATAATGTAATCCTATAACTTGTTCAGTTCAGGAAAAAGGATGTAACTAGCAAAGATGTTATCTATTTTATATTTTTTTGTTAAAACTACGAATGAATGAATAAAGAAGTTTATTGACGTGCTATGTGTTCTATGTGAATAGAATTACTTAAAAGTTTAAAATTGAACTTGAATATTTAAGAAATGAGTAAAGGAGCTAATAAGGATATTTCTTAATAGAAAATGCCTCCTAGAAGAATACCTACACGTCAAAACCCCGAGGGTTCGACGAACAATAACAACAACAATAACGATGGGACGAATTCCAATTCGGTTCAGCAGTTGGTGAACCTGCTGACGGGAGCACTTGCAAATCAGCCGCAAGTGCAGGGCATAACTTTCAAAGAGTTTAAGGCAGTAGGACCACCGGAGTTCAAGGGATCGGTAAACCCAATATATGCCCAGACGTGGGTAATGGAAATGGAGAAGGTCTTCGACGTGGCTAGGGTTAGAGAAGACCAGAAGACGGCATTCGCGACTGTCATGTTGAAGTCGGATGATAGTTTCTGGTGGCAAGCCAATAAGACCAGAGAGGGTGAAGGAGTGATACCGTGGGAGCGTTTCAAAGAGATGTTCTTTGAAATGTACTTCCCCGTTAGCTCGCAGGACCAGATGGAGGTCCATTTCCTAGAGCTTAAACAGGGAGGGATGACGGTGTCAGAATACACAGCAAAGTATAACGAGCTGGTCAGGTTCACTACATACCAGGTCAGTACCGACGCTAGGAAGGTGAGGAGGTTTGAGCGGGGACTGAATCCCTGGCTCTACAGAAAGGTCTCCATGTTCTACCTGAACACGTTTGCAGCTGTGCTGGAAAAGGCTATACTCGCTGAAGGAGGGAGCGACGCCGTGACTAAATTTAATTAAGATAAGAAGAAGAAGAACGAGACAGAAACCAAGGTTGGGGGTAGCGGGGCTATCAACCAGAAAAGGAAATGGAATGACAACACCTCTGCTGAGAGTTAACAGGGAAGCCAGCAGAAGAGGAAGCTCGAAGCATGTGCTACATGCGGGAAGAATCACACTGGATTGTGCTTAAGGGGGAAGCGGGTATTCTTCAACAGTGGTCAGGAAGGCCACATTGCGTCGAATTGCCCGAACCCAAAGAAGGGAGCTTGCTACACATGTGGATCCAAAGATCACATGGCCTAAAGTTGCCTGAGGAAGACAGCGACAGGGTCAACAGGGAGCGGGGGAAATGGGAGCGGCAGCACTTTGGCTATCGCTGCACCACTAAAAGCTGTTCGACCTACTGCCCGAACATTCAACATGACGGTGCAGGATGCTATGCAGTCAAAAGATATGGTGTCAGGTATTATTCCAGTCAATAGTATAAATGCATATGTATTATTTAATTCGGGTGCTACTTGTTCATTCATATCTGATGAATTTGCTAAGACCCTAGATTTACCTAAAGAGGAATTAGTTTATCCCTTGAATATAGAGATTGCAAATAGGGAGGTTATTCCTGTTAGGTTTGTTTACAAGAACTGTAGATTAGACATTAAGGGTCAAGAATTGAGGGTAGATTTGATTCCGATAAAACTTGGAGAATTCGATGTCATACTGGGTATGGACTGGTTGTTCAACCATGGGGAGGTAATCGACTGTCAAAAGAAGTAGGTAAAACTTACGACTCCGTCGAAGGTAGTGTTCTATAGTAGTAAATTGCCTAGACAAGAGAGTTTTCTAACTATCATGCAAGCTAAGAAAATTTTGACGCAAGGCTGTGTAGGATATCTAGCCTACATAGTAGATACTCGTAAGGAGAGTCCGAAGATAGAAGAGATATCAGTAGTCAGGGAGTTTGTGGACGTATTCCCTGATGATTTGCCAGGACTTTCGCCAAATAGGGAGATAGAGTTTGTGATCGACTTAGCACCGGGAACTGCTTCGATTTTGAAAGCTCCATATAGAATGGCACCAATCGATATGAAAGAACTGATGGTTCAACTACAAGAATTGCTGGACAAGAAGTATCTTTAGCCGAGCGTTTCACTGTGGGGAGCGCCAGTTTTGTTCGTAAAAAAGAAGGATGGATCGATGCGGCTTTGCATTGATTATAAAGAGTTGAATAAAGTTACGATCAAGAATAGATATCCTTTACCTAGGATCGATGACTTGTTCGATTAACTAAAGGGTGCTAGGTACTTCTGTTTAAGAAGCGGGTGTCATCAATTGAAGGTGAGGAGAGAAGATATAACGAAGACGGCTTTCAGAACTCGGTATGGATATTACGAGTTCTTAGTGATGTCATTTGGTTTAACGAATGACCTAGCTACATTTATGGACTTAATAGATAGGGTGTTTAAGCCATTCCAAGATAAATTCGTAGTAGTGTTCATAGATGGCATCCTGGTTTATTCCAAAATCGAGGAGGAACACACCGAACATTTAAAGCTGACTTTAGAATCGCTGAGATGAGAAAAGCTTTATGCAAAATTCTCGAAATGCAAATTCTGGCTAGAACGTGTGCAATTTCTTGGTCACGTGATCGACAAGGATGGGATTTCGATAGATTCATCGAAGGTTGAGGCTGTGATGAATTGGGGTCAGCCGAAGACGCCGTCTTATGTGAGGTGTTTCTTGGGATTGGCGGGTTATTACCGAAGATTTATCCAAGACTTTTCCAAGATCGCAACTTCATTGACGAATTTGACTCGTAAAATAGTTAAATTTGTTTGGACAAAAAAGTGTGAGGAAAGTTTTCAGGAATTGAAGAAGAGGTTGAGTACTGCGCCTGTGTTGTCCTTACCGAATAGTACGGGGAACTTCATAGTATATAGTGATGCCTCACATAAAGGATTAGGCTGTGTGCTGATGTAGAGCTGCAAGGTCATTGCCTATGCATCACGTCAGGTGAAGGATTACGAGAAGGGGTATCCGACCCATGATTTAGAATTGGCGTCAATAGTGTTTGCTCTAAAGATATGGAGACAGTACTTATATGAAGAAAAATGTGAGATATACATAGATCACAAGAGTCTGAAGTACATCTTCACCTAGAAGGATTTAAACATGCGCCAAAAGAGATGGTTGGAACTGATCAAGAACTACGACTGCGAGATACTTTACCATCCGGGTAAAGCAAAAGTCGTCGCCGACCCTTTGAGCAGAAAAGGTCAGGAGAAGCTAATCATGTTAACTGATCAGGATCTGTTGATAGAAGAGATGGCTAAGTTGGAACTTGAAGTGAAGTATCCGAAGGAATCGGATAAGAAGTTATTTCAAGTAACTACTAGTTCTACTCTGGTAGACAAGGTGAAAGAAGCACAACTTCATGATGAAGAATGAGAGAAGATACGGAAGAGAATAACCGATGGCGAAGAGTTCAAGTTCAAGATCGATAACGAAGGACTATTACAATTTGAAGGAAGAATCTAGGTACCGCCAGTACCAGAAGGTAAGGAGGAGATTTTGAACGAAGCTCACAGTTCGAGATATTCGATTCACTCTTGGAGTACGAAGATGTACCAGGATCTCAGACACCATTTTTGGTGGCAAAATATGAAGAGGGACGTTGCTGAATGCGTTGCGAGATGATTGATGTGCCAGAAGGTCAAAGCAGAACACCAGAGACCTAGTGGATTGCTACAATCGCTAGAGATTCCAGAATGGAAGTGGGAACACATCACGATGGATTTTGTGGTTGGTCTTCTGGCGACTTAGAAGGGTTTCGATGCGATATAGGTGATTGTGGATCGACTGACGAAGTCAGCCCATTTCCTACCGATCAAGATTAAGTTCAACTTAGATCAGTTAGTGAAACTCTATGTGAAGGAAATCATTTCTCTATACAGTGTTCTGGTGTCGATTGTGTTAAACAGAGATCCGCATTTTACGTCGAATTTCTGGAAGCGTTTACAAGAATTCTTGGGAATGCAATTGCGAATGAGTACGGCGTACCATCCTCAGACTGATGGCCAGAGCAAGAGAACGATTCAGACGCTTGATAAAGACATAACTTATGAAGAAGTGTTGCGACCGTACAAACACGACTACAAACATGTAATAGAATACGAACCTTTACAGTTTGATAAAGACATAACTTATGAAGAAGTTCCTATTCAAATAGTTGACAAAAAGGAACAAGTACTTAGAAATAAAGTGATACCTTCTGTTAAGGTAATCTGGAGGAACCTCAGTGCTGAAGAAGCCACGTGGGAACTCGAAGATGTAATGAAGAAAACGTATCCCCAAATATTTGCTTAATTATCTGTGTAATTTTTTGTATACCGATTCAGGGGACATAATCTTTTTAACAGATGAGATTTTTTTTTTTTTTTTTGTGATTCTGAGGACAGAATCCTTTTGAGAGAAGATTGTAACGAAAGAGAATTTTATAAATTAATTTTAAATATTTATTGAATTAAATAAATATTTAATTTGATTTATTTATTGAGCTAAATAAATAAATTATGTGATGATTATGGAGTAATTTAATTAAGTATAATATATTAATTAAATAAATATTTAATATTTAATTTAATTTATGTGTAATGATTTTATGGTATAGTTCTAATATAATTGAGATAATTAAATTAGATGAAGTTTGTGTGATAATTGTTACATGAATTTTATAATTAGCAAGTAATTACAATTATTATGTGGCAATTTGTATGTGACTAATTAATGTTAGATTTTATTAATTAAATGAGAATGTTAAAATTTAATTAAATAAAGTGTAACAATTAAGTAATGTGTTAAAAGAGTTATTAAAAGAATAAAAAGGATTTTAAATTAGTTTTACCCAAACGAGATCCTTGCACTTGTTTTAAACTCGTTTTTACCAAACAGAGCCTTAGCTAATAATAATCTATTTTCAAAAATAAAGTGGTTTAGCCAAAAAAGCCTTAGGACTTTTTAAATTCAAAATTTTGTAACCTATATAATTAATTAGTAATTAGTATATGTATTAAATATTTAGCAGTTACCTATTCTATATAATTATATGTAATATATGTATAATATATGTATATCAGTTATATATGTTATACAAAATAGTACGTTAAAAAGTTAGAAAAACAAAGAAGAAGAACAAACAGAGAAAAGTTAGAGAAAAAAATACTCAGAGAAGAAGGAAGAGGAGTTCTTGTTAAAAGCCATCAAACACCATACTTATCTTCTTCCTCTAGAACTAGAAAGGGTATAATCTCTAACTATATATTTTAAAATTTGTGTTTATATGTTCTTTGTAAGTTTAAAGTTCTCTATTAATTGAATTATTGTGAAAACTGTGTAAACATAAAATATTATGTATCAATTGTGTTCTAGCATGCTCATATTCGAATTGTATGCCTAATCAATTGTTTAATTCATATATATGTGATGAACATAAGGAATTCATGCTCATCAAAGATTATAGTGATGTATTTTGAAAATAGTTTTCTTCAAAACAAAAAATTTAAGTTTAATTGTGTATTGTTGTACAAATTGATGTTAGATTATGTTAACTTGTCAAGAAATGAATTCAATGTGCTTTGAATTGAGTATTTTGATTGAGTAACAAATTCACAGTGTTCAAGTTCTTCAAGAACACTGGAAAAAAATTATTTTCTCAATTTTTTATAAGATTAAATGTTTTAAATTATGTAATTTGATGTCTTTATGTGATTAAAACATGCTAGAAACTTTATATTATGTGTCTGTAATGTTTTATATGCAAATTGTTGGTTGATTTCAGAACTCGATGTAGAGAAATAAGCCAAATTGACTTTTTCTCTGCATTGTTCACGAACTGTCTGCGTCCTCAACAGGGGTTCCGCCTCAGCGAGCCTTGCAAGGCCAGATAGCGCGCCCCGGCGAGACGCGCCCCGGCGCAAGTTTTGTACATAAAGCGCGCCCCGGCGCGAGTTGCAGAAAGTGAATATAATTTAAATTATAAAATGTTAATTATAATTTAATTTAATGCATAATGTAATTTGATTAATTATAATTTGTTTAATTATAGTTTAATAAATGTATGATGTAGTTGATTAATTATAAATTATAATTTATTTATTTATAATTAATATAAGATGTAATTATAATTTGATTAATTATAATTAAATAAATGTTTAAATTGAATTATAATTTGATTAATATGAGTACATAATTATTATTTGATTTAATTATGTGAGCATGTAACTTGATTATGTGATGTGATTAATTATGTAATAATTAATTATTAATTTAATAAATAAACAAGAATGAGTTAACCTAGATGGGTTAACTAATTATGTGAATCAGTTACGTGTTAACTAATTAAGATTATTATGGTTAAATATATATGTGTAGGAAATGTCAAAGAACGTGGTTTGTAATAGTAGCTTGCGCTTGAGGCAAGTCTTCTATATAATATCCAAGGTTATTGTGTAACTTAATAATTATCAATAAACGAATCTATGTGAAACTCTGGTGTGTTTTCTATTATTAGAGGTATACGTGCTATTCGTATATGTTATGTGATGAGATATGTTTAAAGGGTTGGTTTAGATTAATTTAACTATTTGAGTTAGTTATGTAATTAAATGGATTAATTTCGTGAAATGGTATTAAAGCATGAGTTGGAGTTCGAAGCGAAATTTAGAGACGCGGACTGCGTATTTGAGTCCGGAACGTCGAAATTAGTCAGGATAGACTGTAACTACAAAAATGTGTCACGGTTGACTTTTTGGTCAAAGTCAACCGGCTGACTTTTTTGGGGAAAAAGTCAACCACGAATTTTGGAGACTAATTTGATGAAACGGGTAGTCCCATGATGTCTGGAACATCGACTTTAGTAGGAATCGATATATGTATCGAAAAGGTTGGCTACGGAGGGCAAAATGGTTAAAATGGTTTATTAATTGATTAAATGATTAAAATAATATTTTATTTAAATAAAAGTCAGCAGCTGGGGGGACTTTGTCGCAGCTGGGGGGACTTTTTGACTAGCAAGTTGGGACAAGGGAGTATACACACTAGAAGATTTAGAGAGGGAGGGAGTTACAATCTTTTAAACCCAAAAACTCTTCCATTCTCTAACTCCCCTTTTCATTTCAATACTAGTTAATCATGCAATATGTGTATAACCATTATGAGAACATGGAGGGGCTGATGATATCAGCCTCTATCAAGCAATATCAATCTCTATTTATACTTTCCACCCAAAACACTACCTCTTTTGCTAAAAACTTCATTCCGTGAGAGAAATTGAGAGTAATAGTTAGTGTGGAGTCATTCTGGAAATTTGCAAAGACTAAGCAAGCAAGGAGGGGAAGCATTCTCGGATTCGTTGATCAAAGAATAGCGTTCAAGGTAAGAATATGAACTTATATTATGTTCTTAAGGAAACTAGTAAGAAAATGCATGTATAATCATAGTAAATGATTTGTTTTGGTTGTCTGATACTATGTTAGTGTTAGTTGCTGATCTAGGGATGTTAAGAACGAAAGTTCGGGTATTAATCATGCTTCAATTACATAAAAAATCAAAGAATTCGAGTATACATGCTTTTTGTTTGATATTATGCCACTAACATGCTACATTCATCAAAACATAGAATGTTAGTGAAGTGGAATGTTGTAACATGTGTATTTATGTTAGTATATATGTTCTGGACAGTAGGAACCAAGTCCTTGCATGCTAGAATCAAAATCATAAATTTGTCAAAGTTGGGTTAAACTAGTAATGTGTGACTTGTCGGGTTTTTCGGAGCCTTGAAACCATAGCTTCAGTGATCTGATTGTGGTATGTAATAATTTTGTAAAATACTATGTTGTATGATGTCTAACCTGTCCAAGTTTCAAAAGAAATGGAGTTAAAATGATCAAGACATGTAATTCAGTAGCAAACATGTTATTATAAAAATTTGCAGAATCTGGGAAGAACCCAGAATTTTGCTAAGTATGGAACCAGTTCGTGCACGCTTTTCTAGGCTATTGGTTTATGGTCTTAACATGTTAGTTTCATGTATGTTGTATTTTTGTAAAATACTGTGATGTATGGAGTGTATGGTGTCCAAATATCATGGTCATACAACCTGTAAACAAGTGGGAATTAAATCGGGAAGTAGGCTGCTCGGTAAGAAACAATTTCTGGGCATGAAGAGCAGCGTAGCTGCGCCGTTCGTACGGCTTAACGCTGCACAGTTGCGCCACTCAAAGATGGGTTCCGGGTTTGCCAGGCAGCGCAGCTGCGCCGGTAGCACGACTTGAAGCTACGTAGCTGCGCTGGGTGGGGTGGGGTGGGGTGGGGTTGGGTCGGATTCTGTCGGGTCGGGTCGGTTCAGAATGTCAGAAATTTATTTTCTTTCAGATTCCAGTATTGAACACCTTTATCTATGTGATGCAATATGCTTGTGGAATTGAATTATATTGATGATATAATACGAGTTAGTTGAATAACCTAACTAATATAAAAGGAAACAATTATATTTCAAATTAGAATTGGAATACTTAGTTGCTTAACATGACGTATGTGATTAGATTACGTGAAGGACTAGTTGATAGCTTAAACTGTAGATGACGTATCAGGCAAGTTTCTTACCCTATTTTTCATTGATAAATTATTCAAGCCTTACTCCTTTTATTGTGGTAAGGGTAAGTACCGAGCTCATGTTTATTCGTTGACACATACAAGTTCCTTTGACTTAAAGTTCTACAACTTTAATTATCTTTCAAGTTTTATTGTTGATTACTCAGTTATTGCTTCAACTGCTATGCTTTAAAGTTCTATTTATTTAAAGAACTGTTTCTAAGTATGTTCCCTGGCCTTTGTTTTCGGCTAGTTATTGTTGATGAAAATTGATTTAATTCAAATCTTTTGAAGCTATTTAATGTTTACCAATCCAAATTGCTTTGGTGCGGTCTCGCATTAATACTAAGATGAACAACTTGAATAAACGGGCAAACAGATGTCGGGCATATATAGTCTCATTTATGCTTATGCAGTTTAAATTTAATACTTGTGCACAATGTAGGGTACGATAGGCTGATCACCTGGAGTACTTGCAGAGACCGTTTACAATCTGATTAATTGTTCAACCGTCTGATGGTTTTCGATGAAACAAAGTAATGTTCAGGGTATCTACCACCCCTTAGTATGATATTGAGAATTCTTAAACTCTTATCTTTGAAATTCTTGTTTAACACTTAATTATTCTTTCAACTGTTGAGATATAGCCATACAGATGCTTTTACTCCTGATGTATGTTTTCAAACTACTTTATATACTTGCTGGGCAATTTGTGCTCATTCTTGCTTAAACCTTTTAGTTAAGGATGAGAAGGCTGAGGGCTCGGGCAAGGATAAGGGGAAGTCTAAGATGAAATATTAAGAGTTGTTTATGTAATATGTTTATATTTTCGCTTATGATGTTATGTAGCGATAAACGCTAAGTTTAAGTTTCAGTTTATTTAAGGTTGTAAAGACTTGGGATTTTATTTGAATAAGTATGTAATAGCTATTATTATTATTATTATTATTTCTGGAGTTTATGTAGTTAGATGATGATGTATGTTGTACCGTGAGCACCATGTCCTGTAATCGATGTTATACGGATTTGGGGGCGTCACAAGTTGGTATCAGAGCTGTAGATTATAAATTTTAGGTGGGGAACCTTAGACTATAACCTTAGAGGAGCTAGTGGAGGTAATAAGGAGACGAACTCACGTAGAGTCCTAAGTGTAGTGTCGAATCTATTTTTCTAAAAACAAAATCAATATCTATTTTAAAATACTAATCAAGTTACTTTGTCTTGATTGTAGGATGTTAGAAGAAGAGGAGGTTAGAGATATTTACGTTGTGAGTGATCAGTTGGTGGCAGCACCTGAGCTCATAGCTGAGGCAGCAGCTGACTCAGACTTGGAGGAGTATCTTGAAGAGGAAGAAGAGGCCGAGCAGGACTCCGAAGAAGCACCTGAGGATACTATGTTGGATGAGTTGATGGATAGGATTACTGAATTGGAAGACAAGGTCCATGAGTTGGAGGAGCTGTATCAGGGGGAGCAGCAGGCTGCAACATTGATTGGGGCATTGGTGCACCACCTGATAATTAGGAACGGGGATCTGGCTGACAAGCTGTGAGTAGCAGGTCAGAAGGCGGATAGGCTGAAGGATGAGAAAGAGGCCATCAGGACCTACTTGGGGCATACCATTAAAGGGTTAGAGTCGAGGATACAGAGTGTCAAAACTGACAAGAAGATTATTACCACATTTTGGGGAGATGAGATGGGAGGCCGTGTTCGGGCCGAGAAGCTAACAGGCGAGTTAGAAGGAGAAGTAAGAGATAAGAAGGTTTGGATGGATAAAATGAAGTACGCATTTAAGTCAGCACATGGGAGGTTGCAGAATAGGGTGTATCACTTTCCATGTTAGGATCACCGGTCTAGACATGTTATAAGCTGAGGGCTGGTGCTGGACATAGCGGATGAAGAGCATGAAGACGCCATTAGGCGGGGTCTTTAGTTTATTCGTGTTGAACTTTTACTACTAGCGTATAGAACGCTTATCTATGAAATAAAACTTGGTTTCTGATTTTTACCAAGTGTTTTGGGTTAAAGAGATGTAAATGGCGTAATGCCATAAGATGATGAGATACTTTGTGATTATGTTTTTTAAATAAATATGCTTTTATTTAAATATGTGATGTAATGATTAAGTTTTATATGAATTATATATGTTGTAGGAATAAGTTATGAGATGATAACATTAGGTTTATTTAAATAGAAGGATGGCTAGAGGAAGACGTCGTCAACAAGTACCGGAAGGGTTAGGCGATAGTGTTGGGGGTCCACCGAACCCCGTGCAACAATTTGTAGACATGTTAGTGGGGGCACTTCAGACTCAAACCCCGAATATTAATAACCTTCCAACGGCCCAAGTGGCAAACTTTAAGGACTTCAAGAGCTCGGGACCCCCTGAGTTCAAAGGAACCACCGAACCCATAAAAGTCCAGACATGGATCAAAGAAATGGAAAAGGCGTTCGCTATCGCCCGAGTAGGAGATGAGCAGAAAATAATCTTCGCCACGTACATGCTGAAGGGGGAAGCCAATTTCTGGTGGGAGGCAAACTAGACCAGGGCTGGAGAAGGGGTGATACCTTGGGAGGAGTTTAAGAAGATCTTCTTCGAAAACTATTTCCCTATAAGTATGCAGAGTCGCATGGAGATGCAGTTCTTGGAGCTGAAGCAAGAAGACATGACGGCACCCCAGTACGTCGCAAAGTTCAACGAGCTGGCGAGGTTCTCGCCTCATCAGGTTGACACTGAGGAGAGGAAAACGAGGAGGTTTGAGCAGGGTCTCAAACCCTGGTTATACAACAGACTTTCGGTGTTGCAGATGAATAGCTTCGCGACCCTCCTGGAGAAAGCTATAATCGGCGAGGGCGGAAGTGAAGCCCTGATGAAATTTAACAAGGAGAAAAAGAAGAAGAATGAAGGAGGGAACCGTGGGGAAGGTAGCAGCGGCAGTGGTGCAAACAAAAGGAAGTGGAACAACAACAACAGCAGCGGCAACAATTTCAATTCGAGAAACCCTGGGGGCAAACCAGGGGAAGCAAAGAAGAGGACTGAGGCATGCAAGGAGTGTGGGAAGAATCACTCGGGTGCATGTTTAAAAGGGAAGAACGTGTGTTTCAATTGCGAGCAGGAGGGTCACATCTCTTCCAATTACTCTACACCAAAGAGGAATGGATGCTTCAACTATGGAGTATTGGATCATCAGGCAAGAAATTGCCCAAGGAAGAATTCAGGAGGAGGAAATGGAGGAAGGGGATCAAGCGGTGGAAATCTCATAATTACTGGACCACCAACTAAGAATTGACCAACAGTGAGGACTTTCAACATGACAGTTCAGGATGTAGTCGCATCCAAGGATGTGGTTTCAGGTATCATTCCGATCAATGATATATCTGCTTACATATTATTTGATTCGGGTGCTACTTATTCCTTCGTGTCGCATGAATTCTCCCAACGATTAAACTTACCCCAGGAAGAATTAGAATATCCGATGAACATAGAAGTTGCTAATAAGGAAATAATTCCTATTAGCCATGTCCATAGGAATTATGTTGTAGATATCAGGGGATATAAATTACTTGTGGATTTAATTCCGATTCAATTAGGGGAATTTGATGTAATTTTAGGAATGGATTAGTTATTTAACCATGGAGAGATGATAGATTACCAGAGGAAGTGTATAAACCTTAAGACTCCAGATCAGTCTAAGGTAGTATTCTACGAGAGTAAGTCGCCGAGACACTCGAGTTGTCTGACGATGATGCAGGCGAGAAAGTTTCTAAGAAAGGGATGTGTAGGTTATTTGGCCCATATCATTGATACACAGAAAGTAGGGATAGGGATGGAATAGATACCAGTAGTAAATGAATTTCTGGATGTATTTTTGAAGGAATTGCCAGGTATTCCACCGAATAGGGAGGTCAAATTTGTTATAGATTTAGTACCGGGAACGGCCCCGATTTCAAAAGCTCCATACAGAATGGCACCGACAGAGATGAAGGAGCTGATGGTACAGTTGCAGGAATTATTAGATAGAAAGTATATTCAACCGAGTGTGTCTCCTTGGGGGAGCACCAGTTTTATTTGTGAAAAAGAAGGACGGATCGATGAGACTGTTCATCGACTATCGAGAGTTGAACAAGGTGACGATTAAGAACAAGTATCCGTTACCTAGGATAGATGATCTGTTTGATCAATTGAAGGGAGCGAAATATTTTTCTAAGATCGACTTGAGGACGGGATATCACTAGTTAAAGGTGAGGAAGGAAGATGTACCTAAGACAGCATTCAGGACTCGTTACGGACACTACGAGTTTCTGGTAATGTCATTTAGGTTAACGAATGCACCGGCGGCATATATGGACATGGTGAATCGGGTATTCAAGCAATACTTAGATAAATTCGTAGTCGTGTTCATAGATGATATCCTGATCTAATCTAAGACTCAGGAAGATCATGCTGAACATTTAAGAATGGTATTGGAGGCGTTGAGGAAGGATAAGTTATACGCAAAATTTTAAAGTGCGAGTTTTGGTTGGAGAAAGTTCAATTTCTGGGGCACGTGGTCGACAAGGACGGAATTATCGTGGATCCAGCAAAGGTGGAAGCGGTACAAAATTGGGAACAACCAAAGACGCCGACTGAAGTAAGAAGTTTTTTAGGACTGGCAGGCTATTACAGACGGTTCATTCAAAATTTTTCGAAGATAGTGGGAACGTTGACAAATTTAATGAAGAAGTCGGAAAAATTTATCTGGACAAAGAAATGTGAAGAAAGTTTTCGGGAACTTAAGAAAAAATTAAGTGAGGCACCGGTGTTGTCTTTACTAGATGATACCGGTGATTTTATGATTTTCAGTGATGCGTCACACAAAGGACTTGGTTGTGTACTTATGCAACATGGTAAAGTTATTGCGTACGCGTCGCGTCAATTGAAAGATTATGAAAAAGGATATCCTACCCATGACCTAGAATTGGCAGCGGTAGTATTTGCCCTGAAGATTTGGAGGCGCTATTTATATGGTGTAAGGTGTGAAATATACACGGACCATAAAAGTCTGAAGTATATCTTGACACAGAAGGAGTTGAATATGAGACAGGGAAGATGGTTGGAACTAATAAAGGATTACGATTGCGACATCCTATATCATCCAGGGAAAGCAAACGTGGTCGCGGATGCCCTAAGCAGAAAAGGCAGCGGTAAGTTGGCATGCTAACAACTCAAGAGAAGTTAGTTAAGGAGATGGCTAGATTGGAACTCGAGATAAAGAGTCCGAGGGAGTCAGATGAGAAGTTGTTTGCAATGGAGGTTCGTCCGACTCTATTGGACAAAATCAAGGAAGCACAAAGTAGTGATGAAGAATGTGGGAAGATGAGGAAAAGAATTTCAGATGGAGAGGAGCTTAAGTTCAATGTGGGTGGTGATCGATTATTAAGATTTGAGAAGAGAATTTAGGTGCCAGCGGTATCTGAGTTAAAGGAGGAAATCTTGCAGGAAGCTCATAGCTCAAGTTACTCAATCCACCCAGGAAGCACAAAGATGTATCAGGATCTTTGCCAACATTATTGGTGGCCCAATATGAAGAGAAAAGTGGCAGAGTGCATCAGCAGGTGTTTGACATGCCAGAGAGTTAAGGCAGAACATCAGAGACCGAGCGGGTTACTTCAACCTTTAGAAATTTCGGAATGGAAGTGGGAGTATATCACGATGGACTTTATGGTAGGACTTCCAACTACACAGAAGGGTTACGATACAGTGTGGGTGATCATTGATCGATTGACCAAGTCATCGTATTTCTTGCCAATCAAGATCAGGTACAACTAGGATCAATTGGCAAAGCTTTACATCAAAGAGGTCGTTTCCAGGCACGGTGTACCGGTATCAATTGTGTCAGATCGCGATCCGCGGTTCACAGCAAATTTTTGGAAAAGCTTTCAAGAACGCATGGGAACGCAACTGAGGTTGAGCACGGCGTATCATCCTCAAATAGATGGCCAGAGCGATAGAACTATTCAAACATTGGAGGACATGCTGAGAGCATGTGTTATGGACTTCAAAGGAAGTTGGGATGACCATCTACCGTTGATGGAATTTGCATACAACAACAGTTACCACGCAAGCATTGGGATGCCACCTTATGAAGCTTTATATGGAAGGAAATGTAGAATGCCATTGTGCTGGGATGAAGTTGGAGAACGGCAATTACTAGGGCCAGAATTGGTGCAGCAAACTGCGAATGTAATTAAAACGATACGAGCGGGATTAGTGATGGCTCAAGATCGACAGAAAAAATATGCTGATCAACATCGGCAACAACGAGACTTCGACGTCGACACTTATGTGTTTCTAAAGGTGTCACCTTAGAAAGGGAGAATGAGGTTTGGGAAAAATGGAAAAATTAGTCCCAGATTCATAGGACCCTTTGAAGTGTTAAGGCGAGTCGGTGAGGTGGCTTATGAAATAGCTTTAGCTCCAGAGTTAGAACATATACACAACGTGTCCCACGTATCAGTTTTATGACCCTATTAGCAGGATTACAGGCATGTCATAGAGTATGAACCCATCCAGTTTGAGAAGGACTTAACCTATGAAGAGGTTCCTGTACAGATAATTGATAGAAAAGAACAAGTCTTAAGAAATAAGATAATACCTTCTGTAAAGGTAGTATGGAGGAACCACAATGCCGAAGAGGCTACGTGGGAACTCAAGGAGAAAATGATGAAAAACTACCCTAATCTTTTTGTTTAAATTGTAATGATTCCGGGGACGGAATCCTTATAAGGGATGGTGAATGTAATATCCAAGGTTATTGTGTAACTTAATAATTATCAATAAACGAATCTATGTGAAACTCTGGTGTGTTTTCTATTATTAGAGGTATACATTCTATTCATATATGTTATGTAATGAGATATGTTTAAAGGGTTGGTTTAGATTAATTTAACTATTTGAGTTAGTTATATAATTAAATAGATTAATTTTGTGGAATGGTATTAAAGCATGAGTTGGAGTTCGGAGTAAAATTTAGAGACGTGGACTGCGTATTTGAGTCCGGAACGTCGAAATTAGTCAGGATAGACTGTAACTACAAAAATGTGTTACGGTTGACTTTTTGGTCAAAGTCAACCGGCTAACTTTTTCGGGGAAAAAGTCAACCACAAATTTTGGAGACTAATTTGATGAAACGGGTAGTCCCATGACGTCCGGAACGTCGACTTTAGTAGGAATCGATATATGTATCGAAAAGGTTGGCTACAGAGGGCAAAATGGTCAAAATAGTTTATTAATTGATTAAATGATTAAAATAATATTTTATTTAAATAAAAGTCAGCAGCTGGGGGGACTTTGTGACAAGCAAGTTGGGACAAGGGAGTATACGCACTAGAAGATTTAGAGAGGGAGGGAGTTACAATCTTTTAAAACTCTTCCATTCTCTAACTCCCCTTTTCATTTCAATACTAGTTAATCATGCAATATGTGTATAACCGTTATGAGAACATGGAGGGGCTGATGATATCAACCTCTATCAAGCAATATCAATCTTTATTTATACTCTCCACCCAAAACACTACCTCTTTTGCTAAAAACTTCATTCCGTGAGAGAAATTGAGAGTAATAGTTAGTGTGGAGTCATTCTGGAAATTTGTAAAGACTAAGCAAGCAATGAGGGAAGCATTCTCGGATTCCTTGATCAGAGAATAGCGTTCAAGGTAAGAATACGAACTTATATTATGTTCTTAAGGAAACTAGTAAGAAAATGCATGTATAATCATAGTAAATGATTTGTTTTGGTTGTGTGATGCTATATTAGTGTTAGTTGCTGATCTAGGGATGTTAAGAACGAAAGTTCTGGAATTAATCATGCTTTAATTACATAGAAAATCAAAGAATTTGAGTATGTATGCTTTATGTTTGATATTATACCACTAACATGCTAAATTCATCAAAACATGGAAAGTTAGTGAAGTGGAATGTTGTAACATGTGTATTTATGTTAGTATATATGTTTTGAACAGTAGGAACCAAGTCCTTGCATGCTAGAATCAAAATCATAAATTTTGTCAAAGTTGGGTTACACTAGTACTGTGACTTGTCGGGTTTTTCGGAGCCTTGAAACCATAGCTTCAGTGATCTGATTGTGGTATGTAATAATTTTGTAAAATACTATGTTGTATGATGTCTAACCTGTCCAAGTTTCAAAAGAAATGGAGTTAAAATGATCAAGATATGTAATTCGGTAGCAAACATGTTATTATAAAAATTTGCAGAATCTGGGGAAGAACCCAGAATTTTGCTAAGTATGGAACCAGTTCGTGCAAGCTTTTCTAGGCTGCTGGTTTATGGTCTTAACGTGTTAGTTTCATGTATGTTGTATTTTTGTAAAATACTGTGATGTATGGAGTGTATGGTGTCCAAGTATCATGGTTATATAACCTGTAAACAAGTGGGAATTAAATCGAGAAGTAGGCTGCTCGGCAGGAAAAAATTTATGGGCATGAAGAGCAGCGCAGCTGCGCCGTTCATACGGTTTAACGCTGCGCAGCTGCGCCACTCAAAGATGGGTTCCGGGTTTTCCAGGCAGCGCAGCTGCGCCGGGTCGGGTCGGATCTGGGTCGGGTCAGAATGTCAGAAATTTATTTTCTTTCAGATTCCAGTATTGAACACCTTTATTTATGTGATGCAACATGCTTATGGAATTGAATTATATTGATGATACAATACGAGTTAGTTGACTAACCTAAGTAATATAAAAGGAAACAATTATATTTCAAATTAGAATTGAAATACTTAGTTGCTTAACGTGACGTATTTGATTAGGTTACGTGAAGGACTAGTTGATAGCTTAAACTGTAGAAGACGTATCAGGCAAGTTTCTTACCCTATTTTTCATTGATAAATTATTCAAGCCTCACTCCTTTTATTGTGGTAAGGGTAAGTACCGAGCTCATGTTTATTCGTTGACACGTACAAGTTTCTTTGACGTAAAGTTCTACAACTTTAATTATCTTGCAAGTTTTATTGTTGATTACTCAGTTATTGCTTCAACTGCTATGCTTTAAAGTTCTATTTATTTAAAGAACTGTTTCTAAGTATGTTCCCTGGCCTTTGTTTTCGGCTAGTTATTATTGATAAAAAATGATATAATTCAAATCTTTCGAAGCTATTTAATGTTTACCAATCCAAATTGCTTTTGTGCGGTCTCGCATGAATACTAAGATGAACAACTTGAATAAACGGGCAAACAGATGTCGGGCATATAGTCCCATTTATGCTTATGTAGTTTAAATTTAATACTTGTGCACAATGTAGGGTATGATAGGCTAATCACCTGGAGTACTTGTAGGGACTGTTTACAATCTGATTGATTGTTAAATCGTCTGATGGTTTTCGATGAAACAAAGTAATGTTCAGGGTATCTAACACCCCTTAGTATGATATTGAGAATTCTTAAACTCTTATCTTTGAAATTCTTGTTTAACACTTGATAATTCTTTCAACTGTTGAGATATAGCTATATAGATGCTTTTACTCATGATGTATGTTTTCAAACTACTTTATATATTTGCTGGGCAATTTGTGCTCATTCTTGCTTAAACCTTTCAGTTAAGGATGAGAAGGCTGAGGGCTCGGGCAAGGACACGGGAAAGTCTAAGATGAAAAGTTGAGAGTTGTATATGTAATAAGTTTATATTTCCGCTTATGATGTTATGTAGCGATAAACGCTAAGTTTCAGTTTCAGTTTATTTAAGGTTGTAAAGACTTGAGATTTTATTTGAATAAGTATGTAATAGCTATTATTATTATTATTATTTTCGAGGTTTATATAGTTAGATGATGATGTGTGTTGTACCGTGAGCACCATGTCCTGTAATCGATGTTATACAGATTTGGGGGAGTCACATTCTATCCCTAAACTCATTAATTATACAAGTTCTTTAATCCTTATATTGTACAAGTTTTCTAAACTCAACTTGTTATTGTTATGCAAGTGTTTTACATTCAAATATTGTCCTTTTATTTCTACAATGGACAAGTACTTATTTAAAAGTTCGTGACTCAATTAATGTGACATTGACTTATTGTTCAAGTAAGGTCTATCTTATCTTGTAGATGCTTTAAGTTTAAATTCTAAAGCATGAGTTATTTCATAATTCGTTATCGTTGAATTATTCTTGATTAATTGTGAATCGATTCAACTACTCCTTAGTTGATAATAGTTGAAACTCCAAATTTTCTTATAAGCTTATCCAAACTAAACTTTCTTTGGTGCAAACTTGTATCAAATACTGAGATGAACAACCCTACTTATTAGGGGATTTTTATGCGAAAGCGTTAAGATGGTTGTCCACAATACATGGTACGAAGGGCTGATCCCCCTAAGTACGAGTTAAGAGTCCATAGTCTAAACGACTGTTAAAGGTTTTAAATAGAAATATTTATAACCTAGGACATAGTTCAAGGTTTTATGACCCTCAGATGATTTCAATATTTGACATTCTATATGTTGATGAAAAAATTATTATTCAATTCTTTATTCTTGATGAAAGAAAAGTTATTCAAATCTTTTGAAGTTATTCAGTTATGTCATCATTGATATTAATGTTATTTCAAGTGAGCTTTTGTTTGCTCACTCTTGTAATTTAAATAACCATTGCAGCTAAAGTTGAAAGTGCTGACGTTCCGTCAACTAGTAAGGGCAAAGGCAACCTGAACAAGTGAAGACTTGTTTCAATTGTAATAAGACTTGGTTACTTTATGTTATATTTTTATTTTCCGCATTTGACGTTTAAGTTAAGGTTAGATTAAAACCTAGGATATGTTGGATAAAGTTGAAATCCTTTTTATAAGGAAGATTTTCAGTATTTATAAAGGTTGTAATTTATTTTTCAATTATTTATTATTGGGTGGATGTATGTTTTATTTAGAAAGTGAACACCAAATCTTGTGGAAACGAAGTACCCGGATTTGGAGGTGTCGCAATAGTAGTACAAGTGATCCTCGGACTTGAGATCATCATAGTATCTTGTATGTAATGAATTATACTTTGACTTATTCCTTAAGACCCTTTGGGTATATCAAAAGTTATGCTTGGGTATAATAAGTTACATATAGAGATAATGAATGATCAATAAAGAATCTACCACTTCTAGTAAAAGAAGAAATATGTCCTATGTGATTCGTTAAATTACAACCCAGTAGTCCTTGGCCAAGGCAGGATGAAATTAGAATGGAGTTTCTAATTTGCATTATTTGGAGTTGTGCATTTACTAATCGAAATACATATAATTAAATAAAATAATACTTGACAGTAATTCCACTTCTTATATTTAATTGGGATATTGTATGGTGGAAGGATTGAATTGTATGGTAACTATTTACTCACAGGTTCTTTTATGATTCATGTTAAAATCTATATTATCTGGAAAGTCGTTGATCGCTAGGGAGGCTTATCCCTATTGTAGAATAAATATTATTTATTTAAATAGATTATTAGTTTAATTTATTTATTTAAATAAGATTAGAATTGTTCTAATTGATTTATTCACAACCAGTTTAATATGAAGAACCTAAAGGGTCACACCATAAAAGGAAGAATAATTATTTAAAAAGGTAATGACATAATCGTAATAATGCATTAAGTGTAATTAATTTAATCTATGGTGATAGAATAAATTAAATAGCTTAATGTTTATTATTTAATATTTTAGAAATATTAAATATACATTAATAAGAGGAGTCTTATTAATATTATTACAATTATTATTATTTTAATTTCTAAAGTAGTTTAGGAATTAATGTAATATTAATAATCTCATTTATTCCTAATAAGATTAGGAGGCAAATTAATTAAATGAATTTAATTAATTATTTCCAATGTGGTGGGAAGCCTAAATTAATTAAAGGAGTTTAATTAATTAAATGAAACCTCATGTCTAATAGGATTAGAAGGGGTTGCCAATATCTATATAAGAGGAGTCTTATAATAGATATCAGTTGATGAAATTTCAATTATTGGAGAGTACTCCTTTTCTATAGAGGATAGAAAACTAGGGTTTAGCCAACCACCCACCTTCTTGATAATTCTTCTTCCTTGGTGGATCACCTCTAGAGGCCAAACGCTTTCGTGACTAACGTTGATCAAAGGAAGGAATCAAACTCGAAAATTCAAGGAGATCACGAAGAACAAGGAGTTGAACTCGTACCTGTGGAAGCTTCGTTCTACAAGGGTATGATTCCATAACTTCTTATTTATCATTTTAAGTTAATAGTTTGCATAAAGGATGATCCGGGTAATGGTTTTGTAGAAATTTTTTAAACTCTGATATAACATGCTTCCGCTAAATTTTTGCAATTTGATTGCGCCATAGTTTCGTACAAACCCAACAGTGGTATCAAAGCAAAACCTTTATGCAATTATTAATTATTTTGATTTCATATACATATGGGTATGTATTTAGAATAATTTATTGGACATAATTTTATTGTTTAAAATTATTTTTTATGAAAAAAAGAGCTAATTCCGAACTGAAAAAAATTTCGCTAAAACGTCTTTTAATTCGCGAACTGATTAAATCACGAAAGCATTTTTTTTGGAGCAAATCACGTCATTGTAGCAATCTGGATTACAAAAGGTAATATATATATATAAATGATCTAATGTTATAAAGGTGATTCAAAAGGTTTCTGATTCACTTCACTGATTCACTTTATATATATATATATATATATATATATATATATTATATTCTTAATAATTTTATAATTAAAATAAAGAGTTTATTTTAATCTTAAAATTGGATTTAATGCAATTTAAAATTGCCTATTAAATGATACTCATATATATATATATATATATATGAAATGTTTTAATTCATGAGATGAATATTTATTTATTGATGCATATGGTGATATGCATGATAATAAATGAGATTGATTATGGGACTATTGACCAATGTGATTGGATTTTATTTTAGTTGAATGCTTGAATGAATGGGCTTTATTAAATGGGGTATGCGTACCTCGTCTTCTCTGATTTATTTCTTGATGTAAAATTATAATCTCCCTCCTATGTATTTTTCCTTGACTGCTGATCACGGTTTCTATTTAAATTAAATAGTATAATGTAATAGAAATAGTTAGAATTATCTTGAAGAAATTCGAGACCAAGGAGCAAGGAGCGCGTGAAGACCCATTTGTAATGGAGCCCAGGTTTAAATGTAATAGTTACGTTTAAATTTAATTCTTGCACTCCTAGGTTTAACCATTTGGTTCACTTGGTGGCTCTAGTGAACCAAACTAAAATAAAAGTCCATAATCAATCCGAGTAGAATATAGTATTCTATATTTGCATGCTAAATATTATATTTTATACAAACACGTTTCGCATGTTTAATAAAATGACGCATATTTTATATATATATGTGCATGCGCGCTAACTAAGATGAGAAAATAATAACAAACCCCTGAAAGAAATCATATTAAGTCTAAAGCGTTCAGAGATATTTGGAATATCGAACATCGCCTTCTAGCATGATAAATTAATAGAGTATTAAATATTTAATACGAGTTTATTGTGCTATCCACAATGCAAGTATTGCGTATTTAAGATATTAATTTAATCAAATTAGATGTTTATCAAGAAAATTGAACAATATTGTTTTGTTGTGCTATCCACAAGGACAATATTTTTCTTTTTTAAATTTATGGAAGTGTTAGGCTGGACTTAACTTAAATCATTTTTGTTCGGATGTGCACACACTTGACCATTATGATTTAAGAGGCAAAATAAAAAGGAGTTACATATTGATGTAATTGACAAAGAGTTGTCGACCTATTTATTTATATATCGTTTGTTGTGCTATCCACAAGGCTATATACATTTGAAATGGGATCCTTATTCTCACTAGCAAATCTTTAATTAGATGTTGTCGAACTATATAAATGAGGTTAATATAGTTTGAAGAAAATAGTGGGAGATACTAATTTAAAATAAGACCTAATTTATTTTGGTATATAAAATTAATTAAATGAATGTTTGCTAAAATGTTGTCTTTTCACATACAGAAATTTAAAAAAGTCAAAATCACTAATTTCACTGCGTAGCATACTTGATGCTAACAAACTGACCGGATCGAATTACACGGACTGGTTAAGGAATCTGAGAATAGCTCTCACTGCTGAAAAGATTTTTTATGTCCTAAATTCACCTGTCCCTGGAACTTTTCCAGGATCAGCCTCTAAGGAAGAGATTGCCACTATTGTTAAGTGGCAAGGTGATGCATCTTGGGCTCAATGCATCATGCTCGCATCCATGAATAACGAGCTCTAGCGTCAGCATGAAAACATGGATGCTCCTACTATGATGCTTCACCTCAACGAGTTGTATGGTGAACAAAGTAGGACTGCTAGATATGAGATATCTAAGGGCACTGCCGTAGAGACTCATGTCCTAAGGGTGATCAATCTGATTGAACGCCAAGGACAGCTTGGGTTCGTCATGGATGGGAAGTTGAGTCAAGACTTGGTCTTGTAGTCACTCCCTGAGACCTTCTCGCAGTTCGTCGTAATGTTTCACATGAATAAGTTAGATGTCAGCTTGCCTGAATTACTTAACATGTTGAAAACTGCAGAAGGTCACTTCTTATCCAAGAAGAACCATGACTTAATGGTGGATGATTCTT
Source organism: Panax stipuleanatus (assembly GCA_020205555.1). Lineage (NCBI taxonomy): Eukaryota > Viridiplantae > Streptophyta > Magnoliopsida > Apiales > Araliaceae > Panax > Panax stipuleanatus. The sequence goes on from CM035117.1 coordinate 73,605,149, forward strand.
CCAAGAATAGGAAGAGGCCCAAGGTATCTTCTGAAAAGAAGAAATCTAAGGGCAATGCTAAAGTTAAGGATCAAAAGAAACTTGATCCAGCTAGTAAAGGAATGTGCTTCCATTGTAACGAGCCAGGTCATTTGAAGAGGAACTGCAAGAAGTTTCTGGCAGATAAGAAGCTTGGAGAAGCTTCGACTTCCAATCAAGGTTTGTTCATGATTGAAATTAATTTTTTAGAAAGTCAAAATTCTACTTGGGTATTGGATACCGGTTGTCGTTCTCACATATGTAATACTGTGCAGGGGCTGGTCAGAAATAAAAAGTTGAACAAGGATGAGGTTGTCCTACGAGTGGAAAATGGAGCAAAGGTTGCTGCATTAGCTGTAGGCACTTATTGTTTAGCTGGCGTACGGGCAAGTCCATTTATTTAAATAATTGTTGCTTTGTTCCAAATATCATTAGAAACATTATTTCTATTTTCATATTAGATATGGATGGATTTGACATTATAATAAAGAAAAACAGTTGTTCTATTTTTAAAAGCAATGTTTTATATGATGTTGGTAATTTGTGAAATGGACTTTACATACTTGACTTGCTTGAAAATATATTTCAAATAGAACAAACTGTGACACCCCCAAATCCGGGTACTTCGTTTCACATAATTTGGTGTTCACTTTCTAACTATACAAACATCTACCCAATATATCTCAAAATAAATTACAATCTTTATTCAAAATAATAAAATCTCCCTTAAAACAAGGGTTACAACCTTCTCAAAACTCAATTCCAGGGTTACTCTAACCTTAACATAAACAATAAAGTGCGGAATAAAAAAACATGACATAAAAGTCTTATTACAATCATTTCAAAATAATTTAACAAGTCTTCACTTGTTCATCTTTCCCTTGCCTTTACTCGTAGACGGGGCATCAACGTTATCAACCTTAACTGCAACTGTTATTTAATTCAAGAGTGAGCAAACAACAGCTCACTTGAGTTTAACAATAATATATACATGAAAGAATATCTTTAAAAGAATCTGAATAATATGATTCGCTTCAACAATAAAGAATTGAATAATAATTCTTCCATCACAATTACAATTCGAAAATAGAATTTATCTGAGGGTCGTAAGACCTTTGAACTCTTCGTCCTAGGTTATAAATATTTCTATTTAAACCTTTAACAGTCAATAAGACTATGGACCTTAACTCGTACTTAGGGGGATCAGCCCTTCGTACCATGTATTGTGCAAAAATATCTTAACGCTATGCGTAGTAACGTCCCCTAATAATTAGGGTTGTTCAACTCAGTAATTTGAATTCAAGTCCGCACCAAAAAAAATTTGGTTTGGATAAGCTTACAAGGGTAATTTAGAATTCACGTTCATCAACTAAGGATTAGTTGAATCGCCTTTCAATAATTCATAAGTAAAAGGAATTATGAATTAACATATGCTTTAGAAGTAAACTTAAAGCATTTAAAATAATAACTGGATCTTACTTGAATAATAAGTTAAGATCATTTCAATTAAATAAATAATTGTCCAATACAGAAATGGAAGGGACATTCTCAACAACGAATATATGAACTCAAGAAATTGTATAGAATTAACAAGTTTAGGGTTAGAAGACTTGTCTCAAGCGCAAGCTACTTAACACAATTCACGTAATTTAATACTTCCTATACACATTCAATTATAATAATCTAAATCAGTTAACACATAACTAATTCACACAAGTGGTTAACCCTCATGGTTAACTCACTCTAATTAAATAAATAATAATAATCAACTATCACATAGTTAATTACATCACACACATATTCACATAATTAAATTAATTATGTATTTAACTAAATTATAATTAAACAATTATAATTCAAACACTTAATCAAATTATAATTACTTAAATTATAATTATCATTTAAATTATAAATAATTATAATTTAAAATCAATTAAACTACATCATACATTATAATTACATAATTTATAATTAATCATGTATTTATCAATCATAATCTATAATAATCATGCATTTATTAAATTATAATTACATAAATTATAACTTAAATTAACATCTAATTGATTAAAATAAATCAACTTCTATACATTATAATTTTATAGAATTATAATTTAAACTAAAAATTTATTCTTAATTATAATTAATCAAATTATAATTAAGTAACTTATTTTATAATTAAACAATTTATAGCTTATAATTTAAATACTATATTAGGTTTTCAAAACTTCTTTTTTCTCAAATTATGAAATTATCAACTTTACGTTAACACATGTTATAGCAGCTAGATACATGCTCATTATCTTAGCAATAATGTAATGGAAACATAAAAACAAACTGCACACTTGATTAAAACTCATTGCCTCTGCCCAGGACACGGCGCAGACAGCAGCCTTGGTACCGGCGCAGCTGCACAGGGGTCGAATCTGGGAAAGGCAAGCGGCGCAGCTGCGCTGCTTTTGGCTGTACTACCGGCGCAGCTGCGCAGGAGCACAGACAGAGGCAGACAGCCACGATACTCTACTTCACCGATTAACCCAAACAAGCCAACAAATGGCAATTCACAGTAACTTAAACATTATAAATCATACCTATGCAATAATACATATATATAACATGTTTCTAAAACACAAAAGTCATCTAAACCACAAGAATCAACGATTTTAAAAATCAAATTTGATATTTTTCATAAAACTCATATTTCCTCAAAACAATTCTCTGTAATTCAAATTCTCCACCAATTTAAATTACAATACATGCATTATTATCATGACTGAAGATAACATTACAAAAATATTCCAAATAGGCATATTGACACACAATTGAATCATCAATTTTACTCTAACATTGCCATATAAACTCATAAGAACACAAATTTTCAATTAAAACATATTTTAACAACAATTTGATTTCTGAAAATCCTTTATAGTATACATAAAATGGATTACAATATTTATCAATTCATATAACATGTAATTAACCAATTTGTCAATTACAAATTCCAATTATTTATGAAACTCAAGAACAAAAGAGAATTAGGAATATAAACTAAGTAACACACCTTAATTCCTTGTTAAAAGCTTGACAATCCTTTGCTCCGTTCTTGTTGTCTCAATTTCAAACTCACAGAGAATCTCTTCTCTACTTTTCTCACTTTCTTCACTGTTTCTCTAAACTCTCTCTCTTTTTTGTTCTTTCTTCTTCTTTTAGTCTTAGGCTTAGAATACTAACGTAAACACATATAATAAATATAATACGATATAACTTATACGATATAATAACTGATAAAATAATAATACCCTTATTAAGTATATCAGTTACGTAAGTTTTAAAATTCAAAAATCCTTAAGGCTTTGTTTGGCCAAACCTCTTTAATTTAAAAACAGATTTTAGTCACTAAGGCCATGTTTGGTAAATTAAGTTTAAAACGAATACAAGGGCCTTGTTTGGCAAAATAATTTTAAAATCCTTTTTCTTCTATTTAATAAATCTTTTAACAAATATTTTAAATGTCACATTTTAATTAATTAAATATTAATCATCTAATTTAATCAATTAAAATCTAACATCAATTAATCACATAAAATTGCCACATAATTATAATTACTCGCTAATTATAATCCATGTAACACTTCATCACATAATTCCTCTAATTCAATTATCTCAATTAAATTAGAACTATAATATAAAATTAATATACATTAATTAAATAAAAATTACACATTCATTTAATTAATATATAACACTTAATTAAATCACTCCATAAATCACATAATTTATTTATTTAACTCAATAAATAAATCACATAAAATATTTATTTAACTCAATAAATATTTAAAATCATTATATAAAATCACAATCATTACATAAACTATGAAAAAGAACATAGGTGATGTTAATTATACGTACATGTGGCACTGTAGACTCGGTCATACCAATGAAATAAGATTATCCAAGTTGCATAAGGATGGGCTCTTGGTGTAAGACCCCAACTTTTATGAATAAAGATTTAATTTTCTTTATATTATTTCGAAATAGTAAGGTGTTGATTTGATAAATATGAAAGTTATGGGTGAAATGTGCAAATATTTTTAAAATGAGCAAGTGGTTATAAAATATTCTTGTTGTCGGGGAATATTCGTTTGGTCGTGGAATATTCTTGTTGTCGGGGAATATTCGTACGACGGCGCAGCTATTTGTGGGCCCCCACAACGGAATAACTGTCGGATATAAAAAGCGACAGAAATAACTTTTTTACAAAATAACGGCGTGGTTGTTACCGTTAGTACTGTTGAAATACCCGGTGGTTAAAATACAGTGATACGCGGTGTTGCACAGTAGCACACGGTATTGCACAGTATTTCAAATTATTGAGTCTTACGTGAGAAGGAACTTATTCAATTATTGTTACAGTAATTACTGTTTAATATTTTATATTATTGACTCAATAATTGCTACGTTGATATTTTATATTATTGACTCAATAATTGTTACATTGATATTTTATTGACTCAATAATTGCTACGTTGCCATTTTATATGATTGATTCAATAATGGCTACAGTTGATATTTTGTAGTATTGATTCAATAATTGTCGTTGCACAGTATTTCACGTTATCAACTCAATAATTCATATTATTTGAATAATATTATTAGATAGCATTATTGACAATGTCTAAGGAAGTTCTGTCTAGGAGGGGTTATTTAATTGCGCACTAGTAAGGAGAAGTCCTTATCGGAAGACCCCCTCTTTCCTGGGAACGACCTGGTTGTTAATATTGTAGTTCTATAATATTATTTGTGAATAATTAATTATTGATTTATATGATAAGGAAATATTTATTTTGTGGATATTAAAGAAGGAATTGGCGCTGATGAGTTTTTATCAATATTTTGGTGTGAGAAATCATTTGTTTATGGATTCCGGATAATTTATGTTTGGAATTTGGAAAAACTTCCTTCTGCAAAGTTGTAGAGAATTAAATTTCCTATGGAAGGACATAGAATTTGTATTTTTCTGACAAAGGGGCTATTTGTTATGAATTATTGAAGTTTCAGAAAATAAATATTATTTAATGGGTGGGCCCCACTTTTGTTGAAAATATGAATTTTGGGAAGTCGCCAGGCGGCGGAATTTTTTTTTAAAATAATAATATTTTATTCATTTAGTCTCCTTTGGCATCCTAAGCTTTTCCTATAAATAGGGTGCTTAGGTTAGAATTGAAAATCACACCAGAATCAGAAGTTTTCTCTCTCTATAATATCGAGCGTATTTTTGTGAGTATTTCAATACTTTGAGTGTTGCTATTCAGTGCAAGTTTCCTTCGGTATTATATCCGATATTCCAGTCAGAGGTACTATCTTTTTGAGGTAAGGGATGTTATTTTCTTTCGTAAATGATGTTATTCTTTTCAATATCATTATACAGAAATATTGTCATGAATTTTATGTTGAAATTCTTACTTTTTCCGTCGGGATTACTATTTACGTATACGGCACTATTCACGTATACGGCACTATTCACGGAAAAATTAAATTTTCTTCTATTTGTCCAAATTGCTTGTTAAGGTTACTATCTTTGATTGTATCCAACTTTTGAGCTCTATTCTTGAATTTTGCTCCATAATTGATTATTACGAGGTATTTTTGAATTGGATATACTAAAATACGAATCCTTAGTCTTTATCTTTTATCTCACTGGATTCGTTTTTTTTAAATGTTTTTCATCATTCTCAGTCCTAAAAGGTGATGTAACTGAATATCTTTGGCCTGTAGAGCAAAGATGAATGATTACTTGATGAATATCTTTGGCCTGTAGAGCAAAGATGAATGATTAACTGATGAATATCTTTGGCCTGTAGTGCAAAGATGACAGGTGTTGAGATGAATATGACCACTGATGATACAAATGAATATCTTTGGCCTGTAGTGCAAAGATGAATATTTGATTCGAGATGTATATTGATTGATGTTATAGGGATAAAATATTGATGATGGACTTTTAAATCATAGAAGATAGTAGACTTGATTCTCTGCTTAACTCTTCTAATGAATTGTTATTTCCGCTGCGAATATTGATCTAAGATTGGTTGTCCATTATATTTTATCTGATTTATTGAAGGCTAACGATAATTTATTTTCCATTATCTTAGTAATAATATTCTTTACTGAGCTAGTTGAGCTCACCCTTTTCATCTGTTGTCCTCTTCAGGAAATGAGAATGTTGCGGGAACTAGTCGGGGGACAGAGTGATGGTCCGAGTTAGAGCAGTAGTAGTCCTCACTATTTCTTATAAATAGTGTGATAATAATTGTAATGAGGACTTAGTTTGAATCTTAATATTTTCTACATATTTGTATTGACACTCACAGTTGTGTGGTCGTATTTTGCACGACCGTATGATATAAAGTTTGTATTTGAATTCTGTACCATGTATTTGGCGACTCAGAATAGGTTGGGTTGACTGGACTTATTCTGGGGGCGTCACACTTGGAGCTATCTGATTATGAATCATATCCAACTTGTGAATCATGTTTCGTGGGTAAAATGACTAAATCTCCTTTTAGTGGAAAAGGAGAAAGAGTTACAGAGTTGTTAGTGTTGGCTCACACAGGCGTTTGTGGACCCATGACAACGAATGCACGGGGTGGGTATTCTTATTTTATTACTTTCACTAATGATCACTCAAGATTTGGATATGTGTATTTAATGAAATACAAATCTGAATCATTTAAAAAGTTTAAAAAGTTCATAAGTGAAGTAGAGAAACAAATGGGCAAGAGTATTAAGATTCTTCGATCAGATCGAGGTGGAGAATACTTAAGTAGTGAGTTTCTCAATTATCTCAAAGATAATGGTATAATCTCACAATGGACTCCACCAGGTACACCACAGTTAAATGGAGTATTTAAAAGGAGAAATCGAACATTGTTGGACATGGTTCGTTCTATGATGAGTTTTACCAATCTTCTAGTATCATTCTGGGGTTATGCCCTAGAAGCGGTTGCATATCTACTAAATAAAGTCCCCTCGAAATCAGTCCCCAAGACTCTATATAAGATGTGGATAGGGAGAAAACCTGATCTTAAGCATGTTAAGATTTGGGGATGTCTAGCTTATATGAAAAGGTTTCAAAATGATAAGCTTGGGACAAGATCTGATAAGTGCACGTTTGTGGGATATCCTAAAGAAAGTTTGGGATACTATTTCTACAATCCAACTGAGCAAAATGTGTTTGTTGTGAAACACGCTGCCTTCTTGGAAAAGGAATTTACCCTTGAAGGGGCTAGTGGGAGGAAAATAGATCTTGAAGAAATTCAAGAACCACAAATCATTGCAAATCAATTGGATGAACCTGTAAAAGTAGAGACACCTACTGTACAACACCCACTTCATAAATCTGGAAGAGTACTGAAGATACCTGAAAGGTATGAATTCGTCATACAGGATGACGATGAGGTACACGTCATGAATGATGATGATCCATTGAATTACGAACAAGCTATGAGTAATTAAGACTCAGAGAAGTGGTAGATGACCATAAAATCTAAAATAGATCTTTGAATCAATGCACAAGACCATTTGGATTTTTTTGCGATTGCAGCTTATTATTACTAGATCTGACAAAATGGATGTGGAGACGCACTTCCTCAAGTATACATTATTAGAGGAGAATGTATGTATGATACAGCCAGATGGATTTGTTTCAATGGTTGAAGCAAATCATGTATATGAGCTACAACCAATCCATTTATGGATTGAAGCTAGCTTCTCGAAGATGGAACATCCGTTTTGATGAGACAATCAAAGAGTTTGATTTTATCGAAAACGAGGATGAACCATGCGTGTACAAGAAGGATAGTGGGAGTGCTGTTTTATTCCTTGTATTATATATTGATGATATATTACTGATAGGGAATGACATTCCGATGCTACAATCGATCAAAATAAAGTTGTCTAAATATTCATCCATGAATGATTTGGGTAGAACATCCTACATTGGGGATATAAATCTGTATAGATAGATTTAAAAAGATATTCAGCTTAACCCAAGGAACGTATATTCATTAGATGCAAAAGGCGTTTAGAAATGGCAAACTCCAAAAGGGTGTCTCATGATGATGAGCCATGGAGTGTATCTCTCTCTATAATTGTCCTCAATAAAAGAGAGATCGCATGAGTTACTATCATGTATGCAATAAAATATACGAGACTTGATGTTGATCAGTCATATTCTGGAGAAGATCACTGTAAAACAGTGATAAACATCTCAAAGTACTTAACTGACACTAAGCATGTTATCATAACACATAGTGGGTCTGAATTAAACTATAGGACTAAACAGACTCAAGTTTTCTGACTGACTAAGACGACAACAAATCCACTTTTGGATAAGTCGTTACCTTGAAAGGTGGTGCAGTGAATTGGAAAGGTTCCAAAAGCAAAATGTTGCTGGTTTAGTGACAAAGACAAAGTGTATAACTGTAAGTGAAGCTGCAAGTTAATGTTTCAGATGAAAAGTTCATTACAGAACTAGGAATAGTTCCTAAGTCTCATCTTGAATCCAAACATATGTTGCGGCACTTTGATTAAAGAAATCATTGAAAGAAGAGACACACCTAGGAGCGTGTAGACTCTCAAGAGAACATTGCAGATCTATTTACAAAAGCTTTAACACAACTGCAGTTTGATCGTCACTTAGAGAAGATGGGTATGAGATACCATGGCGATTGGCTTTAGTGTAAGTAGGAGATTGAAAGTAGTATGCATACAAGTCAATTATGTATGATGATAAAGTATATACTTTGAAAATAATCTTATTTATTTATTAATAAAAGTATTCATTTATTAAAGGTATTTAATTATCTACATAATGCTGTTTTCATAATATGTAAATAACCCATAGTTTTAAGCAATGCTTTTAGAGTCATGATGTTGATCATGCTAATGAGATCTAAATTCTTAGAAAGCTTAAAACTAAAAAAGTTCCAAATCGATGGATTACTAAAAAGAGAATTAGCAAATCCTGATAGATTGGTACATATGTTGCTTGCTCATTGGATGAGGATGGTTGATCTCATGATCATTTGTGTGGAGACACTAAAGCAAGTATGTAGGTGCATATTGGAGAATAAGTTCACTGAACGTGACTCACTATGGAATACCTAATAGAGTCTTACTCGCCTGTTAATAGGAATTTCTAATGTGATAGTAGTACAAGTGATCCTTGGACTTGAGATCATCATAGTATATTGTATGTAATGAATTATACTTTGATTTATTCCTTAAGACTCTTAGGGTATATCAAAGGTTTTGCTTGTGTATAATAAGTTATATATGGAGATAATGAATGATCAATAAAGAATCTACTACTTCTAATAAAAGAAGAGATATGTATTATGTGATTCATTAAATGACAACCTAGTAGTCCTTGGCCTAGGGTTTAACTAACCACCCTCTTTCTTGATAATTCCTCTTCCTTGGTGGATCACCTCTAGAGGCCAAATACTTGGGTGGCTAACGTTTATCAAAGGAAGGAATCTAACCTGAAAATTGAAGGAGATCACGAAGAACAAAGAGTTAAACTCGTACCTGTGGAAGATTCGTTCTACAAGGGTAAGATTCTATAAATTCTTATTTATCATTTTAAATTAATAATTTGAATAAAGGATGATCCGGGTAATGGTTTTGTAAAAAAAATTTAAACTCTGATATACCATGCTTCTGATAAATTTTTATAATTTGATTGCGCTATAATTTCGTACAAACCCAATACATTCATGGTACTAAGGGCAGATCCCCCTAAGTACGAATAGTAGAGTCCATATAGTCTTATGACTGTTAAAGGTTTAAAGTAAAAATACTTGACAACTTGGGACATAGTTCATGGCCTTATGACCATCAGATGTAATTTTGTTTCTTGTTATTCATTATTGATTCAAAAGTCGGGTTTTCTTAATTCAGAATTCTTTGATCCACTCGCATGTTATTATTACTGTTATATTGTTATACTTGTGGGCAATCGTACTCACTTTTGAATAATAACATTATAGTTAAGAACGAAAGACCTGATGAGCCTTCCACTTGCAAAGGCAAGGAAAAAGTTAACAAGCGTTGAAGACTTGTTATTTTGTTTATGATATTGTGTTTAAGACTTGATGTTGTTAAGACTTATTTATTTGTTTACGTTTCCGCACTCGATGTTTAAGGTTAATAGGACCTGTGATTCATTTATTCAGACGTTGTAACCCCTTAAGGGGAGGATTTCTATTTATTTCATGGTTTGCATTTATTATGAGTAGATAGATATGTGATATTTGTACAGTGAACACCAAATCCTGTGGAAATTGAAGTACCCAGATTTGGGGGTGTCACAAGTTGATATCAAAGCTGTAGTTTATGAACCTTAGGTGGGTGAAAACCGTAGGGTAGTAGCCTTCGATAACATAGTAATGATAAACTCTTATCAAGTTCTAAGAAAGATAATAAATTATCTTATGTGCTATAGGTTTATATTTATGTACTCGCGAGTATCATTGAGTAATATCGAGTACCGATTAGCATCACGTAATAACTAAAGACATAAAATTTTAATTGTCAGGATGTCGGATGTTGGAGGATCCAGTCAGCCTAGGGAGGTTGTACCCCGAGTGGCTATTGAGGAGGAGCCCCGAGACATTCATACAGTTTGGGAGTAGTTGGTTCAGAGAGAGCCATCTCTTTTGATCACAGTTGCTGGTCAGGAGCATGAGCCAGTATTCGATTCAGAGGAGGACTCTGAGGAGATTGAGGTTGAGGCAGCTGAGGACCCTGAGGGGTTTTCACCAAACTCCCTCAATGTCGAGATGTACGACTAGCTGTATGACTGTAACATAAAGTTACAGAATACTCTTTGGGAACTGAAGGAGCAGATGGTTGCTCAGCGGACTACCATCGGATAGAAGGATGGTGAGATCGAGACTCTGGATACACGTCTTGGAGACGTCGAGAGGGAGTTGGTTCATAAGAAGGGCCAAAATGAAGAGAAGTCAGCTGAGATAGAGAAGCTGAAGAATGAATTGCAAGAGGAATCAGTGAAGCGTACTAGCGTAGAGGACGCTTGGATGAGTGCTTCACGACGTGCAGATATTGCCGAGGATGACTATCGGGCAAAGAAGGCAAAGATTGAGAAGATGGACTACACGTTCCAGACAGCGATTGATAGGGCCCATGATCGGGTGTTCTACTATCTAGTTCAGTTTGAGGACCTACCTTGGTATATGCTAGACCGTAGAATGATGTTTTGTATTATGGAAGAAGAGCGCATAAAAGCTGTTTGACGCCTTAGTAAGCCGTGATAGGAACAACATGATTATGTGAATATTTCTTTGGTAGTTAATAATATAAATTTCGATGTGGTTATAAACAACAGAGTATGATGATGATTTAAATCCTGAAGATTCTTTATCTCGGAATAGTTGATGTAAATAGCAGTGATGCTATCTTGTGATGTTTAAAGCTTTTGATTAAATAAAATATCAGAGTTTATGGGAGCTGTCGTTTACACTTCTAAATTAACCTCACTTTCACTTCACAAATTTAAACAATTAGCACAGTAGTAAGCAAGGATCGATCCCACAGAGAGTGATTTATTTTATATTTATCCTATGATTTCTAATTAAAAGGGGTTTTTAAATTGATTAAACTAAATTATCAAGAATAAAGTAATAAGAATTAACAATGAATAAAAAGCTTCAGTTCTTCAGTTCAGTATCACCTTTTCACAATTATGGATTAATCAAGTGTAACATTATTTACCCTTCAATGAAACTAATAGCCCTAGGTAACAACAAGCTCTGCTACCTGAAACTCTCCTTAGATTGTCACTCAATGAAATAAGCTCTTCACAAGATTCTAACCATTGTATAACCTAGAACAAACTCTTTAGATTTAATATAACAGCAGCATTAAGAACTAGGGAATTAGACTATTCCAAGAAACAAACACATAAGCTCGGATTGTTTAACTTGTCTTTTAATAATCATAGCAATACTCAAAAGCTTGTCCACAATCAGGTATTACTAATTGCTACTTGTGATTAGGAACAATATCAATTACACATAATACTATTCCTTGATCTAGCATATGACACCAATTCACTAATTTAATCCTGCAGAATCACGTTAGTAGATTAAATAACATACAAGAAGTTAAAGTAGATTATCAAAATAAATCTCATGCAAGAAGGAATAAATAAAGTAAACTTGATCAAACCGTTAATTATGAATAAGGTTCAACATCCCTTTCGAACTGAATTGAAAGAATTAGTTCATGTCTTCAAATAAACCTAAATTTAATATAAAAGAAAATAAGAAGATTAAAAATACAAGAGAAAGGATCCCCTTTTATATTATTAAGATAGCAACAGCCCTAGCCTTAACCCTCTTTTCTTCCGAGTCTGTGTTGCAAAAGGAATTGACGCTGCTGATTTTTCGCCTCCCCGCCCCAGCAGGTTGGACCACTGTCCAGCAGCTTGTTGCTTCAATTAGTAATATGTCAAAACCGTAAACTGCTTCCTTCTTTAGCCCATATACCATTCCTTTTCCATTTGGTATTCCCAATCCGTGGCCCACTTGTAGCTTTAGAAGTCCTTGACCAGCTTTGAAAGGAATAACGAAATTGCTAGCAGCTTGGACTCTTGAATTGTAAGCCGGTGACGTGGCTTCCACTAAATAGAATCCCTCCTTTTATTGCTTGCTTATTCCATAACCCACTAGGACTTGTCAGGTGCTTGAATCCGTGAGCTACTTGACTTGTGACCTTCTAATTAATTTGCATGCAAGACTTTGTATTACATATATGATTGTTAGACATCCAAGCTTCAATTTGGCAAGGCTGCTAATCACTTAATTCCATGGCCCACGTATGAATTGGCAATCTTCATGCATGGATTGTAACGACCAGGAATTTTAAGCTTCTTATTAATTTTATTTGTAATTTAAAATTTTTGAGAGTTAATTTTTCAAACTTATTTAAACCTTATGTGGTTATGTGCTTATGTGAATTTAACCTATGCAAATAAATGCTAAGATTTTTATTAAAGGGAATCACTAATGGTTATTTAAATTAGTAGATTAACCCTGAGACTTTTATATCAGAGTATTGATAAAAGTGTTAGTAATTATATATTCAAATTTCTTGAGTATAGTGTAGAGAGTTAATCGTGATTAATTAATTATTTGAGAGTAATTAATTGATAACGTATGAAATTATTATTGTTGTTGATTAATAATTATTATGGATAAATAATAATGAGTAATTAATTGGGAGTATGTTGATTAATTATTTTGAATAACTAATAATTAATGAGTAAGAGATTAATAAATATATTTACGTCATTTATTATTTTTTTATACAAGCATGTGTTATATTAAACCTTTAATATATGATAGTTAACTATATATTATAGTACAAGGTGACCTTTGATAAGGCTATTATATATAGACTATATAGTAACTGTAATTGTATTATGTGAGATTGATAAGTGTAATGTGTACTTAGAGCATGTGACATGATGTGGGTAGGAAAACTTTTATGAATACCCTATCACCTTACCTTATATCAATAAACATTATTAATTGATAATACTTTCAATAAGTTATTATAATTATAATAACAGTTATTATTATAATAATACCCACTTGCTTTATATTCGGTGTTAAAATAATGTACATGGATTATATGTATGTGCACTACTTGATACCTTGTAATTAGGAATTATATTGTATGCCCTTTAAATTATTGTGACCTGTGTTATATGAAATGAATTGTGTATACAAATTTAATAACCAAGTGTTAGCATACACTATACACCCACTTGCTAGATTGCTGGAATTACTTTGTCCAATAATATGAGCCCAATTTCTCTCTTCACGTGAAAGCAAGAAGCTAGCCTACTCTATCTCTTCTCAATTTCCTCACAGCTATAGCAATGATCATGGGGGAGTGGAGATTATGATGAGTTATACCAACTCCTCACCCACTATTTGATAACCATTAGTTAATTGCATCTCCCATTAGTTTGATTTGAGGAACAATGTCTAGAACCGGATATTGAAATTTCCTATAAATTAACTCTCTTCCTTCTCTATTACAATTGCTGAGATTTCCATACAAGTATAGAATTAGTAGAGTTGCTAGTGAGAGTCTGTGAATTGAGAGAGTGAGAGATAGCAGCAAGTGCCTAATAACAGAGGTATAACTCCATCTTTTCAATTCCTGTAAATTTCTATTCTTGTTCTTCATTAGCACAGTTCTTGATTTTTGCAAGTTAGATGTTAATTGAGCTATGAAGTATACTTGTAAGTTAGTAAGCATGTTAGTTATATACTGTGACTGGTTTGGAATGAATGCGTAAGAGTTTCTGAGTTGGGATTTTCAGGAACTGCCGAAGCAGTTCAGTCTGGGTTGGAGCAGGAGCCGGCGCAGCTGCGCCGGGTATATGCCTGGTTGCAGCGCAGCTACGCAGGCCCTGCAATTCATATTTTTATTTTCTGCATCAGTGCTGTTGTGTGATAGTTTTCTTGCATTGATTTAAACAAACATGTTAACATGGGTAATGCATATATATGGGTACATAAACCTAACATAAACATGTTCAAGCTAAGATGGTATACATTTCGACGAAACAACTCATGGTTTTCGAAATGAATGTTGAGTTTTAAAAGGGGACTTTGGTATAGAAATGTCACAGATATATTCTGACTTTTGAGACGTGTTAGTATGACCTAGGAAGGCATGAAATGCATGTTAATCGATGTATATATGTTTTATGTTGTAAAGAGAACGCACGAACCTAACTAGTACACATTCCTAACAAAAATAAAAGTTTTGAAAACAAACTTTGACATGTCGACATTCTGATTTTTCAGACATGATATTATAATGTAGAGATGCATGAGAGATGTATTACATTGTGTATATAGGTATCATAATATAACTTGAACATGTGGACCTTAATATTGAACGTTACTAACATCAACATAAGCTTTGAATATGAACTTTGATGTATACGTAGTATGCATGAATTTTGATTTCATGATCATGATCATGTGTTCTATATAAACATGAGAACTAAGACTAATGTGATAGAACATACTAGTATACTTGATCGTAAGTTAAGACGTTTTCAAAAGTGAAACTTAAGAACTTTGAAAAGAGAACTTAACCAAGACTTGTGTCTTTTAGATTGTGACCACTTAAATACATGTATGTAACTTATTGTATGCATTCTAATACATGTGAGTAACGGTTACGAGATACTTTACATGTACCGTGTTGTCTTTTTGACTTAGTGTACTTTGCAAATGGAAACTTAGAATGTGGAAGCTAATTAGCATTGATTACCATGTGAATTGTATTATGATCATGCAAGCATGTTTATTAGGATGTCATTATGCCTATAGACATATTAACATGAACCGCACTTGGTTAAACACAGATTTCAACTATGCATGCATACTCATAGAAAGTGGATTCCTAAGGCATGAATTATGATGATTAAAGTATATTTGTATAGTATACTCAAGCAAACATATTAAGTATTGTTTAACCTTGTTATGTGATAACATGACTTTAAAAGCATGAATTTGTATTGTTTAAAGTATGTGAATTACCGGCATGAAAACATGACTTTGAATTGGATTAGGATGAGCATGCTAGTTTCGAATGGGAGATTACAACTTGATAAGCATGTGTATTGGTTTAATGACAAATAGTTGCATGCTAGGGTTACGCCGGGACACTTTCAGACCCGAACAATTTGCTTAAGTCGGATTTTAACTGTTAACATATTATGATATGTTTGATATTGAACGTGATCTTATGTGATAGAATTATATAGTGACTAAATTCTAGTATGTGTATTAGTTTATACTAATTGGAAAGACGGACTTGTTAATGCTAGGTCGTTCCAACGCAGTTTTAATTAAAGCTAGAATTATTTGTAGCTGAGCAAACAGGCAAGTTTTCTAACTTCATTTAATTGTGATATTGAATGCAAGTACCCTAGACCCTTGTATTACTTTATTCAATGGATATTGTAAGCTAGTATCCGAACCCTACTTTTATTGTGCAAATATTTTAAATCCTTGCACTACTTTATTCAATTACTCGAGTAAGCGAGATTCTAAACTTCACCTTATTTGTGCAAGTTCCTATCCTTCTCATATTGTTTTGAGCAGGTTATTATTGTATTGTGAAAGTTCCCCGAACTTCACATTTTGAGTATTGTGAAAGGTCCCCGAACTTCACACTTTGGCTATTGTGAAAGTTCCCCGAACTTCACACTTTGGTTATTTTGCAAATTCTCAAACTTTATTTCCTTAATTATGAAAGTTCTCTAAACTTATACAAACTTGTAAATTGTGCAAGTATCTTATCTTTGTGTTTACTTTACTCAAAGAACGTTGTAAGCAAATGTCCTAACCTATGCATTTACTTTATGCAAGGGATCTATTATGGTGAAATTCCCCGAATTTCACTCTTTGATGTTGTAAGTGTCTAAGCCTATGCATTTATTTTATGCAAGGAATCTATTATCGTGCAAGTTCCCCGAACTTCACACGTTGAATATTTTGCAAGTTCCCCGAACTTCACACATTGAGTATTGTGCAAGTTCCCCGAACTTACACAAATTCCTATATTGTGCAAATTCTAAACTTCACTTTGTGCAAGTTCTCTATCCTTCTCATATTGTATTGAGTAGGTTATTGTTGAATCAAAAGTTATTTACTTAATTGCTTGAACTTTATTTTCAAGCATGTTATTTAGTGGTTTAATTACTTATCAATTATTCCACATTGATATTATTGATATCCGCACTTAGTGCGTTTGAGCTCGTACAGTCTTGGACTTGTACATTATTCAAGGTTCTAAATTTCTTGAACCGTGTCAGTAAGAGTCTGAACCTTTGCTCGGTCAGACTAGTGTATAAAATTTTCTTTGAAGCTATCCAAACTAATTGATGGTAAGGATTCTTAGACGGAACAGAACACCCCTCATATATAGGAGTGTGCCCAGGTATCTAATATATATGATACGAGTAAGCAGATTTAAGTGTTATGCATATTTACGTTGTGCCCGAGGCTGATCTCCTCGAGGTACTAAGTTTCTGTAGCCAGAAGCCAGTAATTCCAAAAAGGGTCAATTAGCTATTGAACCCATTGGAAAGTTATAGTTCAGAGTCTACTCGACTATCAGTCATTCTAAAGGCAATTATTATCTTTGCTTTTAATATTCATATTGTTGAATTGTTCAGATGTTCATAGTGTTGAATCATGCAGGTTGTTGAACCTTACAAATATTCATATTATTGAATCATTCTATTATTCGTACTGATTCGTTCAGATATTCATATTGTTGAATCGTTCAGATATTCATATTATTGAATCGTTCTAATATTCATATTGTTGAATCTTTAAGATATTCATTTTGTTGAAATCGTTGTCAGATATTTTTCCATTTATCATGATATATCCTTTATTATTGTATCTAAACTTGCTGAGCAAACTTGTTGCTCATTCTTGCTATATCATGACTTATATGGCAGTTAAGCCCGAGCCCTCAAGGAAGGACAAGGGTAAAGGAAAGATTTAGGATGGTTTGCAAGGAGCAGACTTTATCTTTATGTCTAGTTTAATTACTGTTAATGTAATATGAACCCTAATGTTTATTCTAGGGTATGTTTGTATTGATGTATTAAGGTTATCAAATCTTGGGACTAGTAACATCTTTTGAATGAACGACGTACGTTTATTATATTCTGTATTTTTAGTTATTGTGTGTTGTTAGAGGTGGATGTTAGTATTGTATCGTGGCGACCGGACCAGGGTCAGAGGATCCGGATTCGGGGGTGTCACAGGTTGGTATCAAAGCTTTAGGTTATAAATGTTAGGAATGCGAAACCTAAGTTATAACCTTAGTAGAAAACTCAAGTAGAGTTTGTAGGTGATGGATTGAGGATATCCATCGAGTCTTATTGTGATACTGAAGTTGTTTATTTAAATTAGCTATGGTTGATAGACGTCCTAAACTTCTTAATGCTAACTTGAATAGCATATCACGTAACGACTAAGTGTTCTTCCTTTCCTCAGGATCATGCCGCCTAGGGGATTTTCGCAGAACCAAAGGGAGGAAGGATCTGTTAGCAATGGTGGAGGGGGAAACGTTAACCCAATGCAGAGCTTCGTTAACCTATTAACAGAAGCAATGCAGAACATAACCCCGCCAGCAGCTGAGCAGCCAGGACATTACTTGGCTAGCTTTAAGGACTTTAAATTGGTAGGACCACTGGAATTCCGGGAAACCTTGAACCTAATTGAAGCCCAGACATGGATAGAAGAAATTGAGAAGGTGTTTGAGGTCGCACGGGTGGCTGAGGCACAGAAGACAAGTTTTACCACATTCATGATGAAGGGCGAAGCTAATAATTGGTGGGAACCCAATAAAGGACTGGCAGGCGAAGGAGTTATTATGTGGGACAGATTTAAGAATTTCTTTTCAGAGAATACGCAACAAGATATGGAAGTTAAGTTTCTGGAGTTGAGACAAGGAGGTATGTCAGTCGCGGAGAACGCGGCAAGAGTTAACGAGTTGGCTCGATTCACCTCGCATCAGGTGGATACGGAGGCCAGGAAAACAGAGAGATTTGAATTAGGATTGAAACCATGGGTGCAGAAGGCAATAGATGTATTGAAGATTAAGACTTTTTCTGATCTTTTGGAAGAGGCTATCATTGCCGAAGGAGGCATTGCAGCCATAGAGCGATTTAAACAAGATAAGAAGACCGGCCAAGAAGGATCGAAAGGGGGAAACAGAGGAGGCAGCAACCCCAACAAACGAAAATGGATGGAGAGCCAATCATCCAGAGGTGGAAAATCCAGGGGAGAGGCTAAGAAAAGTTTAAAGTGCAGTAACTGTGGAAGGAACCACTCGGGGGAATGCATGAAGGGGAAGAACGCATGTTATCTTTGTGGACAACCGGGGCACATGGCTCCTCAATGTCCGAATAAGCCAAAAGGAGGATGTTTCGCGTTTAGAGCCACAGACCATCAAATCAAGGACTGCCCGAAGAAAAAGGGCGTTGCAGCTAGCGGTAACCGCAACAACAAGGACGTGGTGTCAGGTATCATCCCGATCAATTATATAGATGCATATCTGTTATTCAATTCGGGTGCCACCTGCTCTTTTGTTTCTGAAGAATTTACTAAACAGTTAGACTCACCCCGTGAGGAATTAGAACACCCTATGAGCGTAGAAGTAGCAAACAAGGAAGTTATCCTCGTAGAATACATTCATAGGAACTTTTATACCGATTTGAAGGGAATTCATGGATGTGTTCCCAAACGAGATTTAGCAACCATAGTTTTTGCCTTGGAGTTTTGGAAGCATTATTTGTAGGGTGAGAAATGGGAGATATATACAGAGTCTGAAATATATCTTCACACAGAAGGAGTTAAACATGAGGCAACGCCGATGGCTAAAATTGATCAAAGATTTTGATTGTGAGATTTTGTACCATCCAGGCAAAGCAAATGTAGTGGCAGATGCCTTAGATAGGAAAGGCAGAGGAAATTTATCGAGGTTGACCATTCAGAAGAATTAGTGAAAGATTTTTGAAAGACTAGACTTAGAGGTTAAGTATCCGATGGAGACCAAAGAGAGATTATTTACAGTGTCAGTAAGCCCGACGTTATTAGATAAGGTTAAGGAGGCACAAGAGAAGGACGAAGTTTGTGATAACATCAAGAAGCGATTAGCTAAAGGTGATGAGTTGAAATTTAAGGTTGATAGCACTAAACTGCTAAGATTTGAAGGACGAATTTGGGTACCGTTAGTACTAGAACTAAGAGAAGAGATTTTGCTAGAAGCATTTTATGGAAGAGTGTCGAGCATCGTTGTGTTGAGACGAAGTAGGTGAACGTCGACTGTCGGGACCAGAAGTGGTACAGCAAACGGTAGAGATTATCTAAGTGATAAGAGCGAATTATCTGTTTTTATTGGAGTAACCTTATTTTTACAATTCCGAGGACGGAATTTTTATAAGGGGGGAGGGATGTAACGACCAGGAATTTTAAGCTTCTTATTAATTTTATCTGTGATTTAAAATTTTTGAGAGTTAATTTTTCAAACTTATTTAAACCTTATGTGGTTATGTGCTTATGTGAATTTAACCTATGCAAATAAATGCTAGGATTTTTATTAAAGGGAATCACTAATGGTTATTTAAATTAGTAGATTAACCCTGAGACTTTTATATCAGAGTATTGATAAAAGTGTTAGTAATTATATATTCAAATTTCTTGAGTATAGCGTAGAGAGTTAATCGTGATTAATTAATTATTTGAGAGTAATTAATTGATAACGTATGAAATTATTATTGTTGTTGATTAATAATTATTATGGATAAATAATAATGAGTAATTAATTGGGAGTATGTTGATTAATTATTTTGAATAACTAATAATTAATGAGTAAGAGATTAATAAATATATTTACGTCATTTATTATTTTTTTATACAAGCATGTGTTATATTAAACCTTTAATATATGATAGTTAACTATATATTATAGTACAAGGTGACCTTTGATAAGGCTATTATATATAGACTATATAGTAACCGTAATTGTATTATGTGAGATTGATAAGTGTAATGTGTACTTAGAGCATGTGACATGATGTGGGTAGGAAAACTTTTATGAATACCCTATCACCTTACCTTATATCAATAAACATTATTAATTGATAATACTTTCAATAAGTTATTATAATTATAATAACAGTTATTATTATAATAATACCCACTTGCTTTATATTCGGTGTTAAAATAATGTACATGGATTATATGTATGTGCACTACTTGATACCTTGTAATTAGGAATTATATTGTATGCCCTTTAAATTATTGTGACCTGTGTTATATGAAATGAATTGTGTATACAAATTTAATAACCAAGTGTTAGCATACACTATACACCCACTTGCTAGATTGCTGGAATTACTTTGTCCCATAATATGAGCCCAATTTCTCTCTTCACGTGAAAGCAAGAAGCTAGCCTACTCTATCTCTTCTCAATTTCCTCACAGCTATAGCAATGATCATGGGGGAGTGGAGATTATGATGAGTTATACCAACTCCTCACCCACTATTTGATAACCATTAGCTAATTGCATCTCCCATTAGTTTGATTTGAGGAACAATGTCTAGAACCGGATATTGAAATTTTCTATAAATTAACTCTCATCCTTCTCTATTACAATTGCTGAGATTTCCATACAAGTATAGAATTAGTAGAGTTGCTAGTGAGAGTCTGTGAATTTAGAGAGTGAGAGATAGCAGCAAGTCCCTAATAACAGAGGTATAACTCCATCTTTTCAATTCCTGTAAATTTCTATTCTTGTTCTTCATTAGCACAGTTCTTGATTTTTGCAAGTTAGATGTTAATTGAGCAATGAAGTATGCTTGTAAGTTAGTAAGCATGTTAGTTATATACTGTGACTGGTTTGGAATGAATGCGTAAGAGTTTCTGAGTTGGGATTTTCAGGAACTGCCGAAGCAGTTCAGTCTGGGTTGGAGCAGGAGCCGGTGCAGCTGCGCCGGGTTTATGCTTGGTTGCAGCGCAGCTGCGCAGGCCCTGCAATTCAGATTTTTATTTTCTGCATCAGTGCTGTTGTGTGATAGTTTTCTTGCATTGATTTAAACAAACATGTTAACATGGGTAATGCATATATATGGGTACATAAACCTAACATAAACATGTTCAAGCTAAGATGGTATACATTTCGACGAAACAACTCATGGTTTTCGAAATGAATGTTGAGTTTTAAAAGGGGACTTTGGTATAGAAATGTCACATATATATTCTGAATTTTGAGACGTGTTAGTATGACCTAGGAAGGCATGAAATGCATGTTAATTGATGTATATATGTTTTATGTTGTAAAGAGAACGTACGAACCTAACTAGTACACATTCCTAACAAAAATAAAAGTTTTGAAAACAAACTTTGACATGTCGACATTCTGATTTTTCAGACATGATATTATAATGTAGAGATGCATGAGAGATGTATTACATTGTGTATATAGGTATCATAATATAACTTGAACATGTGGACCTTAATATTGAACGTTACTAACATCAACATAAGCTTTGAATATGAACTTTGACGTATACGTAGTATGTATGAATTTTGATTTCATGATCATGATCATGTGTTCTATATAAACATGAGAACTAAGACTAATGTGATAGAACATACTAGTATACTTGACCGTAAGATAAAACGTTTTCAAAAGTGAAACTTAAGAACTTTGAAAAGAGAACTTAACCAAGACTTGTGTCTTTTAGATTGTGACCACTTAAATACATGTATGTAACTTATTGTATGCATTCTAATACATGTGAGTAACGGTTACGAGATACTTTGCATGTACCGTGTTGTCTTTTTGACTTAGTGTACTTTGCAAATGGAAACTTAGAATGTGGAAGCTAATTAGCATTGATTACCATGTGAATTGTATTATGATCATGCAAGCATGTTTATTAGGATGTCATTATGCCTATAGACATATTAACATGAACCGCACTTGGTTAAACACAGATTTCAACTATGCATGCATACTCATAGAAAGTGGATTCCTAAGGCATGAATTATGATGATTAAAGTATATTTGTATAGTATACTCAAGCATACATATTAAGTATTGTTTAACCTTGTTATGTGATAACATGACTTTAGAAGCATGAATTTGTATTGTTTAAAGTATGTGAATTACCGGCATGAAAACATGACTCTGAATTGGTTTAGGATGAGCATGCTAGTTTCGAATGGGAGATTACAACTTGATAAGCATGTGTATTGGTTTAATGACAAATAGTTGCATGCTAGGGTTATGCCGGGACACTTTCAGACCCGAACAATTTGCTTAAGTCAGATTTTAACTGTTAACATATTATGATATGTTTGATATTGAACGTGATCTTATGTGATAGAATTATATAGTGACTAAATTCTAGTATGTGTATTAGTTTATACTAATTGGAAAGACGGACTTGTTAATGCTAGGTCGTTCCAACGCAGTTTTAATTAAAGCTAGAATTATTTGTAGCTGAGCAAACAGGCAAGTTTTCTAACTTCATTTAATTGTGATATTGAATGCAAGTACCCTAGACCCTTGTATTACTTTATTCAACGGATATTGTAAGCTAGTATCCGAACCCTACTTTTATTGTGCAAATATTTTAAATCCTTGCACTACTTTATTCAATTACTCGAGTAAGCGAGATTCTAAACTTCACCTTATTTGTGCAAGTTCCTATCCTTCTCATATTGTTTTGAGCAGGTTATTATTGTATTGTGAAAGTTCCCCGAACTTCACATTTTGAGTATTGTGAAAGTTCCCCGAACTTCACACTTTGGTTATTGTGAAAGTTCCCCGAACTTCACACTTTGGTTATTTTGCAAATTCTCGAACTTCATTTCTTTAATTATGAAAGTTCTCTAAACTTATACAAACTCGTAATTTGTGTAAGTATCTTATCTTTGTGTTTACTTTACTCAAAGAACGTTGTAAGCAAATGTCCTAACCTATGCATTTACTTTATGCAAGGGATCTATTATGGTGAAATTCCCCGAATTTCACTCTTTGATGTTGTAAGTGTCTAAGCCTATGCATTTATTTTATGCAAGGAATCTATTATCGTGCAAGTTCCCCGAACTTCACACGTTGAATATTTTGCAAGTTCCCCGAACTTCACACATTGAGTATTGTGCAAGTTCCCCGAACTTACACAAATTCCTATATTGTGCAAATTCTAAACTTCACTTTGTGCAAGTTCTCTATCCTTCTCATATTGTATTGAGTAGGTTATTGTTGAATCAAAAGTTGTTACTTAATTGCTTGAACTTTATTTTCAGGCATGTTATTTAGTGGTTTAATTACTTATCAATTATTCCACATCGATATTATTGATATCCGCACTTAGTGCGTTTGAGCTCGTACAGTCTTGGACTTGTACATTATTCAAGGTTCTAAATTTCTTGAATCGTGTCAGTAAGAGTCTGAACCTTTGCTCGGTCAGACTAGTGTATAAAATTTTCTTTGAAGCTATCCAAACTAATTGATGGTAAGGATTCTTAGATGGAACAGAAAACCCCTCATATATAGGAGTGTGCCCAGGTATCTAATATATATGATACGAGTAAGCAGATTTAAGTGTTATGCATATTCACGTTGTGCCCGAGGCTGATCTCCTCGAGGTACTAAGTTTCTGTAGCCAGAAG
This sequence comes from Panax stipuleanatus, assembly GCA_020205555.1. Taxonomy (NCBI): domain Eukaryota; kingdom Viridiplantae; phylum Streptophyta; class Magnoliopsida; order Apiales; family Araliaceae; genus Panax; species Panax stipuleanatus. The sequence continues at coordinate 73,629,488 of CM035117.1, forward strand.
CCAGTAATTCCAAAAAGGGTCAATTAGCTATTGAACCCATTGGAAAGTTATAGTTCAGAGTCTACTCGACTATCAGTCATTCTAAAGGCAATTATTATCTTTGCTTTTAATATTCATATTGTTGAATTGTTCAGATGTTCATAGTGTTGAATCATGCAGGTTGTTGAACCTTACAAATATTCATATTATTGAATCATTCTATTATTCGTACTGATTCGTTCAGATATTCATATTGTTGAATCGTTCAGATATTCATATTATTGAATCGTTCTAATATTCATATTGTTGAATCTTTAAGATATTCATTTTGTTGAAATCGTTGTCAGATATTTTTCCATTTATCATGATATATCCTTTATTATTGTATCTAAACTTGCTGAGCAAACTTGTTGCTCATTCTTGCTATATCATGACTTATATTGCAGTTAAGCCCGAGCCCTCAGGGAAGGACAAGGGTAAAGGAAAGATTTAGGATGGTTTGCAAGGAGCAGACTTTATCTTTATGTCTAGTTTAATTACTGTTAATGTAATATGAACCCTAATGTTTATTCTAGGGTATGTTTGTATTGATGTATTAAGGTTATCGAATCTTGGGACTAGTAACACCTTTTGAATGAACGACATACGTTTATTATATTCCGCATTTTTAGTTATCGTATGTTGTTAGAGGTGGATGTTAGTATTGTATCGTGGCGACCGGACCAGGGTCAGAGGACCCGGATTCAGGGGTGTCACATGGATCATGTAAAGCTAGGCTTAAAGCATTCTAAACTTTTTCCCACTTCCTAATTCCAAAACCAACCGTGGCCCATGTATATTATATATGCTGATTTCCTATTATTGCACACAAGCTGCTCAATTTAATTCCCAAGCTGCAACTGGATTAAGTGAGCAAAATTTTGTGTGGCCCACTCCAATATCAAATTCGTGAGCTGCTTAATCTCTAAGCACGCGAGCCTCCTTTAATGACTTAAGCCCACTTGATTTATTAGCTGCTTGAACTTTGATAATGCTAGGAAATCTTTTGCATTGAACAATTGAATACATCCTTGTTGCCTTCTTTTATGCCCATTTTGCTTCCTTGGTTCAATTATACCTAAAATAACAAATATAAGATAAATGAATATACTTAGATACAAAAGAGATATAAAAGATTAAGTATTAAAGAAATAAAACATAACATATTTTATCCTTATCAAGTTCCCTTACATTTATCTTTTGCTCGTCCTCCTGCAAAATAAAGATAAACTATAACAAAAATTCAACCAAACAAATCTGACAAACTTGAGCCACAAGTTAATATGAACTTCAATATTGACCTCATAGATTCAAAATAACAACTCTGAAAAACTTCAAAACAATGTATCATCTAAAACCCCAAATTTCTCTATTAATCTTACTTTACTCTCAATCCCTTGTGTGTGTGTGTGTATCCACCTCTATCAAACCAATCAGACCACAAAAAAATTTATAAAATCGACGCCTTAAAGGAGAAAGATAAACTCCACCACTTGTTTTCCCACCAATCTCAGTTAACACCAGCAGATAACATTCAAGGATCAAAAGGCTTTTCTTTCTTTCTTATTTTTTTCCTTCGGTAAGTGCATTTTATGCTCCATCTTACCAGCGAGTGCGTTTTACGCCCCATCTCGCATGTCACGTGTTTATGAGTGAGTGCATTTTACGCTCCATCTCAGCTCACCACATGAATCATTTCTTTTTTCTTTTAATTTTTTTTTTTCTTTCTTTCAATCTTGCAAACTTTTGCCTAAATCATTTCCCTTTTCTTAAAAAATACCTCATATCAACTTCAAGTAGTGATCAAACAATTGAGAGAGTTCAAAATTTCTTCCCTAGACATTCAATCAAATAAATTTCTTCCAAGTCAAAACTGGGTCGAACAAATGGATATGTGCTTAATAGTAAAGGGTCTCAAATAAAGTAGTGATCAACAAAGAAAACCAAATTTAGATTATCTAATGTCTATCAGTCCTCCTAAAACTTATCACAAAGAAATCAAAATTTTATCATCGGTCAAGAATCAAAATCCAAATTAACTCAATATTGCTCAAGTAAGACATCCTAACACTACCCGTTTTCGTAGGCAACACGATTGCACTTAGCATGTGCAACAAGCCTTTAAACCCCAAGGTTACCCCGAGTGGACGAGTTTTGTCTCGTGAGGGTTTGCAGTGAATATATCCACAAAATTTAAAATAAAAAATTTAAAAGAATTTAAAAAAATTGAAAAATATCTAAATGCTTCCCCCCACACTTAAAACTTACATTGTCCCCAATGTAAACTAAAATGCAAAGAAAAGTAGAGAGATACTCCCCTATGGGTTGCCTCCCATGCAGCGCCTTTGTTTATTGTCATTGGCTTGACATCTTTCCTCTTGTTCTATGTAATTGGACTTGTGAACTTTAAGTGGACTGGTAATAGTTTCATCCTTAAATGAAGAACATTGTATACTTCATGATCCTGCTCCTTTCCAGCCACCAAATCCTCCTTGTATAATTGTATTTGAGCAAAAGATTCCTACACTAAATAATCCACAACATCAACAGCAAAAACAGATTTAACATTACCAAGATACCTTTTAGTCTCATCTGCGTTGAACTGGAACTTTGCATTGTCCACTTTCATGGTAAAGGTACGATGGTGTGTATCATTCCTTGTTTTTTTTGATTTTATTGATGAAAATGAATCCTTATCCTTCTCGTAGAGATCTGCAGCACTTATCAAATCATTCCCATCTTCCTCTTGCTCCTTCTCCTGATCAAATTCTCTATGACTATTTGTTCCTGAAGTAAGCATTGAATTCTCCTGCTCCTCTTCGTCATATCTCTCAACAAACGGAGGAGGTAACTCCCCTAAACCTTGAGATTCTACCCTCCCTATTGTGGTTGCAAGCTGACCAACTTGATCCCTCAGATCTTGAACAGAAGTTCTTATCTCCTGCTGGAACTGCTGTGTCTGACTCATGAACTGTAGTGTTTGGCTCATGAATGCCTTGAACATATCCTCCATAGATGTCCCAGAATTGACCGGTACTTCGTATCTCAAGTCGTGATGATCTCTCCATCAGGAATTATGAGTTTCTGCCCAAGGATCACATAGATGTGGATTTTGTCCGGAGAATGTCCCCACAGCATTAACTTGATGAATAATTACATCCTCTTGCACTATGGGACAATCATTTTTTGTATGCCCTGATTTTGAGCAAATTCCACATACTTTTACAACCAGCATGTTTCCTGTTATTAGTTGTTGCACCACGGCAGTTAAGTTAGAAATCTGTTGTACCAATTCACTCGTGCTTACCTCACTTACCCTTTGTGGAGCATGATCATCCCTTGTTCCGTATTGCTGTGAGTTGGCTGCCATGGTTGCAATTAAGTTCTTTGCAGGGTTTGGAGTTTTGTCTACCAGTGCTCCTCCACTTGCTGCATCAATCATGCTTCTATCCATTGGTAGCAACCCCTCATAGAAGTACTGTATCAAGTAATGATCATCAATTTCGTGAGGTGGACAGCTGGAACACAACTTCTTGAACCTTTCCCAATACTCGTAGAGAGTTTCTCCATTGAACTTCCTGATTCCACATATCTCCTTCCTTGTATCGGCAACTCTTGATGCAGGAAATTACCTCTCCAAGAATAACCCTTGCATGTCTGTCCATGATCGTATTGATCCTGAAGGCAGATAGTATAACCAGTCTTTAGCCAAATCTGCTAAGGAGAATGGAAAAAGTCTAAGCTTGATCTGTTCCTCTATCACTCCTTGTGATTTCATCGTGGAACACACCACATGGAACTCCTTCAGATGCTTATATGGATTTTCATCTGTAAGACCACGAAAAATAGGCAAAAAGCGAATTAGTCCGTATTTAAGTTCAAAAGCAACATCTAAGGTAGGATATTCAATACACAGGGATGGTTGATCAAGGTCTAGAGTAGCCAGTTCTTTTAAAGTCCGGTTGTTGTTCGGCACAACCATCTTTTCCTTTTTAAGTGTTGGAACAAGAGCTTCTTTTGTATCTGTAGTTTTCTCTATCTCTTGATCAAAATTTAAGTCAATAAAGTTAGAGGAGTGAGTCATAAAGCAAAAAAAATAAAATAAAAATAAAATAATAAAAATAAATGAAAACAAAGAATAAACAAAAACAATTAACACTCCCCGGCAACGGCGCCAAAATTTGGGAGCTGTCGTTTACACTCCTAAATTAACCTCACTTTCACTTCACGAATTTAAACAATTAGCACAGTAGTAAGCAAGGATCGATCCCACAGAGAGTAATTTATTTTATATTTATCCTATGATTTCTAATTAAAAGGGGGTTTTGAATTGATTAAACTAAATTATCAAGAATAAAGTAATAAGAATTAACATTGAATAAAAAGCTTCAGTTCTTCAGTTCAGTATCACCTTTTCACAATTATGGATTAATCAAGTGTAACATTATTTACCCTTCAATGAAACTAATAGCCCTAGGTAACAACAAGCTCTGCTACCCGAAACTCTCCTTAGATTGTCACTCAATGAAACAAGCTCTTCACAAGATTCTAACCATTGTATAACCTAGAACAAGCTCTCTAGATTTAATATAACAGCAACATTAAGAACTAGGGAATTAGACTATTCCAAGAAACAAACACATAAGCTCAGATTGTTTAACTTGTCTTCTAATAATCATAGCAATACTCAAAAGCTTGTCCACAATCAGGTATTACTAATTGCTACTTGTGATTAGGAACACTATCAATTACACATAATACTATTCCTTGATCTAGCATATGACACCAATTCACTAATTTAATCCTGCAGAATCACGTTAGTAGATTAAATAACATACAAGAAGTTAAAGTAGATTATCAAAATAAATCTCATGCAAGAAGGAATAAATAAAGTAAACTTGATCAAACCGTTAATTATGAATAAGGTTCAACATCCCTTTCGAACTGAATTGAAAGAATTAGTTCATGTCTTCAAATAAACCTAAATTTAATATAAAAGAAAATAAGAAGATTAAAAATACAAGAGAAAGGATCCTCTTTTATATTATTAAGATAGCAACAGCCCTAGCCTTAACCCTCCTTTCTTCCGAGTCTGTGTTGCAAAAGGAATTGACGTTGCTGATTTTCCGCCTCCCTGCCCCAGCAGGTTGGACCACTATCCAGCAGCTTGTTGCTTCAATTAGTAATATGTCAAAACCGTAAACTGCTTCCTTCTTTAGCCCATATACCATTCCTTTTCCATTTGGTATTCCCAATCCGTGACCCACTTGTAGCTTTAGAAATCCTTGACCAGCTTTGAAAGGAATAACGAAATTGCTAGCAGCTTGGACTCTTGAATTGTAAGCCGGTGACGTGGCTTCCACTAAATAGAATCCCTCCTTTTATTTCTTGCTTATTCCGTAACCCACTAAGACTTGTCAGGTGCTTGAATCCGTGAGCTACTTGACTTGTGACCTTCTAATTAATTTGCATGCAAGACTTTGTATTACATATATGATTGTTAGACATCCAAGCTTCAATTTGGCAAGGCTGCTAATCACTTAATTCCATGGCCCACGCATGAATTGGCAATCTTCATGCATGGTTTATGTAAAGCTAGGCTTAAAGCATTCTAAACTTTTGCCCACTTCCTAATTCCAAAACCAACCGTGGCCCATGTATATTATATATGCTGATTTCCTATTATTGCACACAAGCTGCTCAATTTAATTCCCAAGCTGCTACTGGATTAATTGAGCAAAATTTCGTGTGGCCCACTCCAATATCAAATTCGTGAGCTGCTTAATCTCTAAGCACGCGAGCCTCCTTTAATGACTTAAGCCCACTTGATTTATTAGCTGCTTGAACTTTGATAATGCTAGGAAATCTTTTGCATTGAACAATTGAATACATCCTTGTTGCCTTCTTTTATACCCATTTTGCTTCCTTGGTTCAATTATACCTAAAATAACAAATATAAGATAAATGAATATACTTAGGTGCAAAAGAGATATAAAAGATTAAGTATTAAAGGAATAAAACATAACATATTTTATCCTTATCAGTTTATTTGAGATGATATGTGTTAAATGATGATCTTAAAGTATTTAAGTTGAGTCTTAAATATTTTAAAAATTGAATAGAGATTTAATAAGCGTATATCTTAAACAGAAATATGCTGCGAGAAGACGCCCAATTCGTCAACCGGCCCAAGAAGGGTCAACGAATAACAATGACACTAATGCCATTGCCAACCCCATTCAACAGTTGGTTAACTTATTGACTGGAGCAATGGCTAATAAGTTGCAAGATCCACCGAACAAGGCGTTCAAGGACTTCAAGGTAGTGGGACCGCTAGATTTTAAAGGATCTATGAACCCAATTGAGGCACAGACTTGGGCTATGTAGATGGAGAAGGTTTTTGACGTTGCTAGGGTGAGTGAGGACCATAAGATAGCTTACGCAACCAAGAGCTGAAGAAGAAGAAGAAGAGTGAAAGTGAAGGTAACAACAAGGCAAGTGACAGTATCACTGCAGGAGGTAATAATCAGAAGAGAAGGTGGAGTGACAGTACATCAACTGGGAATTAGCAAGGGATCTAGAAGAAAGGGGTAGAAGCATGTCTGACCTACGGGAAGAACCACTTAGGGGTCTATATGAAAGGAAAGTGAGTCTGCTATAATTATGGTCAGGAAGGCCACATAGCATCAAACTGCCCTAACCCTAAGAAGGGTGCCTGCTTCACATGTGGGTCGAAAGACCATCTAGAAAGGGACTGTCCCAAGAAGGTATCAGGAGGGGCAGGATCCGGTGGGAACAGAGGAAGCAGCGGTGGAAATGCTCTAACTATTTTGGGACAGACATCAACCAACCCACCTACTGCCAGGACTTTTAACATGACCGTAAAGGATGCTGTGCAGGTATCATTTCGATCAATAATGTTAATGCATATGTATTATTTGATTCGGGTGCTACTTGCTCATTTATATCCGATGACTTTGCTAAGAACTTAGAATTGCCTAAGGTCGAGTTAGAATACCCTATGAACATAAAGATTACGAATAGGGAAGTGATTCTTGTTAAATATGTACACAAGAACAGTAGGGTAGATATTAAGGGTAATGTGATGAACGTAGATCTTATCCCAATTAGGCTTGAGGAATTCAACGTTATCTTGGGAATGGATTGTCTATTCAATTATGGGGCAATAATTGATTTCCATAAGAAGTGTATTAATCTTATGACTCCGTCAAAGGTTATGTTTTATAGCAGCAAGTCGCCTAGGCAAGCGAGTTGTCTGACGATGATGCTTGCCAGGAAGTTGTTGAGATAAGGCTGTATAGGATATTTAGCCTACAAAGTCGATAGTCGTAAAGAGAGCCCGAAGTTAGAGGAGATACCAGTCATGAGAGACTTCGTGAACGTATTTCTGGATGATTTTCCAAGACTTCCGCCAGATATATTAGTAGAGTTCGTGATCGCTTTGGCGCCAGGAACTGCTCCAATATTGAAGGCCCCATACCATATAGCTCCGATAGAGATGAAGGAATTAATGGTACAGCTACAAGAACTATTGGACAATAAATACATTCAGCCGAGCGTATCGCCTTGGGGAGCGCCGGTGCTGTTCGGTAAGAAGAAGGATGGGACGATGCGGCTCTGCATTGACTACAGAGAGTTAAACAAGGTCACGATTACAAATAAGTATCCATTGCCTTGGATTGACGACCTGTTTGACTAGTTGAAGGGTGCGAGATACTTCTCAAAGATAGATCTGAGAAGTGGTTATCATCAGTTAAAGGTGAGGACAGAGGACATTTTGAAGACAGCGTTTAGGACTCGATATGGTCAGTACGAATTTCTGGTGATGTCATTTGGTCTAACAAATGCTCCTGCAGCATTTATGGACCTAATGAACAGAGTTTTTAAGATTTTTTGGACAAATTTGCGGTGGTGTTTATCGAAGACATTTTGGTGTATTCAAAGACCAAAGAGGAACACGTAGAGCATCTGAAGGTGACATTTGAGGTATTGTGAAGAGAGAAGTTGTATGCCAATTTTTGAAATGTGAATTTTGGATTGAGCGAGTGCAATTTCTTGGACATGTGATTGATAAGTACTGAATTTCGGTATATCCCTCCAAAGTCAAAGCTGTGATGAACTGGGATCAGCCGAAGACACCGTCGGAAGTGAGAAGTTTTCTTGGATTGGCAGGATATTATACAAGATTCATTCAAGACTTTTCTAAAATTTCCACTCCGCTGACAAATTTGACTAGGAAATAGGTGAAATTCATTTAGACGAAGAAGTGTGAGGAAAGCTTCCAAGAGCTTAAGAAAAAGTTAAGTACGGCACCTGTGTTATCTCTTTCGGATAGCACAAGAAATTTTGTGGTGTATAGTGATGCATTATATAAAGGACTAGGCTGTGAGCTTATGCAAAACGGCAAGGTCGTTACGTATGCATCATAAAAATTGAAGGATTACGAGAAGGGGTATCCGACCCATGATTTAGAAGTGGCCGCGGTAGTATTTGCTCTAAAGATCTGGAGACACTATCTCTATGGGGAGAAATGTGAAATATATACAGACCACAAGATCTGAAATATATTTCTACAGTGAAGGATTTGAATATGCACCAGAGGAGATGGTTGGAATTAATAAAGGACTATGATTAAGAGATCTTATACCATCCGGGTAAAGCGAATGTGGTTGCTGACGCCTTAAGCAGAAAAGTTCGAGAGAAATTAATGTTATTGATTGCCTAGGAGGAGCTAATTTTAGCAATGGAGAAACTAGAATTAGAAGTGAGATATCCTATGGAGTCTGATGAGAAGCTGTTCCAGCTCGGAGCTGGTACAACTTTGCTGGATAAGGTTAAGGAACATAACTTCAGGATAAAGACTGTAAGAAGATCAGGAAGAGGATATCCGAAGGGAATGAACTAAAATTCATTGTGGATAGTGTAGGACTGATAAGATTCGAGAGCAGAGTTTGGGTACCGCCCGTGCCAGGGATTAAGGAGGACATTTTGAGTGAGGCTCATAGTTCATGTTATTCCATTCACCGAGGAAGTACCAAGACGTACCAGGATCTCCGACAACATTTCTGGTGGCCGAGTATGAAACAAGACTTTGTCGATTGGGTTGCCAAGTGCCTGGCTTGTCAGAATGTGAAAGCAGAACATCAGAGGCCGATTGGGTTGCTACAACCACTAGAGATCCCAGAATGGAAATGGGAACATATTAAAATGGGATTCGTAGTTGGTCTTCCGACGACTTAGAAAGGTTTCGATACAGTATAGCTTATCGTAGATCGATTGACAAAATTAGCACACTTTCTATCGATCAAGATCAGATTAAACCTAGAGCAATTGGCAAAACTGTATGTGAAGGAGATTGTTTCAAGACACGGGGTTCCAGTGTCGATTGTTTCAGATCGAGATCCGCGTTTCGCATCCAATTTCTGGAAAAGACTACAAGAATGTATAGGGACACTGTTAAGAATGAGTACGACATATCACCCTCAAACAGAAGGGCAAAGCAAAAGAACGATCCAGACATTAGAAGATATGCTGAGAGCATGCATCATTGATTTCAAAGGAAATTAGGATGACCATCAATCGCTCGTAGAATTCGGTTACAAAAACAGTTCCACGCAAGTATTGGCATGCCGCCTTACAAAGCGTTGTACGGAAGAAAATGCAGAACTCCACTATACTGGATGAAGTCGGTAAAAGACAATTGCTAGGATCATAATTGGTACAATAGACAGTCGAAATTGTCAAGGTGATCCGGATAAGATTGGTAGCTTCTCAGGATAGGCAGAAGAAATATGCCGATCCACACTGCAAGAATGTAGAATTTGAATTGGGTAGCTTTGTTTTCTTGAAAGTCTCTCCTTGGAAGGGAAAGATCAGATTCTGCAAGAAGGAAAAATTGAGCTCGAGGTTCATTGGACCATTTGAGGTGCTGCGGAGAATCGGAGAAGTTGCATACGAGGTAGCTCTACCTCCTGCACTAGAGCACATCCACAACGTCTTTCATGTTTTAGTCTTACGATCATATAAACCTGATTACAAACACGTTATTGAATATGAACCCCTACAATTTATCTTATGAAGAAGTTCCTGTTCAGATTGTTGACAGGAAAGAGCAAGTTCTCAGAAACAAAGTGATACCTTTTGTTAAGGTAATCTGGAGGAACCACAACGCTAAAGAAGCTGCGTGGGAACTCGAAGAACATATGATGAAGACTTAACCACACTTATTTGCTTAATCTATTATGTGTAAGCGATTTTGGGAACAGAATCTTTATAAAGGGGGGGGGGGAATGTAACGGGACGAATTTAATTAAACCATGATTCTAGGGGCAAAATCCTTTTAAGGGGGGAAAGATGTGACAAACGAGAATTTTATAATTTAATTTAAATATTTATTGAATTAAATAAATATTTTTGATGATTTATTTATTGAGTTAAATAATTATTTAATGGAATTGTGGTAGAATAATTTAATTATATGTGTTACATTGATTAAATTAATGTGGAGAATTTTTATAGTTCGAATTATGTATTTAATTGAGTTTATTTAACTAAATAAATTATTTAATAAGCATAGTGTTCTTCTAATTAATTTTATAATTAATTAGAGATTTAATGATTTGACATAATTAATAAATGAGAATTTTAATTATGGGACGATGTGATTTAATGTGTAATATTATATTTTATTTAATTGAATTTAAATAAGATTATTTGATCAATTAAAGTGTGATAAATAAACTATATATTAAACGCTTTAATTAAAATAATGAAAAAGGAGTTAGTAGAGGAGACAACCAAACATGGCCTTATGTTAGTGGGAGCAGTTGATTAATTATGGGGATTAACTGACAACCACTAACTATAATTTATATCTTATACGTATATTATATATCTAACCTTACATATAATATCAGACTTCATATATCATATTCATCAGAGAACTCAGAGAGAGTTTGAGAGAGAATTGAAAGAAATTGATGAATCAAAGGAAGTTTATATCATCTTTGAATCATCTTAACAAGTAGCAAGGGTAATCTCTTTCAACCCAAACTTTTAATTTCACGTTGTTATGTTTTCTCCATGAAAACCATTTTTAAGTTCTCTATGAATGAAAAATTTGATGAATGCTTGAGATATGATAATGTTTGTGTTAATAGTATAACATGCTTTTTATCAATTATTTATGCTTTAAAATAATCAAATTCTTGTAATTATGCTTTAATCAAAGTTTCATAAGTTACAGAGTATGTAAAGTATGAATATGGCCCTTATGTACAAATTTACATGATTTAATTGTTTATTTAACTTGAAATTGATAATTGATTATGATTATGCATATTAAAACGAAGAGAACGAAATTCAAATGGACAGATTCGGTGTTATAACGAATCTGTAATGATGAATTTTATGTTTTTCTCGAAACTTTGAAAAACACCAAAAACAGTAAATTTATGTGTTCTAATTTGAACGATTATGTAATCTAAAGTGTTAAAAACATGTTATGTATGTTGCTATATGTTGCTGCAAAGTTATTAGTTCATGAGTAACATGAACGATTGTCGTATTAGTTTAATTTAGCATTTATTTGTTTTTTCTCTGTGTTCTTCACGAACTGCATCAGCTCTGTCTGTGTAGTGGCGTGGTCGCGCTGCTCCAAGGAATAATTAGAGCGTGCCCGCGCCATGTGGCGCTGCCGCGCCATGAGTAAGGCCAAAATGGGCGTGCCCGCGCCGGTGTGCAGTTTGCCCAGAAATTGCTACTTAAGAGTTCAAGTCCAGAAATGTAGTTTAAAAACCTAACGTAATGAATGTGATGACATATTAAATATATATTGAGATGTTAAAACAGTTTATTAACTTATTTTATGTGATTAATTGATAAGTTAAATACGTGATTTAAACTCGTTATTCGTAAAGTCTAATAACGTTTTCAAAGACTGATGTTTGTGATTCGATGAGTATTATCGAACTTAGAATTAAATTGTATACTGAATGTAATGATATGTAGGGTTAATTGAGGAATGTGAATTATTATAATTATAGCTTATGCACGAGGCAAGTTTTCTTACCCTATCTCGATTACGATTACGCAAGTTTCCTAATTCTTACTCTCAATTAAGCAAATTTTTTAAATTTACTTTTATTAAGCAAGTGTTCTAAACTCAAACCTTTTATTGAACAAGCTTTCTATACACCAATTATTATCATGATGCAAGTTCTTATTCTTGTTTATTCAAGTCTAGATTCATATGAGATATTATAATTCTTTTAAAATTTTACTTCAGTTATACAATACTTATTCAATTGTATACTCTTGAGATTTATAATTCGATTTGAATATCGTTTATTGTCGAACATTGTAAGACTAGCGAACCCTTATTGATTTGACTAGTCCATAGTTGATGAGCGTTCTACATTCTAGAACTATTATTGAGCTTATCCAAACCAAACTTCCTTTGGTGAGGACTCTGATGTCAAACTGAGATGAACAACCCTTTTATAGGAGATTATTTACGCGTTAGCATTGAGATGTTGTGCACATTCATGGTACTAAGGGCTGATCCCCCTAAGTACGAGTAGTAGAGTCCATATAGTCTTATGACTGTTAAAGGTTTAAAGTAAAAATACTTGACAACTTGGGACATAGTTCATGGTCTTATGACCTTCAGATGTGCTTTTATTTCTTGTTATTCATTCTTGATTCAAAAGCCGAGTTTCCTTAATTCAGAATTCTTTGATCCACTCGTATGTTATTATTACTGTTATATTGTTATACTTGTGGTCATTCGTGCTCACTCTTGCATAATAACATTATAGTTAAGAATGAAAGGACTGACGAGCCTTCCACTAGCAAAGGCAAGGGAGAAGTTAACAAGTGTTGAAGACTTACTATTTTGTTTATGATATTGTGTTCAAGACTTGATGTTGTTAAGACTTATTTAAGTGTTTACGTTTCCGCACTCGAGGTTTAAGGTTAGTATGACCTAGGATTCATTTATTCAGACATTGTAACCCCTTAAGGGGAGGATTTCTATTTATTTCATGATTTGCATTTATTATGGGTAGATAGATATGCGATATTTGTACAGTGAACACCATATCCCGTAAAAATTGAAGTACCCAGATTTGGGGGTGTCACAAATAAACATTAAATTAAATTTTATTTAATAAAATCTAATAAAATTCATTTACATAAACGTCTGATTTTCTAGGGCATTACATCATTGTCTTCCTTGTTTAATTTGTCAATGGAGTAGCTATCTTAGAGAAGTCCTGAATGAACCTCCAATAGTATCGCGCTAATCCTAGGAAACTCTGTGACACCCCCAAATCCGAGTACCTTCAAACCCTGGATATGGTGCTACACGGTACTACTGTCTACTCATACATTCAATTGAAAGACTTCAATAACAAGCATGAGTTTAATAAATATTACATTCTATTAATTCGTTTCTTAGGTTCTTATAGCCATTACATTGTTCAATGTCATAATATCGGTAATTAAAATACTAATAATATACTATTACAAAGGTCACTACTTGTCCATCTTGGACTTGCCTTTGTCTTTCCTGGATCATTCGGTCTGTTTGCTCTTAGCTAAAATCATTTAGTTTTAAGCAAGATCGAGCATAAATAGCTCAACAAGTTAAACATTATATCTTGAAACCACAAAATCAAGAATCATATAGCTTTATCTTCAATAATTGTACAATAGTTATAAAGTACTTAAGAATAATCAAAATAACAGTTTGATTCCTTTAAAACCATTCCCAAGGACTTTATAGCCTCTTTGGAATCTGTATTGGGCAACGACCACGAACCATCTGAAAGTAGTATTCATATAAGCTAATCATATATGATGATAAAGCATATACTTTGTAAACAATCTTATTTATTTATTAATAAAAGTATTCTCTTATTAAAGGCATTTAATTATCTACATGATGCTGTCTTTATAATATGTAAATAACCCATAGTTTTAAGCAATGCTTTTAGAATCATGATGTTGATCATGCTAATGAGATCTAAATTCTTAGAAAACTTAAAACTAAAATAGTTTTCAATCGTGGGATTACTAGTAAATCCAGATAGATTAGTACATATGTTGCTTGCTCATTGGATGAGGATGATTGATTTCATGATCATTTGTGTGAAGACACTAAAGCAAGTATGTAGGTATTTATTGGAGAATAAGTTCACTGAACGTGACTCGCTATGGAATACCTAATGGAGTTTTACTCGCCTGTCAATAGGAATTCCTAATGTGATAGTAGTACAAGTGATCCTTGGACTTGAGATAATCATAGTATCTTGTGTGTAATGAATTATACTTTGACTTATTCCTTAAGACCCTTAGGGCATATCAAAGGGTATGCTTGAGTATAATAAGTTACATATGGAGATAATGAATGATCAATAAAGAATCTACCACTTCTAGTAAAAAAAGAGATATGTCCTATGTGATTCGTTAAATTACAACCCAGTAGTCCTTGTCCAATGCAGAATGAAATTAGAAAGGAGTTTCTAATTTGCATTATTTGGTGTTATGCATTTTTTAATCGAAATACATATAATTAAATAAAATAAGACTTGACAGTAAATCCATGTCTTATATTTAATTGGGATATTATACGGTTGAAGGATTGAATTATACGATAACTATTTACTCACTAGTTCTTTTATGATTAATGTTAAAATCTATATTATCTGAAAAGTCGTTGATCGCTAGGGAGGCTTATCCCTAGTGTATAATAAATGTTATTTATTTAAATAAATTATTAGTTTAATTTATTTATTTAAATAAGATTTGAATTATTCTAATTGATTTATTCACAACCGGTTTAATATGGAGAACCTAAAGGGTCTCACCAAAAAAGGAAGAATAATTATTTAAGAAGATAATGGCATAATCGTAATAATGCATTAAGTGTAATTAATTTAATCTGTGGTGATAGAATAAATTAAATAGCTTAATATTTATTATTTAATATTTAATATTTTAGAAATATTAAATATAAATTAATAAGAGGAGTCTTATTAATAATATTATATTTATTATTATTTTAATTCTAAAGGAGTTTAGAAATTAATTTAATACTAGTACTCTCACTTATTCCTAATGAGATTAGGAGGTAAATTAATTAAAGGAGTTTAATTAATTAATCCTAATATGTTGGGAAACCTTATTAATTAAAAGAGTTTAATTAATTAATTAAATGAAACCCAATTCTAATTAGATTAGTAGGGTTGACCAATATCTCTATAAGAGGAGTCTTATATCAGATATCTATATACGTAATTCCAAGAGTTAGAGAGTACTTCTTTTTCAACAGAGAATAGAAAATAGGGTTTAGCCAACCATCCATCTTCTTGAGCAATTCCTCTTCCTTGGTGGATCACCTTTAGAGGCCAAACACTTGGGTGGCTAACATTGATCAAAGAAAGGAGCCAATACAGGAGATTCAAGGAGATCACGAAGAGCAAGGAGTTAAACTTGTACCTGTGGAAGCTAGTTTCTACAAGAATATGATTCTGATTTATCCTTACTTTTCTGTTATTGATAATTGAGCACAAAGTATGATCGTGGTGAGGGTTTGTATAAAATTTTATAACCAAATTTATCGCGCTTTCGCCCTTAATTGTGTAATTTGATTGTATGTATGCATAACATACAAACCCAACAGTGGTATCAGAGTCTAACTTTGTGCTAATTATTAATTTTATGATTCCATGTATGAATTAATGTAATATTGGATCGAATTTTTTGGACAAAAATTGAATTATGCAGATTCTGCGATGAACAGCGTGGCCGCGCTGCACCCTAGTTCATTCTGGGTGCGGGCGCGCCGTTTGCAAAACAGAATTAGTGCACAGCGTGGCCGCGCTGCGTCCCTGTTCATTCTGGGCGCGGGCGCGCCGTCGCCATAACAGAACCAGTGCACAGCGAGGTTGCGTTGCGTCCCAGTTCATTCTGGGCTCGGGCGCGCCACCTTGCAGATTCAGAATATTTTTTCTTCAATTAAGTAAATGGTTTATTCAATTGATAAAGGTTTAAAATAAAGATGTTTATTTTATTTGAAATATGATTTTAGATTGCTAAAAATTAAAGGATTTTAATTTGGATTTGGTTTTTAATTGAAATAAAAGAGTTTATTTTGTTTCAAAACTAAAATTTAGCAAAACTTTTGTCCATTAAATGATATCGATCCATATATGGAATGGTTTTATTATTCATGAGATGAATGATTATTTATTGATGCATATGTTGATGTGTATGAAAATAAATGAGGTTGATTATGGACTATTGACCAATGTGATTGAATTTTATTTTAGTTGAATGCTTGAATGTATGAGTTTTATTAAATGGGGTCTGCATACCTCGTCTTCTCTGATTTTTCTTGATATAAAATTCTATCTCCCTCTTATGTACTTTTTCTTGACTGTTGATCAAGGTTTCTATTTATTGAAATAGTTTATGTAATAGAAATAATTAGAATTTTCTTGAAGAAATTGGAGATCAAGGAGCAAGGAGCGCGTGAAGACCCGTTTGTATGAAACCCGAGTTTAAATGTAATAGTTACGTTTAAATTTAAATTTTTGCACTCCTAGGTTTGACCTTTTGGTTCACTTGGTGGCTCTAGTGAACCAAACTAGAATAAAAGTTCATAATCAATCCGGGTAGAATATAGTTTTCTATAAGTGCATACTAAGTATTATATATATATATATATTATATTTTATGCAAACATGCTTCGCATGTTTAATAAAATAACGCGTATTATATATATATATATATATATATATATATATATATATATATATGTGTGTGTGTGTGTATGTGTGTGTGTGTGTGTGTGTGTTATATATATATGTGTGTTTGTGTGTGTGTGTGTGCATGCGCGCTAAACAAGATGAGACAAATAATAACAAACCCCTCAAAAAAATTATATTAAGTCTAAAGCATTCAAAGATATTTGGAATATCGAACGTCACCTTCTAGCACGATAAATTAATAGAGTATTAAATATTTAATACGAGTTTGTTGTGCACACACAAGGTGAGTATTGCGTATTTAAGATATTAATTTAATCACATTTAATGCTTATAAAGAAAATTGAACAATATTGTTTTGTTGTGCACACACAAGAATAATATTTTTCTTTTTTGAATATATGGAGTGCTAGGTTAGACTTAACTTAAATCATTTTAGTTCGGATATGCACACACTTGACCATTATGATCTAAGAGGTAGAATACAAGGAGTCACATGTTGATGTGATTGACAAGAGTTGTCTACCTCTTTATTTATATATCGTTTGTTGTGCACACACAAGGCTATATACATTTGAAATAGGATCTTTAATCTCACTACCAAATCTTTAATTAGATGTTGCCGAACTATATAAGTGAGGGTAATATAGTTTGAAGAAAATATTGGGAGATATCAATCTAAAATAAGACCTAAATTTATTTTGGTATGTAAAATTAATTAAATGAATGTTTGCTAAAATGTTGTCTTTCACATGCAGAAATTTAAAAATGTCAAAATCACTAATTTCACTGCATAGCATACTTGATGCTAACAAACTGACTGGACCGAATTACACGGACTGGTTGAGGAATCTGAGAATAGTTCTCACTGCTGAAAAGATTTCTTATGTCCTAAATTCACATGTCCCTGGAACTGTTCCAGAAACAGCCTCTGAGGAAGAGATTGCCGCTATTGTGAAGTGGCATGGTGATGCATCTGTGGCTCAATGCATCATGCTCGCATTCATAAATAACGAGCTTCATCGTCAACATGTAAACATGGATGCTCCTACTATGTTGCTTCACCTCAAGGAGTTGTATGGTGAACAAAGTAGGACTGCAAGATATGAGATATCTAAGGAGCTCTTTCGATCTCGGATGATCGAGGGCACAATCGTTGAGACTCATGTCCTTAGGGTGATCAATCTGATTGAATGCCTCAGACAGCTTGGGTTCGTCATGGTTGGGGAGTTGAGTCAAAACTTAATATTGCAACCAATCCTTGAGACCTTTTCGCAGTTCGTTGTTAATTTTCACATGAATAAGTTATATGTCAGTTTTCCTGAATTACTTAACATATTGAAAACTGCAGAAGGTTACTTCCCATCAAAGAAGAACACTGTCTTAATAGTGGATTCTTCCAAGAAAAGAAAGGGACCCAAGGTAACTTCTGAAAAGAAGAAATCTAAGAAGGCTAAGGGCAAGGTGAACACAAAGGAACAAAAGAAACTTGATCCATCTAGCTAAGGAATGTGCTTCCATTGCAACGATTCGGGTCATTGGAAGAGGAACTGCAAGAAGTTTCTGGCAGAGAAGAAGCTTGGAGAAGCTTCGACTTCTAATCAAGGTTTGTTCGTGATTGAAATTAATTTTTCAGAAAGTCAAAATTCTACTTGGGTATTGGATACCAGTTGTCGTTCTCCTATATGTAATACTGTGTAGGGACTGGTCAGAAGTAGAAAGTTGAACAAGGATGAGGTTGTCCTACGAGTGGAAAATGGAGTAAAGGTTGCTGCATTAGTTGTAGGCACTTATTATTTTGTTGGCTTACGGGCAAGTCCATTTATTTAAATAATTGTTACTTTGTTCCAAATATCATTAGAAACATTATTTTTATTTCCATATTAGATATGGATGGATTTGACATTATAATAAAGAACAACAGTTGTTCTATTTATAAAGGAAATGTTTTATATGGTGTTGGTAATTTGTAAAATGGACTTTACATACTTGACTTGCATGAAAATATATTTCAAATAGAACAAACTATGACAAAGAAAAGAGGTGATGTTAATTATACCTATATGTGGCCACTGTAAACTCGGTCATATCAATGAAACAAGATTATCCAAGTTGCATAAGGATGGGCTCTTGGAGCTATCCGATTATGAATCGTATCCAACTTGTGAATCTTGTCTCATGGGTAAAATGACTAAATCTCCTTTTAGTGGAAAATGAGAAAGAGTTAAAGAGTTGTTAGCGTTGGTTTACACATGTGGACCTATGACAACGAATGCACGGGGAGGGTATTCTTATTTTATTACTTTCACTGATGATCACTCAAGATATAGATATGTGTATTTAATGAAATACAAATCTAAATTGTTTGAAAAGTTCAAAGAGTTCAAAGTGAAGTAGAGAAACAAACCGGCAAAAATATTAAGATTATTCGATCAGATCGAGGTGGTAAATACTTAAGCGGTGAGTTTCTCGATTGTCTCAAAGAAAATGGTATAATCTCATAATGGACTACACCAGGTACACCACAGTTAAATGGAGTATTTGAAAGGAGAAATCGAACATTGTTGGACATAGTTTGATCTATGATGAGTTTTACCGATCTTCCAGTATCATTCTGGGGTTATGCCCTAGAAGCGGCAGCATATCTATTAAATAAGGTCCTCTCGAAATACATCCCCAAGACACAATATGAGATGTGGACAGGGAGAAAACCTGGTCTTAAGCATGTTAAGATTTGGGGATGTCCAACTCATGTGAAAAAGTTTCAAAATGATAAGCTTGGGACAAGATCTGATAAGTGCACGTTTGTGGGATATCCTAAAGAAAGTTCGGGATACTATTTCTATAATCCTACTGAGCAAAAGGTGTTTGTTGTGAAACACGCTGCCTTCTTGGAAAAGGAGTTTATCCTTGAAGGGGCTAGTGGGAGAAAAATAGATCTTGAACAAATTCAAGAACCACAAACCACTACAGATCAATTGGATGAACCTGTCAAAGTAGAGATACCTACTGTACAACACACTATTTATAAATCTGGAAGAGTACCGAATATACTTGAAAGGTATAAATTCGTCATAAAGGATGACGATGAGGTACATGTCATGAATGATGATGATCCATTGAATTACGAACAGGCTATGAATAATAAAGACTCAGGGAAATGGCTTGAAGCCATGAAATTCGAGATGGACTCCATGGATGAAAACCAAGTATGGACTTTAGTTTCACCACCTGAAGGCATTAAGCCTATTGGGTGTAAATGGGTCTTTAAAAGAAAGACTGAAGCGGACGACAAGGTCTCTATAAGGCCCGACTGATTGTAAAAGGTTTCAAAGAAAGACAAGGAGTTGACTATGATGTAACCTTCTCACCAGTAGCTATGCTCAAGTCCATTCGGATTTTTCTTACGATTTTAGCTTATTACGACTATGAGATTTGGCAGATAGATGTTAAAACGGCATTCCTCAATGGGAGACTTGAGGAGGATGTGTATATGACACAGCCAGAGGGATTTATTTCAAAGGTTGGAATAAATCAAGTCTGTAAGCTAAAACGATCCATTTATGGATTGAAACAAGCTTCTCGTAGATGGAACATCCATTTTGATGAGACAATCAAAGAGTTTGATTTTATCAAACAATAAGAATGAACCATGTGTGTACAAGAAGGTTAGTGAGAGTGTTGTCTCATTCCTTGTATTATATGTTGATGATATATTACTGATAGGGAATGACATTCCTATGCTACAGTCGATTAAATCTGGTTATCTAAACACTTGTCCATGAAGGACTTGGGAGAAACATCCTATATTTTAGGGTTAAAGATCTATAGAGATAGATCTAAAAGGTTACTTGGCTTATCCCAAGGAACATACATTGATACCATGCTAAAGAGGTTTAGCATGGAAGATTCCAAAAGAGGTCTCATGCCGATGACCCATAGAATAAATCTCTCCAAGAAACAGGCCCCAAAGTCACCTTAGGAGAGAGACCGTATGAGTAAGATCCCTTATGCTTCAGCAGTAGTATCTATCATGTACGGTATGATATGTACTAGACCAGATGTCGCTCATGCACTTAGTGTAACAAGCAGATATCAGTCGAATCCAGGAGAAGAGCGCTGGAAGGCAGTGAAAAATATCCTAAAGTACTTACGAAGGACTAAGGACGTATTTCTTGTATACGGTGGGTCTGAATTAAAACTCGAGGGCTTCACGGACTCAAGTTTTCAAATGGACCAAGACGACAATAAATTTATTTTGGGTTATGTATTTACCTTGAATGGAGGCGCAGTGAGTTGGAAGAGTTCCAAGTAGCAAACAGTTGCAGATTCAGTGATAGAGGCAGAGTATATAGCTGCAAGTGAAGCTGCAAAGGAAGCTGTTTGGATAAAGAAGTTCATAACAGAACTTGATGAGGTTCCAATCATTGGAGGAGCAGTCCCTTTATATTGTGACAACACCAGAGCAGTTGCACAGGCTAAGGAACTCAGGTCTCATCAGAAATCCAAACACGTGTTGCGGCGATTTCACTTGATCAAGGAGATCATTGAAAGAGGAGACGTCACCTTGGAGCGTGTAGACTCTTAAGACAACATTACACATCCATTTACTAAAGCTTTAACACAACAGCAGTTTGATCGTCACTTAGAGAAGATGGGTAAGAGATACCATGGCGATTGGCTTTAGTGTAAGTGGGAGATTGAAAGTTATATGCATACAAGCCAATCATGTATGATGATAAATCATATACTTTGTAAACGATCTTATTTATTTATTAATAAAACTATTCACTTATTAAAGGCATTTAATTATCTACATGATGCTGTTTTTATAATATATAAATAACCCATATTTTTAAGCAATGCTTTTAGAATCATGATGTTAATCATGTTAATGAGATCTAAATTCTTATAAAACTTAAAACTAAAATAGTTCCCAATCGTGAGATTACTAAAAAGGGAATTAGTAAATCTGGATAGATTGGTAAATATGTTGCTTGCTCATTGGATGAGGATGATTGATCTCATGATCATTTGTGTGGAGACACTAAAGCAAGTATGTAGGTGCTTATTGGAGAATAAGTTCACTGAACGTGACTCGCTTTGGAATACCTATTGGAGTTTTACTCGCGTGTCAATATGAATTCCTACTATGATAGTAGTACAAGTGATCCTTGGACTTGAAATCATTATAGTATCTTGTGTGTAATGAATTATACTTTGACTTATTCCTTAAGACCATTAGGGTATATCAAAGGGTATGCTTGGGTATAATGAGTTACATATGGAGATAATGCATAATCAATAAAGAATCTACCACTTCTAGTAAAAGAAGAGATATGTCCTATGTGATTCGTTAAATGATGACCTAGTAGTCCTTGGCCAAGGCAGAATAAAATTAGAAAGGTGTTTCTAATTTGCATTATTTGGAATTGTGATTTTTTTAATCGAAATACATATAATTAAATAAAATAAGACTTGACAGTAAATCCATGTCTTATATTTAATTGGGACATTTTATGGTGGAAGGATTGAATTGTACGATAATTATTTTCTCACATGTTCTTTTATGTTTAATGCTGAAATCTATATTATTTGGAAAGTTGTTGATTGCTAATGAGGCTTATCCCTATTGTAGAATAAATGTTATTTATTTAAATGAATTATTAGTTTAATTTATTTATTTAAATAAGATTTGAATTGTTCTAATTGATTTATTCACAACCGGTTTAATATGGAGAACCTAAGGGGTCACACCATAAAAGGAAGAATAATTATTTAAGAAGTTAATGTCAAAATCGTAATATGCATTAAGTGTAATTGATTTAATCTATGGTGATAGAATAAATTAAATAGCTTAATGTTTATTATTTAATATTTTGGAAATATTAAATATATATTAATAAGAGGAGTCTTATTAATATAATTATAATTATAATTATTTTAATTCTAAATGAGTTTAGGAATTAATTTAATATTAGTACTCTCACTTATTCCTAATGAGATTAGGAGGCAAATTAATTAAAGAAGTTTAATTAATTAATCTTAATATGTTGGGAAGCCTAAGTAATTAAAAGAGTTTAATTAATTAATTAATTAAATGAAACCCAATTCTAGTTAGATTAGTAGGGTTGACCAATATCTATATAAGAGAATTCTTATATTAGATATCTATATACGTAATTCCAAGAGTTGGAGAGTACTTCTTTTTCAACAGAGAATAAAAAACAGGGTTTAGCCAACCACCCATCTTCTTGAGCAATTCCTCTTCCTTGGTGGATCACCTTTAGAGGCCAAACACTTGGGTGGCTAACGTTGATCAACGAAAGGAACCAATACAGGAGATTCAAGGAGATCACGAAGAGCAAGGAGTAGAACTCGTACCTGTGGAAGCTAGTTTCTAAAAGGTATGATTCTGATTTATCCTTACTTTTCTGTTATTGATAATTGAGCACAAAGCATGATCATGGTGAGGGTTTGTATAAAATTTTAAAACCAAATTTATCGCGCTTCTGCCCTTAATTGTGTAGTTTGATTGCATGTATGCGTAACATACAAACCCTACACCATCATTTAGTTCTCATTCATGAAAGGAACAACCCGGCTCGAAGGCCGTAAGTTCAATATAGCTTACGAGCAAATCTAGTTGATCAGCCTATAGTAATCTATGTTGATCGACACTCATACATTAAACATGTTTACGTTTAATTAGTGGCAACTTCAAGTGCCTGTCGAATTAACGACGTAAAAACATTTGTTTTATTCATACTCAGGTTTGCCTGAGCCTCCGTACCAATCCATTGGCATATGATAACCACATTGTAAATATTTTGGAAAGATTTGTGGAAAAAATAACCAAAATATGCTAAGTCTCAGTCTAGCAGAATCAAATGGCATCGACTATTTAATAACAGTTTATGCATAAACAATTATGCACAATGACAACTTGTCCAACCATAATGTATAGACAAGAGTTTAAGAAACTTGCCTTCGCTTCTCTTAAATCTTTAATGTAGTCTAATCAATCTTTACAACGTCTACAAAGCATAACACATCATACCAATGAGAATTCATAGTTGATATACAGTGTATAACCTAACTTCTCCTTCTTATATAACTTAACAGAATTGTTAAGCTAATAACATTCGTTCAAGTTATTTAACGTTTATTATGGCTTATTAACATCTATATGTTATAAACAGACTCTCGTCGATCATCATGGAGCACAATGACAGACGAAACCCTAAATGGTTCTTCAGGTTAACCACATTCCCGTCGGATTTCCATTATCGAACTCCGTATAGATTTTATATGAGTTTTAACTTCATTCGATGTTAATCATACATCACATACCCTTATTACATGTTATATAACATTAAGGTATGCTCATAACTCGATTATGATTCATAATTCACATTATCGATTTTTGAGTTTTAAATTTAAATACATTTCGTCAACGTTTAATTCATAAAATCATTCTTAAACATGTTTTTTAATTGATTTCTCTTCATGAATATTCATTATATAGTTAGCCCATAATTACCCTGTAGAAAGCTAGGTTTAGAAAAGTCCACGTCGAATTTTTTCTTACTTAAATGGTGCAGCAGCGTCAGCACCAGGCTAAAAGCCGGTGCTGCAGTGCTGCCTTGCAGTGTCCGGGGCTCTGCCTTGGCGCTGCAGCGCTACTTGCAAGGGTCTGGGCGGCGCGGCAGCGCCGGCCCCCAGATTCTGAAAATTTCAATTTTTAACGCGCTCGTAACATGATCATTTCTACACGAAATTGGCTTATTCCAAAGCCAATAGTTTATAAATGTTATGTTCTATCATTCTATCAAGTAGAAATTCATTTTTGAATCTGTCAGCGAGAACTTTGCCGATTAGTCCATTTTTACGCGTTCGTTATACATTTATGAACGTTCGACGCTCAATTCTTTGTTTTAATTTGGAATTAGTTCGTTCTTTCTC
Organism: Panax stipuleanatus; assembly: GCA_020205555.1. NCBI lineage: Eukaryota > Viridiplantae > Streptophyta > Magnoliopsida > Apiales > Araliaceae > Panax > Panax stipuleanatus. The sequence goes on from CM035117.1 coordinate 73,654,264, forward strand.
TGGCAAGTCTTATTTGCCTAATTACACGTGTTGCAATCGAAAACCATCGTTTCCAAATCACACGACGACTTTTGACCTCTATTCTGGGAAATTTACGTTTTCGACGATTATCGTCTAATCGCGTAACTTTCGCCGAATCTTCGTTCTTCGATATTTATACTTCAAACCAATTGGAATCAATCCAATGGTTGATTATTAATGATTCTAGCCATTCTAAACATTTAAGTTTTCATGGTATAACATGTTCATCATTTCAATTCTCAAGACTTTGATAATTTCTTCATTAATTCTTAATTACTTCTTACACTTTCATCATGCATGGCTTATTAGTGTTCTTAGTTTACTATTTAGCCATTCTTATATCTTCTTAGTGTTCATGTTTTCCCCATACACTCCTCTATCAAATCTATTAGAAAAGACAAGTGATTTCTATCATGATTTCTTATCTTATACCTTTATTAGTTCTTTGGTGATTGAGTATGGAAACTTAAAGCCTTCTTATCTCCTTGGTTGATGGATTAGCAAAGCACAATATAGCTTCTTCTCTCTCTCTCTTATGTTGGTGGAAAATGAGCAAACAACAAATGGCTAGTAAAAGCCTTATATTTATAGAAATGGCAAGAGTTGGGGTAGTTTGGTCTTTAGACCAAACCTCCTCAACTCCCACCTCCTCCCACATGCAAACCATGTCACTCCATGTGCTAGCATGTGCTAGCACATGGTCACCTTGTGCTCCCCCATGTCCCCCATGTGTCCTTATGGGTTATGGGTTGACCCATGGGTTAAACCCACCCGTTTACCCAACGGTTCGACCCACAGGTTAAATTATTAAAATCAACTCAAATTAAATGTGTTTACTTCGTCTAAAATTCGTATTATACGTCCTATTAATTCTCGTATCCTCCTCGTATTATACTCGTATAATATCTCGTATTATACACGTATTAATTCCGTATAATAATCATTTATTATTATACTTAAACAATTATTCTTTGATTTTACTTTCCCTAACGCTTAGGATTTTTAGTCCTCATATAAAATATTCGTGAGCCATAAGTGAAATATTATTACATATTTCACCTCGTCTTGAAATCTTATCATTACGCGTTTCTCAGAATTTTAATAACAATTTTCGAACAGAAACGGATAAATAGTGATTTCCTCCCGAGAAAACTTTTCTCGGCTAACTGAACTTTTCACGGTATATTATCGTCAAATCTTTCGACAGAACGTCATTTCGACATTCCGAATTCGTAAAAAGTCTTAGGGTCTCAAACCCTAACCCTTAGGGTTTGATATGTGAATAGTGCTTATTTCGTCTTTTTCTCGAAAAGATTTTATTTTCATCTGATAATTCACATCATTTATTTCTAGCACGTAGCTAGAATACTAACCATTTCGGACATTCTAGGTCATAGAACGACCTTCGATTAGCTTACTCAGTTTGATAAACAATTAACCAAATTTTATTCAATAAATCAAATAAAATTCATTTACATAAACGTTCGATTTTCTCGAGCGCTACAATATCCCCCCTTATAAGAATTCTGTCCCAAGAATTACGATACAAGTTAATCAAACAAATGAGAATAATCTTTCCTCATCATGTCCTCGAGTTCCCACGTTGCTTCTTTGGCATTGTGGTTGTGACGCCCCCAAATCCGTGTAACATCGATTATAGGACATGGTGCTCACGATACAACATACATCATCATCTATCTAAGTAAATTCCCATAAAAATAATAATATTATAACTATTACGTACATACTCCAAATAAAATCCCAAGTCTTTACAACCTTTAATAAACCACAACTTAAACTTAGCGTTTATCGCTACATTACATCATATGCGGAAATATAAACTTATTACATAAGGTAACTAGCATCATTTCATCTTAGACTTCCCCTTGTCCTTGCCCGAGCCCTCAGCCTTCACATCCTTAACTGAAAGGTTTAAGCAAGAATGAGCACAAATTGCCCAACAAGTATATAAAGTAGTTTGAAAACATACATCAGGAGTAGAAACATCTGAATAGCTATAACAGTTGAAAGAATTGTCAAGTGTTAAACAGAAATATCAAGAATAAGAGTTTAAGAATTCTCAATATCATACTAAGGGGCATAAAATACCCTGAACATTACTTTGTTTCATCTAAAAATCATCAGACGGTTTAACAATCAAATAGATTGTAAACGGTCTCTGCAAGTACTCCAGGTGATCAGCCTATTGTACCCTACATTGTGCACAAGTATTAAGTTTAAACTGCATAAGCATAAATGGGACTATATGCCCAACATCTGTTTGCCCGTTTATTCGGGTTGTTCATCTTAGTATTCGTGCGAGACCGCACCAAAACAATTTGGATTGGTAAACATTAAATAGCTTTGAAATATTTGAATTAAATCATTTTTCATCAATAATAACTAGCCGAAAACAAAGGCCATGAAACATACTTAGAAACAGTTCTGTAATGACATGAAACTTATAAGCATAGCTGTTAGAATAATAACTGAGTAATCATCAATAAGCTTGCAAGATAGTTGAAGTTGTATAACCTCACAATAAAGGAACTTGCACGAATAAATAGCTAGCACAAGTCCAATACTTACCCTTACTGCGATAAAAATGAGTAAGGATTGAATAAATACCCAATAGAAATTAGGGTTAGGAAACTTGCCTGATACGCCTGCTACAATTAACGCTATCTACTAGCTCTTCACGTAACCTATTCATATGTGTCACGTTAAGCAATTAGGTTCTCGAACACGACTCTGAAATATAATGGTTTCCTTTTATCTCAATTGGATTATCATCTAACATGTAATCAATTAACAATGCAATTTAATTACACAATACCATTCAATTACATAAACAGGTTGCAACTTATAGGTCCAGGGGTTAAATATAAAAATCTGGGAAAATAAAGTTTCTGGAAATTTTTCTGACCCGACCCGACCCGGATCAGACCTGACCCGGACCGACCCGGACCGGCACAGCTGCGCAGCCTCAAGCTGTGTTACCGGCGCAGCTGCGCTGCCTGGCAAACCCGGACTCCAACCTTGAGTGGCGCAGCTGCGCAGCGTTAAACCGTATGAACGGCGCAGCTGCGCTGCTCTTCATACCCAGAAAAGTTTTTTTCCTGCCGAACAGCCTACTTCCTGATTTAATTCCCACTTCTTTACAAGTTGTATGACCATAATATTTGGACACCATACACTCCATACATCATAGTATTTTACAAAAATACAACATACATGAAACTAACATGTTAAGACCTCGATTCAGGAGTCTAGATAAGCGTGCCAGACTGCCTTCCAGACTTAGAAAATTTCTGGAAATTCCCAGAATTCTGCAGATTTTTATACCAACATGCTTGCTTACGAAATTCATAACTTGCTCCTTTTAACTCCGTTTCTTTTGAAAATTGGTCAGGTGAGACATCATACTATATAGTATTTTACAAAATTAACACATGCAACCGAGTCACAGAAGCTATGATTCCAAGGCTCCGAAAAACCCAAAAAGTCACATATTCTAAGTTAACCCACTTTGACAAAAATTCATGATTTTGATTCTAGCATGCAAGGAACTAGTTGCTACTGTCCAGATCACCTCTACTAACACATATACACATGTTACAATAATCAAACTCACTAACTTTTCATGTTTTGAACAAATTAACATCTAAGAGGCATTTTATCGAATAGTTAGCATGCATACATGAATTCTACGATTCTCTACGAATTTGAAACATGATTAGACCAGAACTTTCGTTCTTAACACCCATATATCAGTATTACACACTAACATGGTATCACGAAACCACAACGAAACATTTCCCATAATTATACATGCATTTTCTTCACTATTTCCTTAAGAACATAATATAAGTTTGTATTCTTACCTTGAACGCTATTCTCTGATTAAGGAATCCGAGAATGCTTCCCTCCTTGCTTGCTTAGTCTTTGCAAATTTCCAGAATAACTCCACACTAACTATTACTCTCAATTTCTCTCACGGAATGAAGTTTTTAGCAAAAGAGGTAGTGTTTTGGGTGGAGAGTATAAATAGAGATTGATATAGCTTGATAGAGGCTGATATCATCAGCCCCTCCATGTTCTCATAACGGTTATACACATATTGCATGATTAACTAATATTAAAATGAAAAGAGGAGTTAGAGAATGGAAGAGTTTGTGGGTGTAAAGGATTGTAACTCCCTTCCTCTCTAAATCTTCTAAAACATATACTCCCTTGTCCCAAATCAGTTGTCATGTAGGCCCACTCCAGCTGTTGATTAACATATTAAAATAATATTATAATCAATTAAATAACCATTTTAACCATTTTGCCCTCCGTAGCCGAACGTTGCGATACTTATATCGATTCCTACTAAAATCGACGTCCTGGACGTCATGGGACTATCCGTTTCGTCAAATTCACCTCCAAAATTCATGGTTGACTTTTTACCCAAAAAAGTCAACTGGTTGACTTTGACCAAAAAGTCAACCGTGACACATTTTCGTGGTTACAGTTTATCCTGACTAATTTTGATGTTCCGGACTCAAATACGCAGTCCGCGTCTCTAAATTCCGCTCCGAACTCAAAATCATGCTTTAAAGCCATCCCACGAAATTAATAAAATTAATTCCATACTTAACCAATTTAAATAGTTGAATTAAACCGAACCAACCATTTAAATACTCCTCATCACATATACGCAAATAACACATGTATGTATAACATATATACATCTAATAAAAGAAAACACATAAGAAATTCACATAATTCGTTTATTGATAATTGTTAAATGACATAATAATCTCGGATATTACAGTGGTTCCTCCATATCACCTTCACCGAAGGTATAACTTTGCTTCTCAGGACTTGTTCTTTCCTATCAATAACTTGGATAGGAATCTCTTCATACGTTAAGTCTTTCTCGACTTGAATTGGTTCATACTCGATTATATGCTTGTAATCCGTCTTATAGGGACGCAACACCGATACGTGAAACACGTTATGGATATGTCCCAACTCTAGAGGTAATGCTATCGCATATGTTACCTCTCCTACCCTTCTCAACATCTCAAAAGGTCATATAAATCTAGTGCTTAACTTTCCCTTCTTCACGAAGCGTATCTTCCCCTTCCAAGGCGATACCTTCAGGAACGCATACGAACCAACTTCAAACTCTCTGTTCTTTCGATGTGGATCAACATACTTTTTTTGTCTATCTTGAGTAGCTACTAGCCGCGTTCGTATTAGTTTAACCACTTCCGCCATTTGTTGCACCAATTTTGGTCCTAACATTCGACGCTCTCCCACTTCATCCCAGCACAGTGGCATTCTACACTTCCGTCTATATAACGCTTAGTAAGGCGGCATGCCTATACTAGCATCATAACTGTTATTGTAGGCAAACTCTACTAACGGTAGATGATCGTCACAACTCCCTTTGAAATCCATAACGCAAGACCTTAGCATATCTTCTAGCATTTGAATTGTTCCTTCACTTTGTCCATCCGTCTGTGGATGATATGTCGTGCACAACCTTAGTTGCGTTTCCATCTATTCTTCTAAGCTCTTCCAGAAATTCAAGGTGAATCGCGGATCGCGATCTGACACAATCGAAACTGGCACTCCATGTCTTGAGACAATCTCCTTGACATAAAGTTTAGCTAACTGGTCTAAGTTGTACCTGACCCTTATTGACAAGAAATGAGCCAACTTCGTCAATCGATCCACTATTACCCAAATAGTATTGTATCCTTTCTGCGTCGTTGGAAGTCCTACCACAAAGTCCATCGTGATATGCTCCCACTTTCATTCTGGAATCTCCAATAATTATAACAAACCACTCGGTCGTTCATGTTCGGCCTTAACTTTCTGACAAGTAAAGCACCTACTCACATACTCTGCTATCTCCCTCTTCATATTTGTCCACCAAAAATTCATTCAAAGGTCTTGATACATCTTGGTACTACCAGGATGAATTGAGTACCTCGGGTGATGAGCTTCATCCATTATCTCCTTTTTTAACTCTAGCTCACACGAAACCCAAATTCTTCCTTCAAATCTCAATAACCCTTCATTATCAAGACTGTACATATCCTTGGTACCATCTGCAATCTTCTTCCTTATTCGTTCGCACTCTCCCGTTCTGAGTTGCACTTCCTTCACCTTCTCTACGATAATAGGTTGAACTTCTATTACAAACAGCTTCTCTCCTTCCTCGCTAGGACATCGTACTTCTAATTCCATTCTTTATCTCTGTTATAAACTTATCCTGAGCTGTTAACATCAACAGCTTCTCTCGACCCTTTCTACTTAAGGCGTCGGCCACCACGTTCGCCTTCCCTGGGTGATACAGGATTTCACAGTCGTAATCCTTTATCAACTCCAACCACCTTCTGTGCCTCATGTTCAACTCCTTCTATGTGAAGATATACTTCAAACTTTCATGGTCTGTGTAGATCTCACACTTCTCCCCATATAGGTAATGCCTCCAAATTTTTAAGGCTAAAACCATTGCGGCAAGTTCAAGGTCATGAGTAGGATAACCTTTCTCATACTTCTTCAACTGCCTAGATGTATACGCAATGACCTTGCCATACTACATGAGAACGCAACCCAGTCCTTTATACGAAGCATCGCTATACAATACGAAATTCCCCGTCTTATCCGGTAAAGATAATACCGGTGCTTGACTTAACCTCTTCTTCAGCTCCTGAAAGCTGTCTTCACACTTCTCTATCCACACATACTTCACCGTCTTTCTTATCAAATTTGTTAACGGAGTAGCTATCTTTGAGAAGTCCTGAATGAACCTCCGATAGTAACTCGATAACCCTAGGAAACTCCGCACCTATGTCAGCATTTTCGGTTGTTCCTAGTTAATAACTAATTCCACCTTTGCTAGATCTACTGAAACCCCTTCCTTTTCAATGACGTGCCCCAAAAATTGCCCTCTCTTTAACCAAAAATCACACTTAGTGAATTTCGCATATAACCTCTCCTTTCTTAGTGCTTCCAACACTAATCTCAAATGTTCAGCATGATCCTCCTTCGTCTTGGAATAGACTAGGATATCATTAATGAACACCATGATGAACTTGTCCAAATATTGTTTGAACACTTTGTTCATCATGTCCATGAATGCTGCTGGCGCATTCGTCAATCCAAATGACATCACTAAGAACTCGTAATGGCCGTAACGAGTCGCAAATGTTGTCTTAGGTACATCCTTCGCTCTAACCTTCAACTGGTGATACCCCGTCCGTAAATCTATCTTCAAAAAATATTTTTCCCCTTTCAACTGATCAAAGAGATCATCGATCCTGGGAAATAGATACTTATTCTATATCTTTAGTTGTTCAACTCTTGGTAGTCGATACAAAGCCTCAACGATCCTTCCTTCTTCTTTACAAATAATATCTGTGCTCCCCATAGAGAAACACTCGATTGAATGTACTTCTTGTCCAATAGTTCTTATAACTGAATCATCAACTCCTTCAATTCCACTGGCACCATACGATACGGTGCCGTCAAAACTGGTGTCGTTGCTGGCGCAAGGTCTAAGATGAATTCGATTTCCCTATCGGGTGGAAGACCTGGAAAATCACTTGGAAAGACGTTCGCGTACTCGTTGACTATAGGTAACTGTTACAATGTTGCTCCCAATCGTTGGGTATCCACATCATGGCAAAGGTAACCTTCACATCTCTTCTTTAATAATTTCCTGGCTTGCATCATGGTTAAATAACAAGAGCGTCCCGGGGATTTACTATCGTAGAACACTACCTTGGGTTTCTTAGAAATTTGAAGGTTCACACTATTATTTTGGCAATCTATCATCACCCCATGGTTAACTAACCAGTCCATCCCGAGAATTACATCGAATTCTCCTAACTTTATTGGTATAAGATCTACCGATAATTTGTTACCTCTAATATCTATACAAAAACTCCTATGAATAGAATGTACAGGAATCACTGCTTCATTCCCTACCTTAATCTTCAAAGGTATTACAAGTTTTTCGGGAAGCAATCTTAGTCGTTTAGCAAACTCACATGCTATAAACGAACACGTTGCACCTGAATCAAATAATACATATGCATTTTCATTGTTGACCGGGATAATACCTGCTAAGACGTCGCTTGATGCTACCGCATCCTATACAGTCATGTTAAATGTGTGGGCAGTTGGTCTACCCTGTGGTACTGCGCCACCAATCGTTAGCTTACTAGCGCTAGCTCCTTTCCCACCATCCGAACCCTTCTTCGAATAGTTCTGTGCCATGTGGTCTATAGATCCACACATAAAGAAACCTCGGCTCTTCTTGGGACTGGGACAGTTAGGTGAAATATGCCACTCTTATACACAGTTGTAACACAACGCCTTACCCTTGAGGCAGACTCCTAGATGAGTCTTACCATAAGTCTTGCACGCCTCAATCTTCCTCTTGGGACACTCCTGCTTTACTCCGGTATTCCCGGAGCTGAAACCCTTTCTCTTCTGGCCACTACCACTGGCTCCCTCAATTTTTACTGCTATATTAGTCTTATTCTTATTCTTTTTCTCCTTGTGGTATAAGGTCAACGCCTCACTACCACCCTCGGCGATAATTGCCTTCTCTAATACCACTCCAAAGGTAATACTTTGGCAAACCAAAATTTGATTATAGATCCAGGGTTTCTGTGACGCCCCCAAACCCGGGTCCTCTTACCTCGGATTCGGTGCTCACGATCCATCAACAACATAAATATTCTAAGACTATTACGGAATAATAAACATACGTTGTTCATTAATATAAAGTCTTCATCATAAATCCCAATGTCTCAACCTTAACATAACACATACCCTTAATAATACAAAAGGTTTACATCCAATATTAAAACTAAATACTTTCTTAGTTCATAGTCAAACTACTCCTGAGCCTTGCCCTTTCCTTTGTCTCTCTTAGACGATCCTGGCTTAGCTGAAATAAATTTCATGATATAGCAAGAATAAGCAACAAAATTTTCTTAGCAAGTATAAACACAAGAAGATATATCATGATAGAAATAAATTTATCGCTCAAAGTTCAACAATAGAATATGATTGTAGAAGAACATGAATTGCTTTCTTATTATTCGAACATTTGAATAAAAGGTTCGGAGTGGTCCACCATTACCATAAACCATAGATACAAATAGGTTCGTAGTGGTCCACTATGACCATAAACCATAGATATTGAGTGGTCCAACGTGACCCTGAACATCTGTAAAGGGTGTCAGTATTCAAACTGTTCCTTTACGGTTTCGTAATCAAGGGGATCAGCCTTTCGTACCCAGTGTAATATGCATAAACACTTACTTGACAGCAATAATTGTTTCCATGTTTCCAATATAATGCCTCAATAACATTCTTTTCTCAGTCAAGAGTCCTTATCAAATCAATTGAATAGGCACAGCTCTTTAAAATGAATTTGATTTAACAAATTTTAAACATGCTTGATCTAGCTGATACAACTAGCATAGATCCATCTCATAAGCAATGTTAAACATACTTGATCTAGCTGACACAACTAGCATAGATCCATCTCATAAATAAATTTTAAATATGCTTGACCTAGCTGACACAACTAGCATAGATCCATCTCATAAGCAGTTCAACATATAGTAGAACAAAAATTCAATTTGCACCAACTGCGATTCACAATAATTCATCAGGATGTGGAAAAATCAACAATATTTAACCACCAGCATGCTTGAACAATAATAACTCGAGTTTGAGTTAAGAAACTTGTCTGTTCAGCGAGCTACAACTTTCTAGCTTTAATTAACAATCTTTGAATGACCTATCATTGATAAGGTAGATCTGTCAATTAGTATTGCGTATATTTCATCAATACGCTTACTTGTATTATTATCTCACCAATAATACATTCACAAGGTACATGAATCTAATATACTATCATTAATCCTATAAGATATTTAATTGATCTTAGGTTAAGGATTAATAGTTAATAAGGCTTCTCTTAAGTGATAAACACTCATTAGAACTTTAAACAATTCATTTTAATTGTTTAATTAAGGAGTTATTTAATTTCGTTCAGTTGTTAACTCCCTCTTCCTTTGATTACTTTTTAATATTAGTTAAATAGTAATCAACTATTTACCTTTAGTTATTACTTACTAATAACCAATCATAACTCCTCATTATTTAATGTTAATTAAATAAAAGATAATTAAATTATTATTTGTCTTTAAATAATAATTAATAACTCCCTCATCTTTGAATAAATAATATTTGATTTATTCACTTTATTCTTCTGTAATCATTCCTTATTGTTATTAAAAGGATAATTAATTGACATTCATCTTTATTTATTATTCAAATAATAAATAATTAATTCTATAAACTTTCATGTCAAAGTAAGTAAGTAATTACTTAATCTTACATAGTTATACTTTAATCATTATTGAATATTAATTAAATAATAATTAATTAATTGATTAACTCAATTTATTATTTAATCTTAATTATATAATAAGTAGTTATCTTATTAACACTAACCCATTTTAATTCTTACTTAACATCATTTAAATAATAATTAAATAATTAATTATATTTTATTTTATATGTAATTAACTTACTAGCTCATTAGTGGCTTTAAAGTTATTTATTACAATAACCCATTTTCATTACACTTTATATTGATACTCAAATTTTTGCCCAAAATTTCCAGATTTGGGGTCCTTCACGGAAACGCTTGTAGAATGAAGTCTACAACTCGGATTTTTTTTCCGTCAGAGGTGTTGGATTCATATCTTTCCGAACTACAATTTCCATTCATCAAACATTAGATTCTACTTTGTTTAGGTCCCAGAAATCAGTGTCAAAGTGGACTGATTCGCAAGAACATTCATAAAAGTTTAGTCATTTTCCAAAATTGAGGTCCTTTACAAAAACGCTCATATCTCGAGATCTACATATCGGATTTGGGTCCATTTGGTATCGTTGAATTCGTATTTTCCCAAAATATATTTTCCATATATTAAAAATCAAATTTGAGTTTGTTTTGGTTACCGAAAACAGTCCACAAGTGACTGATCACTAGCATATTCTCAACAGTTGGGTAGTTTGAGATTTAATTCATAACTTGCTCATTTTAAAATATATTTGAGTGATTCCAAAGGGGTTTAGCCCTTAGCTCATGCATCTAGCATACCAAGAAAGAAAACCTCAAATAACTCTTGTAGATTTCAACATGCACATGATAAAGCATACTAGTTAAACGAAAATTCCTTTAAAAATTCATCTAACATCTTTTTCCAAATCTTAATCACATGAACTCATAAAAATCCACAATGTTCCTTTGATAAACCCATGATCTAACACTCTAATCATGATATTACCCATATTCAACATGCATCACAAGAATCTATTATAAAATCACTTAGTGCATTCATGCATGTGCCTTTCTCTACTCATTTGGTATAAATCTCCCTTTTTGATCTTACATTCAACTTCAAAAAAAATTTGGTCATCAAATAAAACATTTATACACTAATAGATGAAGAGTTTATCAAAGATCAAACTTAGGACTCTTGTTTCATCAAAAACCCACCAAATAAGAAATCAAACTTTAAAAATAAAGAGAATCAATACCTAGTTTTTCTTGCTATCTTCCTTATCTTGCCAAAGTAGCTTACAAACTTAGCATGAATAAAGCTCAAGACCTCTCTTCTTCTTCTACCTTGGCCAAAATTCTCTCCCTCTTTTCTCTCTATATTTTCTTTCTTTCTCTAACTAAGGAGCTTTGAAGTGTAAGTATGCAAATAAAATGTAGTTAGTGGAAATGGGTATAATTCAATATTGTAAGCATGCTCTCACTAACTCTCTCCCCTAATCATTACTTGCTTGCTTAGTCACTACATACAAGTGTTGGACATGCTAGGAAGGTGACACTTGTCATGGGTGTTAGGCTCAAAAGATTATATCCAAGATATTGTACAAGCTTAATAAAATTTCAAAATCCTTCCCATATTGCCCCTTAGTGGCCGACCATACACCCCATTTTACCCATTATAGATTTATTTTTATTGTGTTATATACTTACTATAATGATTAAATGTCCTTTCTTTCATGGACCAAGGGTTTGGCCTCTTTAATTATTGTCTGGGCTTACAATTAATTAGTTTGGGCTATTAGTAGTCAAGTTTAGTTATATATTACTTGGGCTACTATTATTAATTCCACATGTTGGGTTATGTTAAATAATTTCACTAATGCCATTAAATTATATCTCCCAATAAAATTAGTGGGCTTGATTAATCATTCAATTGGGCTAGCCCACTAATATCACTTACTACATGGACTATTGCACATACCCATAAATCAAGAATGCCACTTTACTTTCATAACCAATTAGACTTGTCACCTACAAGTAAATTGAATATTCAATTAGCGTTCATCATCTTAATCAACTTCCTTGATTGTTAACATTCTTAGGCTAGTCCACTACTTTGATTATTTCATAAGAGGGACTTCCTATAAATTCTCATAACACGCTTGTTATTTAAATTTAATCACTCAATCCATATGCCACAAGGTTTTTAATATCATTCATAATTGATATATCTATTTACAAAGTGACTAGAAATTCTTGGTTATTACATTCTCCCCTCCTTATAAGAATTCCGTCCCCAGAATTCGACCTAAGGTTACTCAAAAAGATTCGGATAACTCTTCCTCATCTTTTTTTCTAGTTCCCTCGTAGCTTCTTCAGCGTTGTGGTTCCTCCACAGAACTTTGACTGAATGTATAACCCTATTTCTTAACCTCTGCTCTTTCCTATCTAAAATTTCAATAGGAATTTCTTCATATGTTAAGTCCTTCTCGACTTGAATCGGCTCGTATGATATTACATGCTTGTAATCAGGTTTATATGGTCGCAACACTAACACATGAAATACGTTATGAATATGTTCGAGTTAAGGGGGTAAAGCTAACTCGTACGCCACTTCACCTATCTTCTTTAATATCTCGAACGGTCCAATAAATCTCGGACTCAATTTGCCTTTCTTTCCAAATCTTATCTTCCCCCTCCAGGGAGATATTTTCAGGAATGCAAAACTTCCCACTTTGAAGTATCTTTTCTTACGATGAATATCGGCGTATTTTTTCTGTCAATCTTGAGCTGCTACTAATCGGGCTCTTATCACTTTGATGATCTCCACGATCTACTGTACCAACTTTGGTCCTAACAGTCGCCGTTCACCTACCTCGTCCCAACACAAGGGTGTTCTGCACTTTCTTCCATACAGGGCTTCGTATGGCGGCATTCCAATGCTTGCATGATAACTATTATTATACGCAAACTCTACCAATGGAAGATGACCTTCCCAGCATCCTCTGAAGTCCATCACACAGGCCCTGAGCATATCTTCTAGGGTTTGAATCGTTCTCTCACTTTGCCCGTCAGTCTGTGGATGATATGCGGTACTTAGCCGTAGCTGTGTCCACATTCTTTCTTGAAGACTCCTCTAAAAGTTAAACGTGAAGCGCGAATCTCTATCAGACATAATTGATACTGACACTCCATGTCTCAAAATTATTTCCTTGATATCTAACTTGGCCAACTGATCCAAAGTATACCTGATCCTGATCGGCAAAAAGTGTGTTGACTTTGTGAGAAGATCAACAATCACCCATATGACGTCATAACCTTTCTGTGTTGCTGGAAGTCCCACCACAAAATCTATTGTGACGTGCTCCCATTTTCATTTTAGAATTTCCAATGGCTGTAACAGTCCACTTGGTCGTTGATGCTCTGCCTTAACTCTCTGACAGGTTAAACATCTGCTGACGCATTCGGCAACCTTTCTCTTCATATTAGGCCACCACTAATGTTGGCGTAAATCTTGATACATCTTGGTACTTCCTGGATGTATTGAATACCTCGTAGTATGGGCCTCTTGCAGAATCTCTTCCTTTAACTTGGGTACTGTGGGTACCCAAATCCTCCCTTCAAATCTCAGCAATCCAGTGCTGTTAATTTTGTACTTTAACTGTTCACCTTCAACTAACCGATTCGCGAGGTCAATACATTCCTCATCATTTCCTTGTGCCTTCTTCACCTTGTCGAGTAAAGTCGGACTTGCTTTTGTTCCTGTTACTTCATCCGAATTCCTCGAATTTTTCATCTCGAACTCCATTTTCTCCATTTCTTTTACTAATTCTTCTTGTTCTGTCAATACGAACAATCTTTCTTGGCTCTTTCTGCTTAAAGCATCTGCCACTACATTGGCCTTTCTTGGATGATATAGGATCTCACAATCATAGTCTTTGATCAATTCTAACCATCTCCTCTGCCTCATGTTTAAATCTTTCTGTGTGAAGATATACTTCAGGCTTTTGTGGTCTGTGTATATCTCGCACTTTTCTCCGTAGAGATAATGTCTCCAAATCTTAAGGGCAAACACTACCGCCGCTAATTCCAGGTCATGGGTAGGGTATCCCTTCTCATAGTCCTTTAATTGTCGTGACGTATGCAATGACTTTACCATGCTGCATTAATACGCAACCCAGTCCCTTGTGTGACGCATCACTATACACTGTAAAACCCCTCGTGCTATCTGGTAGAGATAACACAGGTGCTTCACTTAATCTTTTCTTCAATTCCTAAAAACTATGTTCATCAAATCCATAAAAGCATCTGGTGCGTTCGTCAGTTCAAACGACATCACTAGGAACTCATAATGACCGTAACGAGTCCTACATGCTGTCTTTGGTATATCCTCCGTCATTACTTTCAATTGATGATAACCAGTCCTTAAGTTAATCTTAGAAAAATACCTCGCTCCATTAAGTTAGTCAAACAGATCGTCTATTCTAGGTAGTGGATACTTATTCTTGATTGTCACCTTATTCAACTCTCTGTAGTTCATACATAGTCTCATCGAGCCATCTTTCTTCTTTACAAACAACACAGGTGCTCCCCATGGAGACACACTGGGTTAGATGTACTTCTTGTCCAACAGCTCTTGTAGTTGGAGTAATAATTCTTTCATTTCTACCAGAGCCATTCGATACGGTGCTTTCGATATCGGCCCTGTCCCCGGTATTAAATCAATCAGAAATTATATCTCTCTGTCTGGCGGGAGTCCCGAAAGTTCTTCTGAAAAGACATCCCCAAACTCATTCACTATAGGTATCTGCCCCATGTCCGAATTCACCATCCGCGTATCCACTACATAAGCTAAATAACCTTCACATCCATTTCATAACATTCTCTTGGCCTGCATCATCGTCAGACAACTCATTTGTCTTGGCGACTTGCTACCATAAAATAAAACCTTAGACTAATTTGGGGTCTTATGGTGTATACTCTTCTTCTGGCAATCTATAACTGTCTTATGGTTAAACAACCAATCCATACCTAGGTTAACATCAAACTCCCCTAAGCGTATCGGAATCAGATTCACGCTTAACTTATGTCCCCTTATTTCCATACCATAATTTTTATGGATAAACTCTACAGGGATCACTTCTTTGTTTGCAACTTCTATGTTCATAGGGTTCTTTAGCTTTTCACAGGGTAAGTTTAATCTACTAGCAAATTCATCACACACAAAAGAACAGGTAGCTCCCGAATAAAACAATACATATGCATTTATATTATTGATCGAAATTATACCTGACACCACCTCCTTGGATACAACTGTGTCCTGCACAGTCATGTTGAAAGTTCGGGCCGTTGGCTTAGTTCTGCTGAGTTGGCCCTCCGATTGCTAAATTTGGTGTACCGTTCTTGTTTCCACTTCCCCAGTCAGTACTCTTCTTAGATGGACAGTCCCTATAACGATGTCTCGATCCTCCACAAGAATAGCAACCCTCCCTCTTTGGGTTAGGACATTTTGGTGTGATATGTCCTAGCTGGCCACAGTTAAAATATACAGTCTTTTCCTTCAAACATCCCCCAGAGTGATATCTTCCACACTTACTACATGTTGACCTCTTTTGTAGTGTACTTCCTTGTTGCATTCCTGAGTTATTACCAATGTTCCACTTACACTTCTTACTGTCACTGCTTCTATTGCTAGCGTTCTGGTGTCCACCTTCAATCTTTTTCTTGTTCTTCTCTCTATTGAATCTTGATACATCCTCATTACTACCCTCTGCAATAGTGGTTTTTTCTTACAGTGCTGAAAATGTAGGAATTTGCAACACTACAACCCTGCTGTGAATCCCCGGCCTCAGTCCATTTTCAAACCTTCGTGTCTTTCGCGCTTCGGTCTCCACCTGATGAGGTGCAAATCTGGCTAGCTCATTAAATTTAGAAACGTATTTGGAAACCGTCATATTCTCTTATTTCAATTCCAGATACTTCACCTCCATCCTAGCTTGCGTGGCCTCCGAGAAATAATTCTCAAAGAATAACTCCTTAAATCCCGTCCATGCAACTATCTCTGTTCCTGCTCTAGCTTGGTTGGTTTCCCACCAGTGATTAGCCTCACCTTTCATTAAGTAGGTAGCAAAAGTCGTCTTTTGCTCTTCTGCCACCTTAGCAATAAAGGCCTTTTCCATCTCTTTCACCCATGTTTGAGCTTCCATGGGGTTCGTGGTTCCACTAAAATTCGGCGGTCCCACAGCCTTAAAATCTTTGAAATTGGCTAATATATTATCCACTTGATTCCTTGCTGCAGTTGCACGAGTCTGCATAGCCTGAGCTATCATGCCAGTAAAGTTCTCCATAGGGTCAGCTTGCTCCCTTTAATAACGGGTTGGCGTCTAGGTGGCATTATCTGGTTTAAACAACATCTTACATTATCACTTCAAGTCTCATTATATGCTATAAGTCTTTAAAATACAACACATAATTTTAACTTTAATAATAGCATTATCATCATGCTCATCTTGCCGAACTATCATTTCAGCCTGTTGAAACAGTCCTTTCAGCTTAATAAAACTTTCAATAATCACGTAGATACTTGCTATCTTCATTCACAAGACTATCTATGTAATTAAACATTTAGTCATAATAGCGCACTTGTATTTATAAACCAAATGTTTTTTTGACACACATGTCTGGCATATTTCCACAAATGTCAACTATCCATTCTAATCAACTAGACATGGAATCCATCAAGAGGTATACTCCCCTACACAACAAGATGGGGGTACATCATATCTGCATACGACCTCTCACAGCTAGAGGTTTACATCATTCTTAATTTAATACTACCAACAAAGGTGCTACAGCATCAATACCACCAACCATCGCCTTACTGGCTACCAGGTGTCCCACAGGCATGCTCCTGCTCATGCAGTGCATCTCCCATCACACGGCGTCACAATGATTGGCTAGACTCTCCAGTCTCATACTGCGATCTCACCTGACCAACACTAGGTACTGCATATGCTGCATCCAATGCTCGCCCCAAAGACCCTAGCCTAACGTCCTTCTCTTCTAGCAGTAACTCCAGATGGTCCACCCTATTGGCTACTCTAATCCATGCTTCCTCGATTCTGATCTTATCAGCAATTTCTAGATCAAACTCAACCCTTAGCACTTGATTCTCCAACGTCCGCTCACTCAACTGAAACTCCAATAAGCTCACCTTAGCTTTCATCACATCCACATCTGCTAATGCCTGGTATGCGGCATCTTTATACTGCTGTTTGGTGTTCTGGAAAGTGTGGTTCTCCACCTCCAGCTCTCCCACCCTAGTCTCTAGCTCCGCATTCCTACCCAGTAGGTCTCCAACAAGGCTATCCTGTGTGGATTCCCCTAGGACCTCCTGCTCTAATGGCTGCTCCACAGTATGGCTATCATAGCTCTCTTCCGACATCCTATACCATAATAAACAACATCATCAGTACCACAATAAAATATATTCATTGATAAAATGAAATGATATTTTATTAAGTACAACTAAAACTATGATGAATTTTCACAATTCACCACTTAGTATACTCTATACGAGTTTCCTTCTAAGGTTATAACCTAGGTTTTGCTTTCCTAAAGTTTATAACCTACAGGTCTAATACCAACTTGTGACACCCCCAAACCCGAGTCCTCTTACCTCAGATTCGGTGCTCACGATCCATCAATAACATAAACATTCTAAGACTATTGCGATATAATAAACATACGTTGTTCATTAATATAAAGTTTTCATCATATATCCCAAGGTCTCAACCTTAACATAACACATACCCTTAATATTACAAAAGGTTTACACACAATATTAAAACTAAATACTTTCGTAGTTCATAATCAAACTACTCCTGAGCCTTGCCCTTTCCTTTGTCTCTCTTAGACGATCCTGGCTTAGCTGCAATAAATTCATGATATAGCAAGAGTAAGCAACAAAATTTGATTAGCAAGTATAAACACAAGAAGATATATCATTATAGAAATAAATTTATCGCTCAAAGTTCAACAATAGAATATGATTGTAGAAGAACATGAATTTCTTTCTTATTATTTGAACATTTGAATAATAGGTTCGGAGTGGTCCACCATGACCATGAACAATAGATACAAATAGGTTCGGAGTGGTCCACTATAACCATGAACCATAGATACTGAGTGGTCCAACGTGACCCTAAACATCTGTAAAGGGTGTCAGTATTCAAACTGGTCCATTACGGTTTGGTAGTCAAGGGGATCAGCCTTTCGTACCCAGTGTAATATGCATAAACACTTACTTGACAGCAACAATTGTTTTCTTGTTTCCAATATGATGCCTCGATAACATTCTTTTCTCAGTCAAGAGTCCTTATCAAATCAATTGAATAGGCACAACTCTTTAAAATGAATTTGATTTAACAAATTTTAAACATGCTTGATCTAGCTGATACAACTAGCATAGATCCATCTCATAAGCAATGTAAAACATACTTGATCTAGCTGACACAACTAGCATAGATCCATCTCATAAATAAATTTTAAACATGCTTGACCTAGCTGACACAACTAGCATAGATCCATCTCATAAGCAGTTCAACATATAGTAGAATAGGAATTTAATTTGCACCAAGTGCGATTCACAATAATTCATCAGGATGTGAAAAAATCAACAATATTTAACCACCAGCATGCTTGAACAATAATAACTCGAGTTTGGGTTAGGAAACTTGTCTGTTCAGCGAGCTACAACTTTCTAGCTTTAATTAACAATCTTTGAATGACCTATCATTGATAAGGTAGATCTGTCAATTAGTATTGCGTATATTTCATCAATACGCTTACTTGTATTATTATCTCACCAATAATACATTCACAGGGTACATGAATCTAATATACTATCATTAATCCTATAAGATATTTAATTGATATTAGGTTAAGGATTAATAGTTAATAAGGCTTCTCTTAAGTGATAAACACTCATTAGATCTTTAAACAATTCATTATAATTGTTTAATTAAGGAGTTATTTAATTTCGTTCAATTGTTAACTCCTTCTTCCTTCGATTACTATTTAATATTAGTTAAATAGTAATCAACTATTTACCTTTAGTTATTACTTACTAATAACCAATTATAACTCCTCAGTATTTAATGTTAATTAAATAATGGACAATTAAATTACTATTTGTCTTTAAATAATAATTAATAACTCCCTCATATTTGAATAAATAATATTTAATTTATTCACTTTATTCTTCTTTAATCATTCCTTATTATTATTAAAAGGATAATTAATTGGCATTCATCTTTATTTATTATTCAAATAATAAATAATTAATTCTATAAACTTTCATGTCAAAGTAAGTAAGTAATTACTTAATCTTACTTAATTATACTTTAATCAATATTTAATATTAATTAAATAATAATTAATTAATTTATTAACTCAATTTATTATTTAATCTTAATTATATAATAAGTAGTTATCTTATTAACACTAACCCATTTTAATTCTTATTTAACATCATTTAAATAATAATTAAATAATTAATTACATTTCATTTTATATGTAATTAACTTACCAGCTCATTAGTGGCTTTAAAGTTATTTATTACAATAACCTATTTTCATTACACTTTATATAGATACTCAAATTTTATCCTAGAATTTCCAGATTTGGGATCCTTCACGGAAATGCTTGTAGAACGAAGTCTACAACTCGGATTTTGGTTCCGTCAGAGGCGTTGGATTCATATCTTTCCAAACTCCAATTTCCATTCATCAAACATTAGTTTCTGCTTTGTTTAGGTCCAAAATATTAGTGTCAAAGTGGACTGATTCGCAAGAACATTCATAACAGTTTAGTCGTTTTTCAGATTTTAGGTCCTTTACAAAAATACTCATATCTCGAGATCTACATCTCGAATTTGGGTCCATTTGATATAGTTGGATTCATAGTTTCCCGAAATACATTTTCCATATATTAAACACCAAATTTGAGTTTGTTTTGGTTACCGAAAATAGTCCACAAGTGACTGATCAATAGCATATTCTTAACAGTTGGGTAGTTTGAGATTTAATTCATAACTTGCTCATTTTAAAACATATTTGAGTGATTCCAAAGGGGTTTAGCCCTTAACTCATGCATATAGCATACCAAGAAAGAAAACCTCAAATAACTCTTGTAGATTTCACATGCACATGATAAAGCATACTAGTTAAACGAAAATTCCTTCAAAAATTCATCTAACATCCCTTTCCAAATCTTAATCACATGAACTCATAAAAATCCACAAGTCTCTTTTGATAAATGTTGGTCGAAAAACCGATCACTAAACACGTGCAAGTATACGTGGTCTAACAAGTAATACAGTGATAAAAAAAGTGTCGTACCCACGAGGAACTATCACTAATATTTACCAAATACCAACTTTGTATCGCTTAAGTCTTATTCGAACAGTAAACTAATAGGAGTGTGGTTAAACTAGTTATAACTAATTATTAAAACAAGTAAATGGATAACGAATGGTAATCAAAGGAATTACAAGCTAAGGTTACAACTTCACCCCACACAAGCATTCCGTCGAACACCTGGCGTGCTATGCTTCATCAAACTTCCTACCCTTCTCTCTTTGGTCTTAATGGTCACGACAGTTTGTCGACCGAGAACACACAGGTGCTCGTACACCTCTGTCGAGGTATGCACAAATGTATCCTCTCCAGATCCACCCGATAGGGAATAGAACAGAAAAAAAACGTCCAAGCTAGGTGATAATCCTACACATGTCTATGCGAATTATCCTAACAAGGATTTAAGCATAAGTTCTCAATTAGGTCACACGTGGCACACAGATATATATCTATTCTACGCACAACTTATGCAGTCAAAACCCATAATCACATGCCAATATATTTAGGTGTAAATCTATAATCCTTCTTTCGATATCATATAGATTACCAAAATCATCACTAATGTCTTAGCGAGAATCATTAAGCATGAATATATTAAACCAAATCATATGGTGCCAACCAAAGAGATAAGACAGTCAATTTAAATAACAAAGGGTTCCATTATAACCTTAGAGCCAATACTTAGTTCATAGCTATTGAACTAAATATAAGTAGCAATAGAGTCAACATTTATGGATTACAAAATCAGAGGACATAAATGGATAAGAATAAACTCTGTCGAGGCTCTTCAGTTTCCAAACATTTCGCTCCTTTCAAGCTCTCCAATCCGTGTAGCTCACTGCTCTTGTTGCTCCAAAGAAATCCCAGACTTTTCCCTAATCTACCAAATTTATATTTACAAACATTACCTAATAACTAGAGAGAGAAAGTACAAAAGAGAATCTAATCTAATCTATCCTAAGCTAAGCTAACAGATTCTATCCCAGTCTCCTCCTCTCTATCCAGTATGCAGAGGCTCTCTTCATATATATATATATATATATATATATATATATATATATATATATATATATATATATATATATATATATATATATCTGTTTTCTTCTTTAGTTAGGTCAAAAGCAAGCCTTCTCTGTCTGGGCACCGGAGGTCGCGCTGCGGCGCGGGTAATAGAGCTTATGGGTGGCGCTGCGGCACCACGTTAGCACCAAAAGACCAGAGGTCACGCTGCAACGCGAGTCCATAAAGGAACTGTGGCGCTGCAGCGCCAGGATGACATCAGCAAGGACCAGGGGGCGCCGCTGCGCGAGATTAAGCTTAGCCATTGGCGCTGCGGCGCCAGTGTATGTAAATTGTCCCCTGAGAGCTAGAAAAGTCCTGTAAAGCCCTGCAATACATCTGTTAAGCATAATAATACTATAAACATATAAAACTATATAAAAACTACGAAGATTAGGCAACTATTTAAGCCATAAAGTATCCGATTCGCGGGTATAAATTCCACTCATCAATAAACCCATGATCTAACACTCTAATCATGATATTACCCATATTCAAAATGCATCACAAGAATCTATTATAAAATCAACTAGTGCATGCATGCATGTGCCTTTCTCTACTTATTTGGTACAAATCTCCCTTTTTGATCTTACATTCAACTTCGAAAATATTTTGATCATCAAATAAAACATTTATACACCAATAAATGAAGAGTTTAGCAAAGATCAAACTTAAGACTCTTGTTTCATCAAAAATCCACCAAATAAGAAATCAAACTTTAAAAATAAAGAGAATCAATACCTAGTTTTTCTTACTATCTTCCTTATCTTGCCAAAGTAGCTTACAAACTTAGCATGCATGAAGCTCAAGACCTCTGTTCTTCTTCCTCCTTGGCCGAAAATCTCTCGCTCTTTTCTCTCTATATTTTCTTTCTTTCTCTAACTAAAGAGCTTTGAAGTGTAAGTATGCAAATGAAATGTAGTTAGTGGAAATGGGTATAATTGAATATTGTAAGCATGCTCCCACTAACTCTCTCCCCTAATCATTACTTGCTTACTTAGTCACTACATACAAGTGTTGGACATGCTAGGAAGATGACACTTGTCATGGGTGTTGGGCTCAAAAGATTATATCCAAGATATTGTACAAGCTTAATAAATTTTCAAAATCTTTCCCATATTGCCCTTAGTGGCTGGCCATACACCCCATTTTACCCATTATAGATTTATTTTTATTGTGTTATATACTTACTATAATAATTAAATATCCTTTCTTTCATGGACCAAGGGTTGGGCCTCTTTAATTATTGTTTGGGCTTACAATTAATTAGTTTGGGCTATTAGTAGTCAAGTTTAGTTATATATTACTTGGGCTACTATTATTAATTCCACATGTTGGGCTAAGTTAAATAATTTCACTAATGCCATTAAATTATATCTCCCAATAAAATTAGTGGGCTTGATTAATCATTCAATTGGGCTAGCCCACTAGTATCACTTACTACATGGACTATTGCACATACCAATAAATTAAGAATACCACTTTACTTTCATAACCAAATTAGACTTGCCACCTACAAGTAAATTGAATATTCAATTAGGGTTCATCATCTTAATCAACTTCCTTGATTGTTAACATTCTTAGGCTAGTCCACTACTTTAATTATTTCATAAGAGGGACTTCCTATTAATTCTCATAACACATTTGTTATTTAAATTTAATCACTCAATCCATATGCCACAAGGTTTTCAATATCATTCATAATTGATATATCAATTTTTAAAGTGACTAGAAATTCTTGGTTATTACAGTTTCAATCCCTGTTCTAATCGTCGTGCCTTCCGCAACTCCGTGTCCACTTGGTGTGGAACAAACCTCGCCAGTTCATTGAACCTGGCTGGATATTGGGGAACTGTCATGTCCCCCTGCTTTAGTTCTAGGAACTGAATCTCCATCCTCCCCTCCATGCTCGTGCGGAAGTAGTTCTCGTAGAATAACTCCTTGAACCGTTCCCACGTCACCACCTCTGTTCCGGCCCTACCCTTATTGGCCTCCCACCAGTAGTTGGCCTCCCCCTTCATCATGTAGGTTGCAAAAGAAGTCTTCTGCGCCTCACCAACATTTGCGATGACAAATGCCGTCTCAATTTCTTTTACCCAAACTTGAGCAGCTATACGGTCCATAGTTCCATAGAACTTAGGAATACCTATTATCTTGAACTCCTTAAAGGTAGTCCCACGACCTACCCCAAGATTAGTGCGTACGACATCTCTCGTCCTATTGAGAGTCGTAGCGAGTAGATTCACAAATTCTTCCATCAGGTTATTATTCCCATGCCCTTCCTCGTTACGTGGCTCTTCTTCCTGATTTCTTTGACATCTTCTTGGCGGCATTTTTTTGTTAATGCGAAAACATTTTTGTTATTATTTATTTCTTCATTTGGTTATTATTAACAATCAATAATAACTCAATCACATTGATAAAAAATTCAGTAAACTTTTATATTAAGATGCTTCTTCGTAATATAACACTACATCGTTCAATACACGACTTCAGCCATTTACAATACTATCTCGCAATTACTTTAAAAAGTTGGGATTTACAAAAGACTACCCTTGTTTATACAAAAGAGGGTTTTACGTCATTACTAACTACATACTATTTACATTGCTAACTCCTCTATACATACAACATGACTAGATCTGCCTCACGGTATTCTCGTAATCTGCATCGGCCATACTGGCCACTATGTCCCAGCTAATG
The DNA here is from genome assembly GCA_020205555.1 of Panax stipuleanatus. Taxonomy (NCBI): domain Eukaryota; kingdom Viridiplantae; phylum Streptophyta; class Magnoliopsida; order Apiales; family Araliaceae; genus Panax; species Panax stipuleanatus. The sequence continues at coordinate 73,678,843 of CM035117.1, forward strand.
GTATGTCGAGTCTGTCAATCTTCAACAGGATACTCAGCAATCTGGTGCTGGTAATTCTCATGTTAACTCCTATGGATATAGGACATCCGACTTATCTTCTTCTTCTTGTTTAGAAGCTCCGTCTTAAGTTCCTGGACCTCTAGCCTTAGATCCTGGACTTTATCTTTGGCCAGCACCCTCTCGTTGTGCTTGACCTCCTAGAAGACTTCCATGTCTTCCTTATCTTCATGTACATCGTGAACCTCTTGTTTGAGGTCACACACTTCCTTGCTCAATTGGACGTTCCTGTACAATATTGCCATGAACAAAGCCTTCTTGGACTCCTCCGGTGTAGACTCTTCAACCACCTCCTCAGTGGGCAGTACCGTATTAATCGGCACTGTGTCCACCTCTTCCTTCGACATACTATCAAACAATGATGCGAAGTCAAAGTTATTAGAGTACTCAGATGGATCCTCCTCCTCCAGATATGTCTCCTCCAAAATTATTATCAGTACCTCTGCTATAGGCATCGGTACAACCTCTACCATGGTAACTGAGTCCTCGCTAACCTCATGTATTTTATTATACATGTCCATTATACATGATATATACAATAAGACACAAATAACTTGATTAGTATACAATCAAAACATTAACAACATATATCATATTTAATATGTTTAAGGTTACTTTTTGCTTGTTAAAACTCCAGTAGAGTTTTAATTACTTCTAACCTCTAGTTCCTTCTCACGGTTATAGCCTAAGGTTTTTCCCCTTAAGTTTTATAACCTAAAGTTTTGATACTAACCTATGACGCACCCAAATTCGGGTACCTTCAAACCTTGGATATGGTGCTACAAGGTACTACTGTATACTCATACATTCAATTGAAAGACTTCAATAACACACATGAGTTTACTAAATATTACATTCTATTAATTCCCTTCCCATGTTTTTATAACCATTACATTGTTCAATGTCATAATATCAGTAATTACAATACTAATACTATACTATTACAAAGGTCACTACTTGTCCATCTTGAACTTGCATTTGTCTTTCCCGAATCCTTCGGTCCGTTCGCTCTTAGCTGAAATCATTTAGTTTTAAATAATTGAATGAGCATAAATAGCTCAGCAAGTAAAACATTATATCTTGAAATCACAAAAATAAGAATCATATAGCTTTATCTTCAATAATTGTATAATAGTTATGAAGTACTTAAGAATAATCAAAATAACAGTTTGATTCCTTTAAAATCATTCCCAAGGACTATATAGCCTCTTCAGAATCTGTATTAGTCAACGACCACGAACCATCATTTAGTTCTCATTCATGAAAGGAACAACCCGACACGAAGGCCGTAAGTTCGATATAGCTTACGTGCACATCCAGATGATCAGCCTGTAGTACTCTGTGTTGATCAACACTCATACATTAAATATTTTTACGTTTAATTGGTGGCAACTTCAACTGCCTGTATAATTAACGACGTAAAAATATTTGTTTTATTCATACTCAGGTTTACCTGAGCCTCCGTACCAATCCATTGGCATATGATAACTACATTGTAAATATTTTGGAAAGATTTGTGGAAAAACTGAACATTAAGTAGGCACACTTAGAAGAGGGGGTTGAATAAGTGTGGGAACAGAAAATGTCAAACTTTTGAACAAATAAAAATTCTCTTGTTTATTCTATGCAGGGTGCTGAATTAAAAATCCTTGTATACCCATTTATTAAAGCAAAGTGTTAAATTGATTTTGTAAGTTTGCAAAATGCTAAATGTGACATTATATGAATGCAGGTTGCTAGATTACTTTGCTAGACAGATTCTGAATGCAGGCTGCTGGATTGATAATTAGTTAAATGAAGAGAGAAATCCACACAATAAGCAAACACATGAAGACAAGGATTTTTATGTGGTTCAACTACTACCCTCTATAATAGTAGCCTAATTCACGTCCAATACCAACTAGTATTGGAGACTCTCTTTTATTAATTAGCTTCAAGTACAATACAAGTTTCAAACCATTGAGCACCCTTGCTCCCTGTGCACCTATGCACTCTTAAGAACCTATGATTCCTTAAACTTGATTGCAACAACACCGTAATCCAAAATCGGATTACTATACAGATTTAGATATAATCAATTATATAAAAATGAAAATACAAATATAGGTCTATTGATCAAGGCATATAATCACTTAACAATGCAAGGCTCCAGTATGCAATGATGAATAAGAAAGATATTACCAGTTTATATGCTATAAGACCACTTCAGAAATTAACCTCAGAAACTTCTTCAATGAGATAGCAATTAGTAGTAGGAAGAAGATGTAGAAGAAAAACACGTTACTGTTATCTATGTATATCAAAGGCAGTATGTTTTTCTTCTTTTTCTTATCAATAGACCCTGTTCTTTTTTTATAGGCTAACTTAGTATGTTACCGTTGCATGGGCTGCCTACTCTGTATTTGAACCATTGAGACTTATTGCACAAATTACTGGAAGCTTTAAATATATTCATTTCGTGATCACCTCCATATATATCTTCAGTCATATATTATATATATATATATAAGATATGTTGTGAGAGAAAAATTGCATTTGCTAGAATCAAGTAGGATAATCATGAGTCTATAGCCTACAATCATGGGATCTCACGTGATTTAAATAAGGCAGTCTGATCAATTCCCATATTACCGTGCAATCTTGTAGTCACTGATATATCAATCCCTTATAATTCCCTTTTTATGTGAAGCAACGTTAGGAGACATGAATCATGATATATGGATATATATTAGTAACTTAATTTTTGGAAGCCCAATAATAGTTTGATTACCTTACCATAAATACCATACATTATCGCAGCCACTAGTAAAGCATAAAGATTATTACCATATCTTCAGCGGGTCGGTAAAACAAATCTAATTGCTTCCCTTAGATTACGTAATTATACGAAGCATAATTCATGGAATTAATTTAACCGACCATTTACTCCAAGATGTTATATCACGATTTATGGTAACACGTTCAGCTCCATAATTATATAAATATATATGCAAATGCCCTGAAGCCTTGTATTGGAAAGTAATTAATGCAAAGATCTTACATATTTCTCGTAGGACTCAATAAGACTTTCATCCTTCAATATCTTCAAGTCTTTATGTTTTCCTCCTTAAAATTCCTGTAATGCCAATTCTTTTCCTGAAATTTCATAGAGCATGATTAGAGATATAATCTGATCATCATCAAAACATTTAGGATGGAGTATGACATAAGTCAACATTCTCCCCCTTTTTGATGATGACAACAAAATAATTATGGCTCCCCCTAACTTCATGCATATCTCAAAAATGACACAAATAGAATCAAACACTTGATTCATATTTTCTGCATATTTGCAGTTTTAAAGAGCCTGCAATAAACTGTTAGAATAATTCACAATATGCTTCAAACAACAGTAGCATCATTAAACCATTAAACTGTTAACCATAAAATCATCCCAACAGCAATCACTTAAAACATAGTCTTAAACAAAAGTCTGTAATTATGCATGAAATTTAAAGAAATCAGTCTTCATAAAATGCCATAAATCATCTCCCCCTTTGGCATCTATCAAAAAGAGGACGCAAAAAGCAAAGAGGGAAAAGATTGGGCAAGAACCTAGGCATCCTCTTCATCAATATGAACATTATTGGCCTCCCGAGCAGTAAAATACGGGCGGTGTAGCCGATGATGTTCAATTTCCTCCAAAGACATAGTGTCTGCAAATCATGGAGGACGAGGAATGAAGGTAGGAGGAGGTAGAGGGAGGTCCAGGAAGTCTCCTTGGTATTCAGCCATCCAGTTGCACTGTGGCCACTCAGGAATGCGAGAATTTACTATTTTAGCCTGCAATTCTTTACTTAAATTATTCATACGCCTTTCAGTAAATCGACCTAGGGACCCAATCTGGGTGCAGATGAACTTGAGTTCAGTACTTAGTTGGCAGGCATTCCGATTCATTTTCCTTTGCAGAGCTTCCACCATGGCCCTGGTCCGGCCTGCATATCAATGAATTCATCCTCCACTGTGCAAAAGATAGTGTGCAGTTCTGCTCGACTGATGGGAAGTTTACCCTTTTCTAACACAGAAAGGTGGTGTTGAATGTCTTTTACATCAGCATGGAGAGCGGCTTGATTAGTAACAAGAATGTTTAGAAGAGTTAATATTTTAGAAGAAGGGGGTTGTGGAGCAGATGGGATGAAATTAGGTGCTGGGGAAACTGAGGGGACAGCAGGAAAAATTCGCATGAACTTGCCAGCAATCAGAGTGATATGAGAACTTTTAACATTCAAAAAATTGATGGAATCAGTGATGGTGATTGAAACTTCGTTGTCTAGGGAGATTTAAAAGTGATTGAACAGTTTTATGAGAAAACAATAATAAGGTAGACACTTTTTGGAGTGTTTGATACAATTAAACATGTAATGCAACATCATAAGAGCAAATTTAAAAGGTTTCCCTTTCATAAGTAGAGCAATCAAAACCAAATCCTGATATGTAAAGTCAGCCCCACCTTCGATACGAGGTAAGAGATTATATCTCAATAATTTATGTAGGACCATAGCAGTGGGGGACACATCAACAGTTTTGGGAAGAGTCACGATAGTCAAAGTGGGGTCATCCATTACAGTTTGAAGTTGGTCAAGAGGAGAGTAAGGGTAATAAACTGGCCCTTTAAGGGTAAAATGACAATCACCCGAAAAAGGGATAGACAGAATGCTTCCTAAGTCCATAACAGTAAAAAAATAAGGACTTTCCTTTGACATAGGAAGTATAACAATCACCATTATGCTCGAAGTTGGTGTAAAATTGCTGGACCAACTTCGGATAATGTAATATCCAAGATTATCATGTAATTTAATAGTTTTTAATAAAGGAATTTATGCAAAACTCTTGTGTGATTTCTTAAATTAGATGTTCATGTGTTATACATATGGGTGTTATTTTAAGATATGTGATGTGAAGTATTTTCATAGTTGGTTTGGTTTGATCTAACTAATTGAATTGGTTAAATAGATAATTAATTCTATTAATTTTGTGGGATGGCATTACAACCCAAGTTAGAGTTCAGAGCGGAATTTAGAGACGCGGACTACGTATTTGAGTTCGGAATGTCGAAATTAGTCAGGATACACTGTAACCACGAAAATGTGTCACAGTTGACTTTTTGGTCAAAGTCAACTGGTTGACTTTTTTGGGGAAAAAGTCAACCACGAATTTTGGAGATGAATTTGATGAAATGGATAGTCCCATGACGTTCGGAACGTCGACTTTAGTAGGAATCGATATAAGTATCGCAACGTTCGGCTACGGAGGGCAAAATGGTCAAAATAGTTATTTAATTGATTAAATAATTAAATTAATAATATTTTAGCAAATCAGTAGCTGGAGGGGGCCACGTGACAAGCTTATTGGGACAAGAGGGGAGGATACATATTATCAAGATGATTGAGGGAGATGGAGTTACACTTGTTTTAGTAAACCAAAACCTTTTATTTTTCTAACTCCCCACTCCATAACTAAATGATTGGATTGTTACTAATGTTTTTAACTGATGAATTGTGGACATGGAAGGGCTTGGGATATCAGTTCTATCAAACTATTTATATATATATATATATATATATATACACCAAGTCCAAGTTCTTTTCTCTTTTGGTTAAAAGCTTCCAATATAGAAAGAATCAAGAGAATGAGAGTTTGAGTGTTGTGACGATTTCTGGAGTTTTAGAGAGTCTGAACTAACAAGGGGGAAAGATTATCAGAGCTAAACAAGAAGAAATTCGTCCAAGAGGTAAGCCATGAAACTTATTTTATTTTCTTGAGGAAACTAGTAAAGAAAATGCTTGAATAGTCATTGTAAATGCTTTGTGTTGGTTCTATGATGCTATGCTACTGCTTGTGGATGATATATGGGTATTAAGAACGAAAGTTCTGGTCTAATCAAGTAGCAATTACATAGAGAATTATAGAATTTGTGTATGCATGCTATATATTTGATAAAAGGCCTCTTAGATGTCAATTTGTTCAAAACATAGTAATTTAGTGAAGTTAAATGTTGGGTTACGTGTATATATATTAGTATAGATGATCTGGACAATATGAGTCCTTAGATTGCATGCTAGAATCGAAATCATGGATTTTTGTCAAATGGGTTTAAACTAGTATTGCATGATTTTTTGGATTTTTCGGTCGCTTAAAATCATATCTTTAGTAATCCGTTTGTTTTATGTAATAATTTTATAAAATAGTATGTTGTATGAAGTCCAATCTGTCCAAATTTCAAAGGAATCGGAGTTATATTGTGCAAGGTATGAATTTCGTAAGCAAGCATGTTGGTATAAAAATCTGCAGAATTCTGGGAATTTTCAGAAATTTTCGAAGTATAAAACCTGTTCTGGCACGCTTTTCAAGGTAGCCGGTTGGTGGTCTTAACATGCTAGTTTCATGGATGTAATATTTTTGTAAAATCTTATGCTATATGGAGTTTAGTGTGTCCAAATCTCAGAGTCATATCATATGTAGTTTATTCATAATTAAATTGCAAAGTGGGCTACTCGAAAGCAAAAATCAGGATCTGGGCCTGATGAGCAGCGCAGCTGCGCTGCTCATAAGGCTTAGACCTGCGCAGCTGCGCCAGTCCGGGTCGGTCCGGGTCATCCGGGTCGGGTCGAGGCAGAAAATTTTCAAAAACTTATTTTTTCCTAGATTTTAATAATGGACCCCTGGACCTATTTGATGCAACATGTTTATGTAGTTAAAGTGTATGTTAAGTGAATATGTGCTCGTTAATAAACTTATTAAAGTAAACGAAAATCATTTTCTTTCGAATTAGAGTTCGAGAACCTAATGGCTTAACGTGACACATATGAATAGGTTATGTGAAGGTTGCTAACGATAGCAGACATATCAGGCAAGTTTCCTTACTCGAATTTGATTATGCAAGTTTCCTAACCCTAATTTTTATTGGGCATTTATTCAATCCTTACTCATTTTTATCGCAGTGAAGGTAAGTATTGGACTTGTGCTAGCTATTTATTCATGCAAGTTCCTTTGTTGTGAAGTTATACAACTTTAATTATCTTGCAAGCTTATCGATGATTACTCAATATTATTATAACTGCTATGCTTATAAGTTTCATGTCATTATCGAACTATTTCTAAGTATGTTCCGGGCCTTTGTTTTCGGCTAGTTATTATTGATGAAAAATGATTTAAAACAAATCTTTCGAAGCTATGAAATGTTTACCAATCCAAATTGTTGTGTCCATTTCTGGTAGAGATTTTGGAGTACCATAATCTTTCCTTGGAGTGATTGGTCCATTCTCTACCACCCACCATTCCCATGGATCTCGTTATAAGTAGATCCTCATTTGGAATTTCCAGAAGTTATAGTTCTCCGTTCCATAGAGCAATGATGGCCGATTTGTTGATTGTCCTTCTTGATGAGTGTTCCCAAGTTATGCCATGTCAAAATCTTTCCCTATAAGTCACCTTTAAGACCAAGATAAGTAGAGCCAAGCTCTGATACCAAATGAAATTTAAATAGGCACACTTAGAAGGGGGGTTAAATAAGTGTGGGAACAGACAATGTCAAACTTTTGAACAAATAAAAATTCTCTTGTTTATTCTATGCAGGGCGCTGAATTAAAAATACTTGTATACCCATTTATTAAAGCAGAGTGTTAAATTGATTTTGTAAGTTTGCAAAATGCTAAATGTGACACTTATATGAATGCAGGTTGCTGGATTACTTTGCTAGACAGATTCTAAATGCAGGCGGCTGGATTGATAATTAGTTAAATGAAGAGAGAAATCCACACAATAAGCAATCATATGAAGACAACGATTTTTACGTGGTTCAACTACTACCCTCTATAATAGTAGCCTAATCTACGTCCAATACCAACTAGTATTGGAGACTCTCTTTTATTAATTAGATTCAAGTACAATACAAGTTTCAAACCCTTGAGCACCCTTGCTCCTTGTGCACCTATGCACTCTTAAACACCTATGCTTCCTTAAACATGATTGCAACAACACCGTAATCCAAAACCGGATTACTATACAGATTTATATATAATCAATTATATGAAAATGAAAATACAAATATAGGTCTATTGATCAAGGCATATAATCACTTAACAATGCAAGGCTCTAGTATGAAATGATGAATAAGAAAGATATTACCAGTTTATATGCTATAAGACCACTTCAGAAATTAACCTCAGAAACTTCTTCAATGAGATAGCAATTAGCAGTAGGAAGAAGATGTAGAAGAAAAACACGTTACTGTTATCTATGTATATCAAAGGCAGTATATTTTTCTTGTTTTTATTATCAATAAACCCTATTCTTTTTTTATAGGCTAACTTAGTATGTTACCGTTGCATGGGCTGCCTACTCTGTATTTGAACCGTTGAGACTGATTGCACAAATTACTGGAAGGTTTAAATATATTCATTTCGTGATCACCTCCATATATATCTTTGGTCATATATTATATATATATATATATATATATATATATATATATATATATATAAGATATGTTGTGAGAGAAGAAATGCATTTGCTAGAATCAAGTAGGATATTCATGAGTCTATAGCCTACAATTATGGGATCTCATGTGATTTAAACAAGGCAGTCTGATCAATTCCCATATTACTATGCAATCTTGTAGTCACTGATATATCAATCCCTTATCATTCCCTTTTTATGTGAAGCAACGTTAGGAGACATGAATCATGATATATGGATATATATTAGTAACTTAATTTCTGGAAGCCCAATAATAGTTTGATTACCTTACCATAAATACCATGAATTATTGCCGCCACTAGTAAAGTATAAAGATTATTACCATATCTTCAGTGGGTCGATAAAATAAATCTAATTGCTTCCCTTAGATTACGTAATTATACGAAGCATAATTCTTGGAATTAATTTAACCGACCATTTACTCCAAGATGCTATATCACGATTTATGGTAACACGTTCAGCTCCATAATTATATAAATATATTTGCAAATGTAAATGCCCTAAAGCCTTGTATTGGAAAGTAATTAATGCAAAGATCTTACATATTTCTCCCAGGACTTAATAAGACTTTCATCCTTCAATATCTTCAAGTCTTTGTGTTTTCCTGCTTAAAATTCCTGTCATGCCAATTCTTTTCCTGAAATTTCATAGAGCATGATTAGAGATATAATCTGGTCATCATCAAAACATTTAGGATGGAGTATGACATAAGTCAATAAAAACCAACCAAAATATGCTAAGCCTCAGTCTAGCCGAATAAAATGGCATCGACTATTCAATAACAGTTTATGCATGAGCAATTAGGCACAATGACAACTTGTCCAACCATAACGTATAGACAAGAGTTTAGGAAACTTGTCTTCGCGTCTCTTAATCCTTTAATGTAGTCTACTCAGTCTGTACAACGTCTACAAAGCATAACACATAGCATACCAATGAGAATTCATAATTGATATACAATGTATAACCTAACTTCTCCTTCTTGTATAACTTAACCGAATTGTTAAGCTAATAACATTCGTTTAAGTTATTTAACGTTTATTACAACTTATTAACATCTATATGTTAGAAACCAACTCCCGTCAATCATCATAAAGCACAATAATGGACGAAACCCTAAACGGTTCATTAGGTTAACTACATTCCCGTCAGATTTCCATTATCAAACTCTGTATAGATTTTATATGAGTTTTAACTTCATTCGATGTCAATCATGCATCACGTACCCTTATTACATATTATATAACATTATGGTACGCTCATAACTCGATTACGATTCATAATTCACATTATCGGTTTTTCGAGTTTTAAATTTAAATACGTTTTGTCAACATTTAATTCATAAAATCATTCTTAAACATGTTGTTTAATTGATTTCTCTTCATGAATATTCATTATATTGTTGGCCCATAATTACTATGTAGAAAGCTAGGTTTAGAAAAGTTCACGTCAGAAAATTTTACTTAAAGGGCGCTGCAACACCAGCACCAGGCTTAAAGTCGGTGTTGCAGCACTGCCTTGCAGTGTTCGGAACTCTACCTCCGCTGTGCAGCGCTACTTGCAAGGGTCTGGGTGGCGCAGTAGCGCCGGCCTCAAGATTCTGAAAAATTTTATTTTTAACGCGCTAGTAACATGATCATTTCAACTCGTAATTGGCTCGTTCCAAAGTCAATAGTTCATAAATGTTATGTTCTATCATTATATCAAATCAAAATTTATTACTGAATTCGTCGGCGAGAATTTAGCCGATTAGTCCAATTTTACGCTTTTGTTAAACATTTGTGAACGTTTGATGCTCAATTCTTCTTTTTAAGTTAGAATTGGTTCGTTCTCGCTCTCGCAAGTCTTATGTTCCTAATTACACGTGTTGCAATTGAAAACCATTGTTTCAGAATCACACGGCGACTTTTGACCTCTATTCCGGGAAATTTACGTTTTCGACGATTATCGTCTAATCGCGTAACTTTCGTTGAATCTTCGTTCTTCGATATTTTTACTTCAAACCAATTGGAATCAATACAATGGTTGATTATTAATGATTCTAACCATTCTAAACATTTAAGTTTTCATGGTTTAACTTGTTCATCATTTCAATTCTCAAGACTTTGATAATTTCTTCATTAATTCTTAATCACTTCTTATACTTTCATCATGCATAGCTTATTAATGTTCTTAGTTTACTATTTAGCCATCCTTATATCTTTTTAGTGTTCATGTTTTCCCCAAACACTTATCTATTAAATCTATTAGAAAAGACAATTGATTTCTATAATAATTTCTTATTTTATACCTTTGTTAGTTCTTTGGTGATTGAGTATGGAAACTCAAAGCCTTCTTATCTCCTTGGTTGATGGATTAGCAAAGCACAAGATAGCTTCTTCTCTCTCTCTCTCTCTCTCTTATGTTGGTGGAAAATGAGCACACAACAAATGGCTAGTAAAAGCTTTCTATTTATAGAAATGGCAAGAGTTGGGGTAGTTTGGTCTTTAGACCAAACCTCCTCAACTCCCACCTCCTCCCACATGCAAACCATGTCACCCCATGTGCTAGCATGTGCTAGCACATGGCCACCTTGTGCTCCCCCATGTCCCCCATGTGTCCTCATGGGTTTTGGGTTGGCCCATGGGTTAAACTCACCCGTTTACCCAACGGTTCGACTCACGGGTTAAGTTATATATTAAAATTAACTCAAATTAAATGTTTTTACTTCATATAAAATTCGTATTATACGTCGTATTAATTCTCGTATCTTCCTCATATTATACTCGTATAATATCTCGTATTACGCGTATTAATTCCGTATAATAATCATTTATTATTATACTTAAACAATTATTCTTTGATTTTACTTTCCCTAACGCTTAGGATTTTTAGTCCTCATATAAAATATTCGTGAGCCATAAGTGAAATATTATTACATATTTCACCTCGTCTTGAAATCTTATCATTACACGTTTCTCAGAATTTTAATAACAATTTTCGAACAGAAACGGATAAATAGTGATTTCCTCCCGAGAAAACTTTTCTCGGCTAATTTAACTTTTCATAGTATATTACAGTCAAATCTTTCGACAGAACTTCATTCCGACATTTCGAACTCCCAAAAAGTCTTTGGGCCTCAAACCCTAACCCTTAGAGTTTGATATATGAATAGTGCCTATTTCGTCTTTTTCTCAGAATTTTTTTTTTCGTTTGGTAAATTCACATCAATTATTTCTAGTACGTAGCCAGAATACTAACCATTTCGGACATTTCTAGGTCATAGAACGACCTTCGATTAGCTTACTCAGTTTAATAAATAATTAATTAAATATTATTTAAACTGAGTAAGCTAATCGAAGGTCGTTCTATGACCTAGAAATGTCCGAAATGGTTAGTATTCTGGGAGCAATCGAGAACACCGACTGAGGTGCGCAGTTTGTAACGCCCGAGAAAATCGAACGTTTATGTAAGGGAGAAATACATTCTATGACCTAGAAATATAGAGAGAGTTTAGAGAGAAAATTGAGAAAAAGTGTGAATTGAAGAAGAAGTAGAGGAGAACCTCATCATCTTCAAATTATCTAAACACTAGTAAGGGTAATCTCTTCTACCCAAACTTTAATTTATGTTCTTATATATTTTCCATGAAAACTCTTTCAAGTTCTCTATGAAGAGTTATTTTGACAATTAACTTAAGATGTGATGATATATATGTTAACATATGTATATTATATGATTTATATCATGTGTTAGAGCAATCAATTTCATGTAAACATGCTTTAATCAAAGTTTCATGAATTACATAGTATGAAAAATATGAAGAACACGTATATATGGCCTTATATACAATTTGTATGCTTTAAATTGGATGTTTAACTTAGATTTGATAACGGATTATGATTATACATGTTAAAACAAAGAAACAAACTTTGAACGGACGGATTCAGAGTTATAACGAATCCGTGACGATGATTTTCGTGTTTTTCTTAAAAATTATCAAAAACACCAAGAACGGTGAAATTTCATGATTTGATTCAAGTAATGGCATGATTCAAGATGATAAAAACATGTTAGTAACATTGTATGTTATTTCTAAGAAGTTCATACTTCATAGAAATCACTTTGTTAGTTTAATTTGCATTTAATTGGAGTATTTGAGCTAAAAACTGTCAAAATCGCGAATTGGGGCCGAACCGCCAAGGCACGCCCGCCCCAGCGGCTCTAGACCCACCCCAGTGGGCCCCATTCAGTACCACACCCACCCCAGCAGGCCTAACCCCAGCTTCAACGAGGGTAGTGCAAAGAAAAATTTCTTTTTTGACCTCATATAGTAAAATAAGCATAACGTTTTCATACAAACTCCGATTAAGGCTATTCAGGATGATTCAGAAAGATAACGAGTAGACCTACAACTTTTATTTTTTAATTATTTTGATTTGAAATTGTTAAAATGGGTAAAAATAGCCATCTTTGTGACTAATGCGTATTCGGAGGCAATCAGAGGGCTTCGGACATGCACGAACACAAGTGTAGTGTTCTCGATAATAAAAGATGTTGTTCTAAGTTACATACATGAATATTATACGATTTGAAGTTCATGATTAATAAACTAAGTTATTGACATGTATGAGATATTGTGAAGGTTCTAGTTAACAAACTAAGTGCGAACTTGAATATCGTAATTATAAAACTTGATTATGATTGTTTAAAGGGTTATACATGTGTGATATGCATGTTGTGAGATTACATTCATGTTATGTGGTTAGCCATTGAGTAATATTATAAACTAAGTTGTAAGTTGAACTTAAGTGAATAGTTCAACAGTTAAACATGGTAGTTATAAAAACTAATCGATGTTATATACATAATGTAATGTGTAGGACGTTGAGAAAGTGAATTGTAATTAGATTTGTAGCTTGTGTAAGAGGCAAGTATTCTATCCCTAACTTACTATCGTTAAGCAAGTTCCTTATCTAAACTCTTTAAATTGAATAAGCATTCTATTCCTTATTCTTATGTCAAGCAAGCTACTAAATTCAAAGTTTACTTTTATTGAGCAAGTTTTTTATTCTTGAAATACTATCATGATGCAAGTTCTTATACTTGTTAATTAAGTTGAGATTCCATATGAGATATTATATTACCTTTAAAAGCATGATTCCAGTTATACAATACTTATTCGATTGTATACTCTTGAGAAGTTATTATTCAATTTGAATACCGTTTATTGCTGAACTTTGTAAGACTAGAGAACCCATATTGATTCGACTAGTCCATAGTTGACAAGCGTTCTAAATTCTAGAACTATTATTGAGCCTATCCAAACCAAACTTCCTTTGGTGCGGACTCTAATGTCAAACTAAGATGAGCAACCATGTATAGGGGATTATTTACGCTTTAGCGTTGAGATATTGTGCACAGTATGGTACTAAGGGCTGATCCCCCTAAGTACGAGAAGTAGAGTCCATAGTCTTATGACTGTTAAAGGTTTAAAGTATAAACACTTTACAACCTAGAACATAGTTCGAGGTCTTATGACCCTAAGATGTTCTTTTGATTCTTGTTATTCATTCTTAATTCAAAAGACGAGTTTCCTATTTAGAAGTCTTTGATTCACTCGCATGTTATTATATTGTTGTTAGATTGTTATACTTGTGGGCAATCGTGCTCACTCTTGCGTAATAATAACACTGCAGTTAAGAACGAAAGGTCCGAAGAGCTTTCTACTAGCAAAGGCAAGGGCAAGGTCAACAAGTGATGAAGACTTGTTGTTTATTTGATATGTTATTATTTAAGACTTATGTTAAAGTTGTGTAAGACTATTTAATTGTTTACGTTTCCGCATTTGAGATTTAAGGTTAGTATGACCTGGGATTAATGTATTTATATTCAGACGTTGTAACCCCATAAAGGGAGGATTTATTTCTATCTAATACATAGTTTGCATTTATTATGGGTAGATAGATAGATGATATTTGTACAGTGAACACCAAATCCCATGGAATTAAAGTACCCAAATTTGGGGGTGTCACACGTTAGTATCAAAGCTGTAGGTTATGAACCTTAGGTGGGGAAAAAACCTTAGGGTAGTAGCCTTTTTAGAGATTGAGAACATAGTAATGAGAAACTCTTATCGAGTTCTAAGAAAGATAATAACTTAACTTATGTGCTATGTGCTTATACTTATATACTTGCGAGAGTATCGATTAGCATCACTTAAAAACTAAGACTTAAAATTTTATTTGTCACAATGACGGATGCTGGAAAACCTAGTTAGTCTAGGGACATTGTACCCCGAGAGGAGGAGCCCCGAGACATCCACACAGTCCGGGAGCAGTTAGTTTGACGAGAGTCATCTCCCTTGATCACAGTAGTTGGTCAGGAGCATGTGCCGGTGTTTGATTCAGAGGAGGACTCTGAGTAAGACCCAGAGGAGATTGAGGTTTAGGCTGAGGCAGCCGAAAAGGAGGAGGAAGACCCTGAAGAGTTCCCACCAAACTCTATCAGTGTCGAGATGTACGATGAGCTGTATGACCATAACATAGAGTTACGTGATACTGTTACGGAGCTGAGGGAGCGGATGGTTAAAAGGCCAAGCTTGAGGAGACGCACTCTACGCTTTAGAATGCGATTGATGAGGCCCAGGATCGGATTATGAGATACCCAATCCAGTTCGAAGGACTACCCTCTACAGCAAGAAGGACTACCCTCGTATATGGTAGATCGCAGGACGATGTCCAGCATTATGGAAGAAGAGTGTAGCAAAGCTATTCAACGCCTTAGCAGGCAGTAATAGGAATAGTTTAATTACGTGAAAACCTATCTGGTAGTTAATAATGTAAATTCCAATGTGCTTATAAATAGAGAAATATTTGATGATTTAAATCCTGTAGATTCTTTATCTCAGGATAGTTGATGTAAATGGCAGAAATGCTATCGTATTATGTTAAAACTTTTGATTAAATTATATATCAGAGTTTATTTGAGATAATGTGTTGAAGTGATTGTGTCTAAATGTTTAAGTTAAGCCTTAGATATTTAGAGAATTGAATAAAGATCTAATAAGCGTATATCTTAACAGAAATATGCCACCAAAGAGACGACCTAACTGTCAACAGGCCCAAGAGGGGTCAATAAACAACAACAACATCGCCAATATTAACGCTAACCCCGTGCAGCAGTTGGTGAACTTACTGGCCGGAGCAATTAACAATCAACCTCAAGCTCCACCAAATACCTCGTTTAAGGACTTCAAAGCTGTGGGACCGCCAGAGTTTAAAGGCACCATGAACCCGATAGAAGCTCAAACTTAGGTTATGGAGATGGAAAAAGTTTTTGATGTTGCCAGAGTCAGAGAGGACCAGAAAACCGCCTACGCAGCGTTCATACTGAAATTCGAAGCCAGTTATTGGTGGCAAGAAAATAATGTCCGGGGAGGAGAAGGTGTGATTACCTGGGAGAGGTTCAAGGAGATATTCTTCGAGATGTATTTTCCGACCAGCTCGCAGAACCAAATTAAGGTCTAGTTTATGGAGCTAAAATAGGGGAATATATCCATACTAGAATATGCTGCAAAATTTAACGAGTTGGCTAGGTTTGCCACGTATCAACTGTACACTGATGAGAGGAAGGCAAGGAGGTTTGAACAGGGCCTAAAGCCATGGTTGTATAGCAAAGTGTCAATGTTCCAATTGAACACTTTTGCTGGGGTGCTGGAGAAGGCCATTCTCGCTGAAGGCGGGAGTGACACTTTTACAAAGTATAACCAAGATCAAAAAAAGAGGAAGAGTGAAAGTGAAAGAAATAACAAAGCTAGTGGCAGCAACACGGGAGGAAGTAACAATAAGAAGAGGAGGTGGACTGAGAACTCGTCAACTGGAAATCAGCAAGGGGGTCAAAAGAAGAGGGTTGAAGCATGTCTGACCTGCAGGAAAGCTCACCTAGGCGTCTGTATGAAGGGAAAATGGGTGTGCTACAATTATGGTCAGGAAGGCCACATAGCACCTAACTGTACTAACCCAAAGAAGGGCGCTTGCTTCACTTGCGGCTCAAAGGACCATCTTGCAAGGGACTGCCCTAAGAAGGGATATGGAGGGGCAGGATCAGGAGGGAACAGGGGAAACAGCGGTGGTAGTGCTCTAACTATCACGGGACCAATCGCAACCAACCAATCGACCGCCAAGACCTTCAACATGATAGTGCAGGATGCTATACAGTCTCGCGATATGGTGTCAGGTATCATTTCGATCAATAAAGTTAATACTTACGTACTATTTGATTCGGGTGCTACTTGTTTATTAATATCCGATGACTTTGCTAAGAACTTAGAATTGCCTATGGATGAGTTAAAATAACCCATGAACATAGAGATTGCGAATAGAGATGTGATCCTTGTTAAGTACGTACACAAGAACTGTAAGGTGGATATTAAGGGTAACATTATGAACGTAGATCTTCTCCCGATTAGGCTTGGGGAATTCGATGTTATCCTGGGAATGGATTGGCTATTCAATTATGGGGCTGTAATTGGTTGCCAGAGGAAATGTATTAACCTTATGACTCCGTCAAAGGTTGTGTTTTATGGCAGTAAGTCGCCTAGACAAGCGCGTTATCTGAAGATGATGCAAGCCAGGAAGTTGTTAAGACAAGGCTGTGTAGGATATTTAGCTTACATAGTTGATAGTCATAAAGAGAACTCGAAATTAGAAGATATACCGGTCGTGAGGGACTTCATAGACGTATTTTCGGATGATCTTCCAGAACTTTTGCCAGACAGGGAGGTTGAGTTTGTGATCGATTTAGTGCCAGGAACGACTCCAATATCAAAGGCACCATACCGGATGGTTCTGGTAGAGATGGAAGAATTGATGGTACAACTGCAAGAGTTACTGGACAAGAAGTACATCCAACCGAGCGTATCACCGTGGGGAGCGCCGGTGTTGTTTGTGAAGAAGAAGGACGGAACGATGCGGCTCTGCATCGACTACAGAGAACTGAATAAGGTCACCATTAAGAATAGATATCCATTATCGAGGATCGACGATCTGTTTGACCAATTGAAGGGAGCAAGATACTTTTCTAAGATAGACTTGAGGAGTGGTTATCATCAACTGAAGGTGAGGCTAAAGGATGTTCCGAAGATAGCATTTAGGACTCGATATGGTCACTACGAATTTTTGATGATGTCATTTGGTCTAACGAATGCTTCTGCAGCATTTATGGGCTTAATGAATGGAGTGTTCAAGCTATTTTTGGACAAATTCGTGGTGGTCTTTATCGACGACATTTTGGTATACTCAAAGACCAAGGAAGAACATGTAGAACATCTGAAATTAACACTAGAGGCGTTGAGAAGAGAGAAGTTATACGCCAAATTTTCAAAATGTGAATTCTGGATTAAAAGGGTGCAGTTTCTTGGACATGTGATCGACAACGACGGAATTTTGGTAGATCCCTCTAAAGTCGAAGCTGTGATGAACTGGGATCAGCCAAAAATGTCGTCGGAAGTGAGAAGTTTTCTTGGATTGGAAGGTTATTATAGAAGATTCATTCAGGACTTTTTCAAGATCGCAACTTTGCTGACCAATTTGACTAGGAAATCGGTGAAATTCGTTTGGACGGAGAAGTGTGAGGAAAGCATCCAAGCGCTTAAGAAAAGATTGAGTACAGCACCTGTGTTATCTCTTCCTGATGATACAGAAAATTTTATGGTTTATAGTGATGCATCGCATAAAGGACTAGGCTGTGTGCTTATGCAAAACGGTAGAGTCATTGCGTATGCGTCACAACAACTAAAGGACTATGAGAAGGGGTATCCTACCCATGACTTGGAGTTAGCTGCAGTGGTATTTGCTTTGAAGATCTGGAGACATTATCTCTATGGGGAGAAGTGTGAAATACATACAGACCACAAGAGTCTGAAAATATATTTTTATACAGAAGGACTTGAATATGCGCCAGAGAAGGTGGCTAGAGTTAATTAAGAATTATGACTGCGAGATCTTATACCATCCGGGTAAGGCTAATGTGGTTGCTGACGCCTTAAGCAAAAAGGGTCAGGAGAAATTGATGATGTTGACTGCTCAGGAGGAGCTAATTTCATCAATGGAAAAGCTGGAATTGGAAGTGAAGTGTCCGATGGTGATTGACAAGAAGCTATTTCAACTGCAAGCTGGTACAACCTTACTGGATAGAGTTAAGGAAGCTCAACTTCAAGACAAAGAATGTCAGAAAGTAAGGAAGAAAATATCTGAAGGAACCGAACTGAGATTCAAGATGGACAGTGTGGGACTACTGAGATTTAAGAGCAGAGTTTGGGTACCGTAAGTGCCAGAGATTAAGGAGGACATTTTGAGCGAGACTCATAGCTCACGGTATTCGATACACCCCGGTAGTACCAAGATGTACCAGCATCTTCGACAGCATTTCTGGTGACCGAAATTGAAACGAGATGTGGCAAAATGTGTTGCTAAGTGTCTGACATGTCAGAAAGTGAAAGTAGAACATCAGAGACCGAGTGGTTTTCTACAACCTTTAGAGATCCCAGAATGGAAATGGGAACATATTATAATGGATTTCGTGGTTGGCCTCCCGATAACTCAGAAAGGCTACGACGCAGTATGGGATATCGTTGACCTACTGACAAAATTAGCTCACTTCCTTCCGATCAGAATCAGATTCAACTTAGACCAGTTGGCAAAGCTATATGTAAAAGAAATTATTTTGAGGCACGAAGTTCTGGTGTCAATTGTTTCCGACCGAGATTCGCGCTTCACATCAAACTTCTGGAAGCGACTACAGGAATGCATTGGAACACAGTTGAGAATGAGTAAGGCCTATCACCCTCAAACAGACGGCCAGAGTGAAAGAACGATCCAGACATTGGAAGATATGCTGAGAGCATGCATCATGGATTTCAAAGGCAATTGGGATGATCACCTACCTCTCGTGGAGTTCGGTTACAACAACAGTTTCCACGCAAGTATTGGTGTAAGAACCCAGCTTTTATGAATAAAGATTTAATTTTCTTTATATTATTTCGAAATAGTAAGGTGTTGATTTGATAAATATGAAAGTTATGGGTGAAATGTGCAAACATTTTTAAAATGAGCAAGTGGTTATAAAATATTCTTGTTGTCGGGGAATATTCGTACGACGGCGCAGCTATTTGTGGGCCCCCACAACGGAATAACTGTCGGATATAGAAAGCGACAGAAATAATTTTTTTACAAAATAACGGCGTGGTTGTTACCGTTAGTACTGTTGAAATATCCGGTGGTTAAAATACAGTGATACGCGGTGTTGCACAGTAGCACACGGTATTGCACAGTATTTCGAATTATTGAGTCTTACGTGAGAAGGAACTTATTTAATTATTGTTACAGTAATTACTGTTCAATATTTTATATTATTGACTCAATAATTGCTACGTTGATATTTTATATTATTGACTCAATAATTGTTACATTGATATTTTATTGACTCAATAATTGCTACGTTGCCATTTTATATGATTGATTCAATAATGGCTACAGTTGATATTTTGTAGTATTGATTCAATAATTGTCGTTGCACAGTATTTCACGTTATCAACTCAATAATTCATATTATTTGAATAATATTATTAGATAGCATTATTGACAATGTCTAAGAAAGTTCTGTCTAGGAGGGGTTATTTAATTGCGCGCCAGCAAGGAGAAGTCCTTATCGGAAGGCGCCCTCTTTCCTGGGAACGACCTGGTTGTTAATATTGTAGTTCTATAATATTATTTGTGAATAATTAATTATTGATTTATATGATAAGGAAATATTTATTTTGTGGATATTAAAGAAGGAATTGGCGCTGATGAGTTTTTATCAATATATTGGTGTGAGAAATCATTTGTTTATGGATTCCGGATAATTTATGTTTGGAATTTGGAAAAACTTCCTTCTGCAAAGTTGTAGAGAATTAAATTTCCTATGGAGGGACATAGAATTTGTTTTTTTCTGACAAAGGGGCTATTTGTTATGAATTATTGAAGTTTCAGAAAATAAATATTATTTAATGGGTGGGCCCCACTTTTGTTGAAAATCTGAATTTTGGGAAGCCACCAGGCGGCGGAAATTTTTAAAAAAATAATAATATTTTATTCATTTAGTCTCCTTTGGCATCCTAAGCTTTTCCTATAAATAGGGTGCTTAGGTTAGAATTGAAAATCACACCAGAATCAGAAGTTTTCTCTCTCTATAATATCGAGCGTATGTTTGTGAGTATTTCAATACTTTGAGTGTTGCTATTCAGTGCAAGTTTTCTTCGGTATTATATCCGATATTCCAGTCAGAGGTACTATCTTTTTGAGGTAAGGGATGTTATTTTCTTTCGTAAATGATGTTATTCTTTTCAATATCATTATACAAAAATATTGTCATGGATTTTATGTTGAAATTCTTACTTTTTCCGTCGGGGTTACTATTCACGTATACGGCACTATTCACGTATACGGCACTATTCACGGAAAAAGTAAATTTTCTTCTATTTGTCCAAATTGCTTGTTAAGGTTACTATCTTTGATTGTATCCAAGTTTTGAGCTCTATTCTTGAATTTTGCTCCATAATTGATTATTACGAGGTATTTTTGAATTGAATATACTAAAATACGAATCCTTAGTCTTTGTCTTTTATCTCACTGGATTCATTTTTTTTAAATGTTTTTCATCATTCTCAGTCCTAAAAGGTGATGTAACTGAATATTTTTGGCCTGTAGAGCAAAGATGAATGATTACTTGATGAATATCTTTGGCCTGTAGAGCAAAGATGAATGATTACCTGATGAATATCTTTGGCCTGTAGTGCAAAGATGACAGGTGTTGAGATGAATATTACCACTGATGATACAAATGAATATCTTTGGCCTGTAGTGCAAAGATGAATATTTGATTCGAGATGTATATTGATTGATGTTACAGGGATAAAATATTGATGATGGACTTTTAAATCATAGAAGATAGTAGACTTGATTCTCTGCTTAACTCTTCTAATGAATTGTTATTTCCGCTGCGAATATTGATCTAAGATTGGTTGTCCATTATATTTTATCTGATTTATTGAAGGCTAACGATAATTTATTTTCCATTATCTTAGTCATAATATTCTTTACTGAGCTAGTTGAGCTCACCCTTTTCATCTGTTGTCCTCTTCAGGAAATGAGAATGTTGCGAGAACTAGTCGGGGGACAGAGTGATGGTCCGAGTTAGAGCAGTAGTAGTCCTCACTATTTCTGATAAATAGTGTGATAATAATTGTAATGAGGACTTAGTTTGAATCTTAATATTTTCTACATATTTGTATTGACACTCACAGTTGTGTGGTCGTATTTTGCACGATCGTATGATATAAAGTTTGTATTTGAATTCTGTACCATGTATTTGGCGACTCAAAATAGGTTGGGTTGACTGGACTTATTCTGGGGGCGTCACAGTTGGTATCAGAGCTTAGGGATATGATCTCTGGCGAAGATCGGGGAATAGAACTAGGAGGGGAGAGACGAGTAAATCCTTCGCTAGTGTGTCCTACCTAAGCTTATGTGGTATTTAATTGGTCAGTCGGAGCATAGGGTTAATATGTGATATGTTGATTTGTTTAATTAACCCTTGTTCTATGGCAGTATTTGAGAATGGCTGCTGAGAACGTTAACAACGAAGTGAATGAGACCGTGGAGACACCTTTAATCGTTAACTAGGAGAACGTGCAACAAGAAGGCAATGTTCATCCTGAAAACAACGTTGGTCAGACGATAAACGATGAGATGTTTAGAAGTTTTCTGCAATTCATGCAAAACCAGACGAGAGAGACTCGTGTGCAATATATAGGTGGCAACTCGCGAATTGTTACTGCCAAGCAGTTCAAAGAATTGGGACCACCAGAGTTTCTGGGAAAGCCAGATCCGATCAAGGCGGAGACGTGGATTAAACAAATTACCAAGATATTTGATGTCTTGGGATGTACGGAGGAACAGAAGGTTCCATTCGCCACGTTTATGTTCCGTGGAGAGGCAGATTACTGGTGGGAATCCGTGAAGCGTACCCAGCATGTCGCACTCCAGATGTCTTGGGAAGCGTTCCAGAAACTGTTTAATGACAAGTACTTTCCTGAAAGTATTTGTCATATGAAGGAAGTAAAGTTTATCAGACTCGAGCAAAACAACATGACGGTATCCCAGTACGAGGCTAAGTTCGCGGAGCTGTCCAGGTTTGCACCTCATTTGGTGGAGAATGAGGAACGTATGACGCGGATGTTTCTAAGAGGTTTGAAACCCGAAATACGTCAATACCTCATTTCTCATAAATTTTCTTTATATTCGGATGTAGTAAACAGAGCCCAGTTATTAGAACGAGATAATGATTATGTTCAACCGAGGGACCACAACCAAGGTCGTACTGGTGGCAGCAGTCATCGGAGCAATGACAACCAGCGAGGAGGAAAGTATGACAGAAGCGGTAACCACTCCGGTGGTTATCGTGGCCATGATAGTAGAAGAAGCGAATCGGGGGGAGATTTCAAGAAGAGAAGGTACAACAATGAGAACGTGAAGACGTCGACATCAGCACCAGCATCAACTGTTTCGAGGGGAGGAGAACGACCACCGGTCGTATGCTTTAAACGCGGGAAAGAGGGACATATCAGCCTAAACTGCCCACAACAATTCAAAGGATGCTATAACTGTGGAAAAGAAGGACATATAGCTCGAGATTGTCCTGTTACGAAACTAAGTTCAGCGGGGGTGGTGATTCCAAAGGCGGTTGGAGACAAGTCAAAGTCGGTGATTCCTGGAAGAGCATTTGTCGTGACAGCCCAAAACGCCAGGAATATACACGAGGTGATTACGGGTAAGCTGATCATAAACTCTGGCGAAGTTTATACCTTGTTAGATACCGGTGCTACCCATTCCTTTATTTCACCTGCTTGTGCTCAATGTTTGAACTTGACTTCTGATAAATTAGACTTTGACTTATCTGTTGAAACTCCGTTAGGAGAAACCTTTGTTACATCTATAGTTTACAAATCTTGCTTGATTCAGATTGGTACCCTTACCTTACCTGTTGATCTTATATCTTTGAAAATACTTGCATTTGACGTGATTTTAGGAATTGACTGGTTAACCAATTACCATGCCAGAATTGATTGTTTTCGTAAGGTTGTTAGTTTTCATATTCCTAATCAACCTGTTGTGCGAATCCATAACCACCAAACCACTAAAATCAGTCAATATCATTTCAAATCCCAAAGCTATTCGTTTATTGAAAAACGGATGTCAAGCTTTCTTAGCTCATGTCACTGATCTAAACCAGAATACATCAGATTTGAATGATATTTCCGTTGTTAATGAGTTTCCTGATGTATTTCCCGAAGAACTTTCCGGTATACCCCCAGAACGTGAAGTTGAATTCTTTATTGACCTTGAGCCCGGTACAAAGCCCATTTCTAAAACCCCATATCGAATGGCTCCTATTGAACTTTAGGAGTTAAAGATCCAATTACAAGAGTTGTTAGACATCGGTTTTATTCGTCCTAGTACGTCTCCTTGGGGTGCTCCTGTTTTATTCGTAAAGAAGAAAGACGGGAGTATGCGACTTTGTATTGACTATCGGGAGTTGAACCATGTCACCATCAAGAATAGGTATCCGTTACCTCGTATTGATGACCTGTTCGACCAGTTGCAAGGAGCGCAATTCTTTTCAAAGATCGATCTTCGTTCTGGATATCATCAGTTGAAGATTAAAACTGAGGATATTCCAAAGACTGCTTTCAGAACACGGTACGGGCATTATGAGTTCTTAGTCATGTCTTTTGGATTGACTAATGCTCCTGCTGCTTTCATGGATATGATGAACTGTGTATTTAAGGAATATTTGGATTAATTCGTTGTTGTCTTTATTGATGACATCCTCATTTATTCTAAAAGCCGTGAAGATCATGAACACCATTTGAAGTTGGTACTTCAAAAGCTTCGTGAGAACAAGCTATACGCCAAGCTAAAGAAATGGGAGTTTTGGCTTGAGGAAGTAGCATTCCTTGGGCACGTGGTATCGAAACGTGGAGTATCTGTGGACCCGGCGAAGATTGAAGCAATACAAAGCTGGGAGCAACCTAAGTCGGTGACTGAAGTACGAAGCTTTCTGGGCTTAGCTAGTTATTATCGGAGGTTCGTAGAGGGATTTTCTCGAATCGCTACTCCATTAACTCAGTTGACTCGGAAAGATACAAAATTCGTTTGGAGCGAGGAATGCGAGAAGAGCTTCCAAGAGCTCAAGAGGAGACTTATCTCGGCACCTGTTCTGACAATACCATCTGGTTCGGATGGATTTGTTATTTACAGCGATGCTTCGGGCAAAGGGTTAGGATGTGTTCTCATGCAACATGGGAAAGTCATAGCCTATGCCTCGCGACAACTCAAAGAATATGAGAGGAATTATCCTACTCATGATCTAGAGTTGGCAGCAGTCGTTTTCGCGTTGAAGATCTGGAGACATTACTTGTACGGAGAGAAAGTAGAGATTTATACGGATCATAAGAGCCTTAAATATTTCTTCACTTAGAAGGAACTCAACATGCGGCAACGACATTGGCTTGAGCTGTTGAAAGATTACGATCATACTATCCAATACCATCCTGGAAAAGCGAACGTGGTAGCTGACGCGTTGAGTAGAAGATCATATGTGGGAACGAGTGCGATGATGTCAAGTATACGCGTAGAACCAGCTTTGATTTATAAAGTTAAAGCTGCTCAAGCTACGGATGCGGAGCTGATGAAGATGAAGAAGAAGGTGCAAGAAGGTGCAATTCCAGAAGCGAGAATCGATGAAGATGGGATACTTCAAGTCAACTCCAGACTTTGTGTTCCTAACGATTCCGACTTGAAGTATAGAATCATGATGGAGGCACACAACACACCGTTTGCGATCCATCCTGGGAGTACTAAAATGTATCGTGATCTTCGACATACATTTTGGTGGAGCAATATGAAGAGAGAGATCGCGGAGTTCATCTCGAGATGTTTAACTTGTCAACGTGTAAAGGCGGAGCATCAAGTGCCGAAGGGTCCATTGCAACCACTGGAGATTCCGAAATGGAAGTGGGAACACATTACGATGGATTTCGTTACGGGTCTTCCCAAGGTTTCTCAAGGCTTAGATGCGATTTGGGTTATTGTTGATAGATTAACCAAGTCTGCTCATTTCTTGCCGATACGAGAGACTTATTCCCTTGAACGTCTTGCTCATATGTACGTGAATGAGATTGTGAGGTTGCATGGCATGCCAGTATCCATAGTTTCGGATCGTGATCCCAGATTTACTTCACGATTTTGGATCAGTTTGCAGAAAGCTATGGGTACGGATTTACGATTCAGTTCGGCTTATCATCCTCAAACAGACGGACAATCGAAAAGGACTATCCAAACTCTTGAAGATCTATTGAGACTCTGTGTTCTAGACTTCAAAGGGAGTTGGGATAAGTATTTACCATTGGTGGAATTCTCCTACAACAACAGTTATCAGGCAAGTATAGGCGTGGCTCCATTCGAGGCATTGTATGGGAGAAAGTGTCGCTCTCCAGTATGTTGGAACGAGGTGGGTGAAACAACATTTTTGGGACCGAAGTTAGTACGTATGACTACGGAAAAGATCCAAATAATCCGACAACGTATACAAACAGCACAAGATCGACAAAAGAGTTATGCGGATCTTCATCGAAAGGACGTGGAATTTAACGTTGGGGACCATGTATTGTTACGTATTGCTCCGTGGAAAGGAGTTACAAGGTTTGGGAAGAGAGGAAAGCTCAACCCACGATTCATTGGTCCATTTGAGATTCTTGACCGAATAGGAAATGTGGCTTATAGACTCGCTTTACCTCCAAGCATGTCTCGTGTTCATAACGTGTTTCACATATCCGTGTTACGTAAATATATGAAGGATCCAAACCGCATTATTGAGTTAGAACCAAACGAGATAGCCAAAGATTTAACGTACGAGGAGGTACCTGTCAAGATCTTGGATAGGAAGGAGCATGTCCTACGCTCAAAAATTATACCTCAAGTTAAAGTTTTGTGGAGAAACCATGCAATTGAGGAAATGACCTGGGAGTTGGAATCAGAAATGAAAGCGAGGTATCCTCACCTTTTCGACATACCAGGTACGTACGTCAATTTCGAGGACGAAATTTCATAAGGAAAGGAGGTTGTAAGACCCCAACTTTTATGAATAAAGATTTAATTTTCTTTATATTATTTCAAAATAGTAAGGTGTTGATTTGATAAATATGAAAGTTATGGGTGAAATGTGCAAACATTTTTAAAATGAGCAAGTGGTTATAAAATATTCTTGTTGTCGGGGAATATTCGTTTGGTCGTGGAATATTCTTGTTGTCGGGGAATATTCGTACGACGGCGCAGCTATTTGTGGGCCCCCACAACCGAAAAACTGTCGGATATAGAAATCGACAGAAATAACTTTTTTACAAAATAACGGCGTGGTTGTTACCGTTAGTACTGTTGAAATACCCGGTGGTTAAAATACAGTGATACGCGGTGTTGCACAGTAGCACACGGTATTGCACAGTATTTCGAATTATTGAGTCTTACGTGAGAAGGAACTTATTCAATTATTATTACAGTAATTACTGTTCAATATTTTATATTATTGACTCAATAATTGCTACGTTGATATTTTATATTATTGACTCAATAATTGTTACATTGATATTTTATTGACTCAATAATTGCTACGTTGCCATTTTATATGATTGATTCAATAATGGCTACAGTTGATATTTTGTAGTATTGATTCAATAATTGTCGTTGCACAGTATTTCACGTTATCAACTCAATAATTCATATTATTTGAATAATATTATTAGATAGCGTTATTGACAATGTCTAAGGAAGTTCTGTCTAGGAGGGGTTATTTAATTGCGCGCCAGTAAGGAGAAGTCCTTATCGGAAGGCCCCCTCTTTCCTGGGAACGACCTGGTTGTTAATATTGTAGTTCTATAATATTATTTGTGAATAATTAATTATTGATTTATATGATAAGGAAATATTTATTTTGTGGATATTAAAGAAGGAATTGGCGTTGATGAGTTTTTATCAATATTTTGGTGTGAGAAATCATTTGTTTATGGATTCCGGATAATTTATGTTTGGAATTTGGAAAAACTTCCTTCTGCAAAGTTATAGAGAATTAAATTTCCTATGGAAGGACATAGAATTTGTATTTTTCTGACAAAGGGGCTATTTGTTATGAATTATTGAAGTTTTAGAAAATAAATATTATTTAATGGGTGGGCCCCACTTTTGTTGAAAATCTGAATTTTGGGAAGCCGCCAGGCGGCGAAAATTTTTAAAAAAATAATAATATTTTATTCATTTAGTCTCCTTTGGTACCCTAAGCTTTTCCTATAAATAGGGTGCTTAGGTTAGAATTGAAAATCACACCAGAATCAGAAGTTTTCTCTCTCTATAATATCGAGCGTATTTTTGTGAGTATTTCAATACTTTGAGTGTTGCTATTCAGTGCAAGTTTTCTTCGGTATTATATCCGATATTCCAGTCAGAGGTACTATCTTTTTGAGGTAAGGGATGTTATTTTCTTTCGTAAATGATGTTATTCTTTTCAATATCATTATACAGAAATATTGTCATGGATTTTATGTTGAAATTCTTACTTTTTCCGTCGGGGTTACTATTCACGTATACGGCACTATTCACGTATACGGTACTATTCACGAAAAAATTAAATTTTCTTCTATTTGTCCAAATTGCTTGTTAAGGTTACTATCTTTGATTGTATCCAAGTTTTGAGCTCTATTCTTGAATTTTGCTCCATAATTGATTATTACGAGGTATTTTTGAATTGAATATACTAAAATACGAATCCTTAGTCTTTGTCTTTTATCTCACTGGATTCATTTTTTTTAAATGTTTTTCATCATTCTCAGTCCTAAAAGATAATGTAACTGAATATCTTTGGCCTGTAGAGCAAAGATGAATGATTACTTGATGAATATCTTTGGCCTGTAGAGCAAAGATGAATGATTACCTGATGAATATCTTTGGCCTGTAGTGCAAAGATGACAGGTGTTGAGATGAATATGACCACTGATGATACAAATGAATATCTTTGGCCTGTAGTACAAAGATGAATATTTGATTCGAGATGTATATTGATTGATGTTACAGGGATAAAATATTGATGATGGACTTTTAAATCATAGAAGATAGTAGACTTGATTCTTTGCTTAACTCTTCTAATGAATTGTTATTTCCGCTGCGAATATTGATCTAAGATTGGTTGTCCATTATATTTTATCTGATTTATTGAAGGCTAACGATAATTTATTTTCCATTATCTTAGTCATAATATTCTTTACTGAGCTAGTTGAGCTCACCCTTTTCATCTGTTGTCCTCTTCAGGAAATGAGAATGTTGCGGGAACTAGTCGGGGGACAGAGTGATGGTCCGAGTTAGAGCAGTAGTAGTCCTCACTATTTTTGATAAATAGTGTGATAATAATTGTAATGAGGACTTAGTTTGAATCTTAATATTTTTTACATATTTGTATTGACACTCACAGTTGTGTGGTCTTATTTTGCACGACCGTATGATATAAAGTTTGTATTTGAATTCTGTACCATGTATTTGGCGACTCAGAATAGGTTGGGTTGACTGGACTTATTCTGGGGGCGTCACAATTGGCATGTCGCCTTATGAAGCGTTGTACAACAGAAAGTGCAGAACTCCACTATACTGGGATGAAGTTGGCGAGAGACAGCTACTCGGACCAGAACTGGTACAACAAACAGCAGAGATAGTCAAAGTGATCCGGACAAGAATGGTAGCAGCTCAGGATAGGCAGAAGAAATAAGCTGATCCACACCGTAAAAATGTTGAGTTTGAATCGGGTAGCTTTGTATTTTTGAAAGTCTCTCCCTGGAAGGGAAAGATCAGATTCGGTAAAAAGAAAAAATAGAGCCCGTGGTTCATTAGACCCTTTGAAGTGCTGCGAAGGATTGGAGAAGTCGCATATGAGGTAGCTTTACCTCCGGCACTAGAGAATATCCACAACGTCTTTCATGTTTCAGTTTTACGCCCCTACAAACCCGATTACAAACATGTGATAGAATATGAACCCCTACAATTTGAGAAAGACTTATCCTATGAAGAAATTCCTGTTTAGATCGTTGACAGGAAAAAGCAAGTTCTCAGAAATAAATCATACCTTCTGTTAAAGTAATTTGGAGGAACCACAATGCTGAAGAAGCTACGTGGGAACTCGAAGACAATATGATGAAGAATTACCCACATTTATTTACTTAATTTATGTGTAAGCGATTCTGGGGACAGAATCTTTGTAAGGGGGGAGAATGTAATGGGAAAAAATATTTAATTGAACCATGATTCTGAGG
Organism: Panax stipuleanatus; assembly: GCA_020205555.1. Classification (NCBI taxonomy): domain Eukaryota; kingdom Viridiplantae; phylum Streptophyta; class Magnoliopsida; order Apiales; family Araliaceae; genus Panax; species Panax stipuleanatus. The sequence continues at coordinate 73,708,844 of CM035117.1, forward strand.
ACAGAATCCTTTTAAAGGGGGAAAGATGTGACTAACGAGATTTATTTACTTAATTTATGTGTAAAAGATTCTGGGGATAGAATCTTTGTAAGGGGGGAGAATGTAATGGGGCAAAATATTTAATTGAACCGTGATTCTGAGGACAGAATCCTTTTAAGGGGGGAAAGATGTGACGAACGAGATTTTATAATTTAATTTGAATATTTATTGAATTAAATAAATATTTTTTGATGATTTAATTATTAAATTTAATAATTAATTGATGAAATTGTGGTAGATTAATTTCATTATATGTGTTACATTGATTAAATTAATGTTGAGAATTTTATTGTGCAAAGTATGTATTTAATTGAACTTATTTGATTAAATTAATTATTTAATAAGCATAACGTTATTCTAATTAATTTAATAATTAATTAGAGATTTAAAGATTGGACATAATTAATAAAGGAGAATTTTAATTATTTGATAATATGATTTAATGTGGAGTTATAATATTTTATTTAATTAATTTAAATAAGATTATTTGGTTTATAAAGGTGTGACATTAAAACTATGCTATAAGAAGTTAATTAAGTTAAATAAGAAAGGAAGAATTTAAGGGATAAGCAAACAAGGCCTTAGTGGGGGTTGGAGCCAATTAACCCATTACGGGATTAACTAACGACCCATTAAGCCACGACTATTAACTATACGTTTAGTTTATATCTATATCAGGCTTCCATATATTCATATATCAGAACAAGTTAAGGGAGAAATACAGAGAGAGTTTAGAGAGAAAATTGAGAAAAAAGTGTGAATTGAAGAAGAAGTATAGGAGAACTTCATCACCTTCAAATTATCTAAACACTAGCAAGGGTAATCTCTTCTACCAAAACTTTAATTTACATTCTTATATATTTTCCATGAAAACTCTGTTCAAGTTCTCTGTGAAGAGTTATTTTGACAATTAACTTAAGATGTGATGATATATATGTTAACATATGTATATTATATGGTTTATATCATGTATTCATGTGTTAGAGTAATCAATTTCATGTAAACATGCTTTAATCAAAGTTTTATGAATTACATAGTATGAAAAATATGATGAACACGTATATATGGCCTTATATACAATTTGTATGCTTTAAATTGGTTGTTTAACTTAGATTTGATAACGGATTATGATTATACATGTTAAAATAAAGAAAATAAACTTTGAACGGACGGATTCAGAGTTATAACGAATCCGTGACGATAATTTTCGTGTTTTTCTTTAAAACTGTCAAGAACAGCAAGAACGTTGAAATTTCATGATTTGATTCAAGTAATTGCAAGATTTAAGATGATAAAAATATGTTAGTAACATTGTATGATGTTTCTATGAAGTTCATACTTCATAGAAATCACTATGTTAGTTTAATTTGCATTTAATTGGAGTATTTGGGCTAAAAACTGTCAAAATCGCGAATTGGGACTGAACCGCCAAGGCACGCCCGCCATAGCGGCTCTAGACCCGCCCTAGCGGGTCCCATGCACCACCACACCCTCCCCAGCGCACCTAACCCCCGCCCCAGCGGGGGTTGTGCAGAGAAAAAATTCTATTTTGACCTCTAGTAGTACAATAAGTATAACTTTTTCATACGAACTCCAATTAAGGCGATTCAAGATGATTCAGAAAGACAACGAGTAGAAATAAAACTTTCATTCTTTAAGTTTTTCGATTTGAAATGGTTAAAATGGGTAAAAATAGCCATCTTTGTGACTGACACGTATTCGGAGGCAATCGGAGGGCTTCGGACATGCACGCACACAAGTGTAGTGTTCTCGATAATAAAAGATGTTGTTCTAAGTTACATACATGAATAACATACGATTTGAAGTTCATGATTAATAAACTAAGTTATTGACATGTATGAGATAATGTGAAGGTTCTAGTTAACAAACTAAGTGCGAACTTGAATATCGTAATTGTAAAACTTGATTATTATTGTTTAAAGGGTTATACATGTGTGATATGCATGTTGTGAGTTTACATTTATGTTATGTGGTTAGCCATTGAGTAATATTATAAACCAAGTTGTAAGTTGAACTTAAGTGAATAGTTCAACAGTTAAACATGGTAGTTATGAAAACTAATCGATGTCATATACATAATGTAATGTTTAGGACGTTGAGGAAGTGAATTGTAATTATATTTGTAGCTTGTGCAAGAGGCAAGTATTATATCCCTAACTTACTATCGTTAAGCAAATTCCTTATCTAAACTCTTTAAATTGAATAAGCATTCTATTCCTTATTCTTATGTCAAGCAAGTTGCTAAATTTAAAGTTTACTTTTATTGAGCAAGTTTTCTATTCTTGAAATACTATCATGATGCAAGTTCTTATACTTGTTAATTAAGTTGAGATTCCATATGAGATATTATATTACCTTTAAAAGCATGCTTCCAGTTATAGAATACTTATTTGATTGTATACTCTTCAGAAGTTATTATTCAATTTGAATACCGTTTATTGCTGAACTTTGTAAGACTAGCGAACCCTTATTGATTCGACTAGTCCATAGTTGATGAGCGTTCTAAATTCTAGAACTATTATTGAGCCTATCCAAACCAAACTTCCTTTGGTGCGGACTCTAATGTCAAACTGAGATGAACAACCTTGTATAGGGGATTATTTACGCTTTAGCGTTGAGATATTGTGCACAGTATGGTACTAAGGGTTGATCCCCCTAAGTACGAGAAGTAGAGTCCATAGTCTTATGACTATTAAAGGTTTAAAGTATAAACACTTTACAACCTAGAACATAGTTCGAGGTCTTATGACCCTCAGATGTTCTTTTGGTTCTTGTTATTCATTCTTGATTCAAAAGCCGAGTTTCCTATTTAGAAGTCTTTGATTCACTCGCATGTTATTATATTGTTGTTATATTGTTATACTTGTGGGCAATCATGCTCACTCTTGCGTAATAATAACATTGCAGTTAAGAACGAAAGGTCCGAAGAGTTTTCTACTAGCAAAGGCAAGGGCAAGGTCAACAAGTGATGAAGACTTGTTGTTTATTTGATATGTTATTGTTTAAGACTTATGTTAAAGTTGTGTAAGACTATTTAATTGTTTACATTTCTGCATTTGAGATTTAAGGTTAGTATGACCTGGGATTGATGTATTTATATTCAGATGTTGTAACCCCATAAAGGGAGGATTTATTTCTATCAATTGCATGGTTTGCATTTATTATGGGTAGATAGATAGATGATATTTGTACAGTGAACACCAAATCCCATGGAATTGAAGTACCCGAATTTGGGGGTGTCGCAGGTTGGTATCAAAGCTGTAGGTTATGAACCTTAGGTGGGGGAAAACCTTAGGGTAGTAGCCTTTTAAGAGATTGAGAACATAGTAATGAGAAACACTTATCGAGTTCTAAGAAAGATAATAACTTAACTTATGTGCTATGTGCTTATACTTATATACTTGTGAGAGTATCAATTAGCATCACTTAAAAACTAAGACTTAAAATTTTATTTGTTAGGATGACGGATGCTGGAGAACCTAGTCAGTCTAGGGACATTATACCCCGAGAGAAGGAGCCCCGAGACATCCACACAGTTTGGGAGCAGTTAGTTCTACGAGAGTCATCTTCCTTGATCACAGACGTTGGTTAGGAGTATGTGCCGGTGTTTGATTTAGAGGAGGACTCTGAGGAAGACCCCGAGGAGATTGAGGTTCAGGATGAGGCAACCGAAGAGGAGGAGGAAGACCCTGAAGAGTTCCCACCGAACTCTATCAGTGCCGAGATGTACAATAAGATGTATGACCGTAACATTGAATTACGTGCTACTGTTCAGGAGTTGAGGGAGCGGACGGTTACTCAACAGTCTAACATCAAGCAGAGGGATGGAGAACTTTAGGCTCTTCACACACGTCTGGGAAACGTAGAGTGGGATTTGGTTCATGAGAAGGGCCAAACTGAGCAAAAGTCAGAGGAAATAGAGGAGTTGAAGAATGAACTGAAAGAGAAATCAGCAAGGCTGGCCGTAGCAGAGGAGGCCTAGGTAAGGGAATCACGATCTGCAGATCTTACATAAGATAACTGTCGGGCGAAGAAGGCCAAGCTTGAGGAGACGCACTCTACGCTTCAGAATGCGATTGATGAGACCCAGGATCGGGTTATGAGATGCCCAATCCAGTTCGAAGGACTACCCTCGTACATGCTAGATCGTAGGACGATGTCCCGCATTATGGAAGAAGACCATAGCAAAGCTATTCAACGCCTTAGCAGGCAGTGATAGGAATAGTTTAATTATGTGAAAACCTATCTGGTAGTTAATAATGTAAATTCTAATGTGCTTATAAACAAAGGAATATTTGATGATTTAAATCTTGTAGATTTTTTATCTCAGGATAGTTGATGTAAATGGCAGAGATGCTATCGTATTATGTTAAAACTTTTAATTAAATTATATATCAGAGTTTATTTGAGATAATGTGTTGAAGTGATTGTGTCTAAATGTTTAAGTTAAGCTTTAGATATTTAGAGAATTGAATAAAGATCTAATAAGCGTATATCTTAACAGAAATATGCCGCCAAGGAGACTACCTAATCTTCACCAGGCCCAAGAGGGGTCAACAAACAACAACAACGACGCCAATGTTAACGCTAACCCCGTGCAGTAGTTGGTGAACTTACTGGCCGGAGCAATTAACAATCAACCTCAAGCTCCACCAAATACCTCGTTTAAGGACTTCAAAGCGATGGGACCGCCAAAGTTTAAAGGCACCATGAACCCGATAGAACCTCAAACTTGGGTTATGGAGATGGAAAAAGTTTTTGACGTCACCAGAGTCAAAGAGGACCAGAAAACCGCCTACGCAACGTTAATGCTGAAATCCGAAGCCAGTTATTGGTGGCAAGCAAATAAGGTCCGGGGAGGAGAAGGTGTGATTACCTGGGGGAGGTTCAAGGAGATGTTCTTCAAGATGTATTTTCCAACCAGCTCGCAGAACCAAATGGAGGTCCAGTTTTTGGAGGTAAAATAGGGGAATATATCCATACCAGACTATGCTATAAAATTCAATGAGTTGGCTAGGTTTGCCACGTATCAAGTGCACACTGATGAGAGGAAGGCAAGGAGGTTTGAATAGGGCCTAAAGCCATGGTTGTATAGCAAAGTGTCAATGTTCCAATTGAACACTTTTGCTAGGGTGCTGGAGAAGGCCATTCTCGCTGAAGGCGAGAGTGACGCTTTTACAAAGTATAACCAAGATCAGAAAAAGAGGAAGAGTGAAAGTGAAAGAAATAACAAAGCTAGTGGCAGCAACATGGGAGGAAGTAACAATCAGAAGAGGAGGTGGACTGAGAACTCGTCAACTGGAAATCAGCAAGGGGGTCAAAAGAAGAGGGTTGAAGCATGTCCGATCGGCGAGAAAGCTCACCTGGGGGTCTGTATGAAGGGAAAATGGGTGTGCTACAATTGTGGTCAGGAAGGCCACATAGCACCTAACTGTACTAACCCAAAGAAGGGCGCTTGCTTCACTTGCGGCTCAAAGGACCTTTTGGAAAGGGACTGCCCTAAGAAGGGATCTGGAGGGGCAGGATCAGGAGGGAACAGGGGAAACAGCGGTGGTAGTGCTCTAACTATCCGAGACCAATCGCAACCAACCGATCGACCTCCAAGACCTTCAACATGACAGTGCAGGATGCTGTACAGTCTCGCGATGTGGTGTCAGGTATCATTTCGATCAATAAAGTTAATGCTTACGTACTATTTGATTCGGGTGCTACTTGTTTATTTATATCCGATGACTTTGCTAAGAACTTAGAATTGCCTATGGATGAGTTAAAATAACCCATGAACATAGAGATTGTAAATAGAGATGTGATCCCTGTTAAGTACGTACACAAGAACGGTAAGGTGGATATTAAGGGTAACATTATGAACATAGATCTTATCCCTATTAGGCTTGGGGATTTCGATATTATCCTGGGAATGGATTGGCTATTCAATTATGGGGCTGTAATTGGTTGCCACAGGAAATGTATTAACCTTATGACTCCGTCAAAGGTTGTGTTTTATGGCAGCAAGTCGCCTAGACAAGCGAGTTGTCTGACGATGATGCAGGCTAGGAAGTTGTTAAGACAAGGTTATGTATGATATTTAGCTTACATAGTCGATAGTCGTAAAGAGAACCCAAAATTACGAGATATACCAGTCGTGAGGGACTTCATAGAGGTATTTTTGGATGATCTTCCACGACTTCAGCCAGATATGGAGGTTGAGTTTGTGATCGATTTAGTGTCAGGAACGACTCCAATATCAAAGGCACCGTACCGGATGGCTTTGGTAGAGATGAAAGAATTGATGGTACAACTGCAAGAGTTACTGGATAAGAAGTACATCCAACCGAGTGTATCGCCGTGGGGAGCGCCAGTGTTGTTTGTGAAGAAGAAGGACGGGACGATGCAGCTCTACATCGACTACAAAGAACTGAATAAGGTCACCATTAAGATTAGATATCCATTACCGAGGATCGACGATCTGTTTTACCAATTGAAGGGAGCAAGATATTTTCCAAGATAGACTTGTGGAGTGGTTATCATTAACTGAAGGTGAGGCCAAGGGATGTTCTGAAGACAGCATTTAGGACTCGATATGGTCACTACGAATTTTTGGTGATGTCATTTGGTCTAACGAATGCTCCTGTAGCATTTATAGGCTTAATGAATGGAGTGTTCAAGCCGTTTTTAGACAAATTCGTGGTGGTCTTTATCGACGACATTTTGGTATACTCAAAGACTATGGAAGAACATGTAGAGTATCTGAAATTAACACTAGAGGCATTGAGAAGAGAGAAGTTGTACGCCACATTTTTGAAATGTGAATTCTGGATTGAAGGGGTGCAATTTCTTGGACATGTGATCGACAAGGACGGAATTTCGGCAGATCCCTCTAAAGTCGAAGCTGTGATGAACTGGGATCAGCCAAAAATGCCATCAAAAGTGAGAAGTTTTCTTGGATTGGTAGGTTATTATAGAAGATTCATTCAGGACTTTTCCAAAATCGCAACTCCGCTGACGAATTTGAATAGGAAATCGTGAATTCGTTTGGACGGAGAAGTGTGAGGAAAGCTTCCAAGAGCTTAAGAAAAGATTGAGTACAGCACCTGTGTTATCTCTTCCGGATGACACAGGAAATTTTGTGATTTATAGTGATGCATCACATAAAGGACTAGGCTGCGTGCTTATGCAAAACGGTAGAGTTATTGCTTATACATCACGACAACTAAAGGACTATGAGAAGGGGTATCCGACCCATGACTTGGAGTTAGCTGCAGTGGTATTTGCTTTGAAGATCTGGAGACACTATCTCTATGGGAAGACGTGTGAAATATATATAGACCACAAGAGTCTGAAATATATTTTTACACTGAAGGACTTGAATATGCGCCAGAGAAGGTGGCTAGAGTTAATTAAGGATTATGACTGCGAGATCTTATACCATCCGGGTAAGGCTAATGTGATTGCTGACGCCTTAAGCAGAAAGGATCGGGAAAAATTAATGATGTTGACTGCTCAGAAGGAGCTAATTTCAGCAATGGAAAAGCTGAAATTGGAAGTGAAGTGTCCGATGGAGATTGACGAGAAGCTGTTTCAACTACAAGCTGGTACAACCTTGCTGGATAGAGTTAAGGAAGCTCAACTTTAGGACAAAGAATCTGAGAAAGTAAGGAAGAAAATATCTGAAGGAACCGAACCGACATTGAAGATAAACAGTGTGGGACTACTTAGATTTGAGAGCAGAGTTTGGGTACTATCAGTGCCAGAGATTAAGGAGGATATTTTGAGCGAGGCTCATAGCTCACGGTATTCGATACACCCCGGTAGTACCAAGATGTACCAGGATCTTCAACAGCATTTTTGGTGGCCGAAATTGAAACGAGATGTGGCAGAATGTGTTGCTAAGTGTCTGACATGTCAGAAAGTGAAAGCAGAACTTCAGAGACCGAGTGGTTTGCTACAACCTTTAGAGATCCTAGAATGGAAATGGGAACATATTATAATGGATTTCGTGGTTGGCCTCCCGACAACTCAGAAAGGCTACGACGATCCACACCATAAAAATATTGAGTTTGAATCGGGTAGCTTTGTATTTTTGAAAGTCTCTCCCTGGAAGGGAAAGATCAGATTCGGTAAGAAGCGAAAATTGAGCCCGTGGTTCATTGGACCCTTTGAAGTGCTGCGAAGGATTGGAGAAGTCGCATATGAGGTAGCTTTACCTCCGGCGCAAGAGAATATCCACAATGTCTTTCATGTTTTAATTTTACGCCCCTACAAACTCGATTACAAACATGTGATAGAATATGAACCCCTACAATTTGAGAAAGACTTATCCTATGAAGAAATTCATGTTCAGATCGTTGACAGGAAAGAGCAAGTTCTCAGAAATAAAATCATACCTTCTGTTAAAGTAATTTGGAGAAACCACAATGCTGAAGAAGCTACGTGGGAACTCGAAGAGCATATGATGAAGAATTACCCACATTTATTTACTTAATTTATGTGTAAGCGATTCTGGGGACAGAATCTTTGTAAGGGGGGAGAATGTAATGGGACGAAATATTTAATTGAACCGTGATTCTGAGGACAGAATCCTTTTAAGGGGGGAAAGATGTGACGAACGAGATTTATTTACTTAATTTATGTGTAAAAGATTCTGGGGATAGAATCTTTGTAAGGGGGGAGAATGTAATGGGACGAAATATTTAATTGAACCGTGATTCTGAGGACAGAATCCTTTTAAGGGGGGAAAGATGTGACGAACGAGATTTTGTAATTTAATTTGAATATTTATTGAATTAAATAAATATTTTTTGATGATTTAATTATTGAATTTAATAATTAATTGATGAAATTGTGGTAGATTAATTTCATTATATGTGTTACATTGATTAAATTAATGTTGAGAATTTTATTGTGCAAAGTATGTATTTAATTGAACTTATTTGATTAAATTAATTATTTAATAAGCATAATGTTATTCTAATTAATTTAATAATTAATTAGAGATTTAAAGATTTGACATAATTAATAAAGGAGAATTTTAATTATGTGATAATATGATTTAATGTGGAGTTATGATATTTTATTTAATTAATTTAAATAAGATTATTTGGTTTATAAAGGTGTGACATTAAAACTATGCTATAAAAAGTTAATTAAGTTAAATCAGAAAGGAAGAATTTAAGTGACAAGCAAACAAGGCCTTAGTGGGGGTTGGAGCCAGTTAACCCATTATGGGATTAACTAACAACCCATTAAGCCAAGACTATTAACTATACGTATATTATACTTAGCTTATATCTATATCATGCTTCCATATATTCATATATCAGAACAAGTTAAGGGAGAAATACAGAGAGAGTTTAGAGAGAAAATTGAGAAAAAGTGTGAATTGAAGAAGAAATATAGGAGAATTTCATCACCTTCAAATTATCTAAACACTAGCAAGGGTAATCTCTTCTACCAAAACTTTAATTTACGTTCTTATATATTTTCCATGAAAACTCTGTTCAAGTTCTCTGTGAAGAGTTATTTTGACAATTAACTTAAGATGTGATGATATATATGTTAACATATGTATATTATATGGTTTATATCATGTATTCATGTGTTAGAGTAATCAATTTCATGTAAACATGCTTTAATCAATGTTTTATGAATTACATAGTATGAAAAATATGATGAACACGTATATATGGCCTTATATACAATTTGTATACTTTAAATTGGTTGTTTAACTTAGATTTGATAATGGATTATGATTATACATGTTAAAATAAAGAAAATAAACTTTGAACGGACGGATTCATTATAACGAATCCGTGACGATGATTTTCGTGTTTTTCTTTAAAACTGTCAAGAACAGCAAGAACGGTAAAATTTCATGATTTGATTCAAGTAATTGCATGATTTAAGATGATAAAAACATGTTAGTAACATTGTATGATGTTTCTATGAAGTTCATACTTCATAGAAATCGCTATGTTAGTTTAATTTGCATTTAATTGGAGTATTTGGGCTAAAAACTGTCAAAATTGCAAATTGGGGCTGAACTGCCAAGGCACGCCCGCCCTAGCGGCTCTAGACCCGCCCCAGCGGGTCCCATGTAGCACCACACTCTCCCCAGCGGGCCTAACCCCCGCCCCAGCGAGGGTAGTGTAGAGAAAAATTGCTATTTTGACCTCTTGTAGTAAAATAAGCCAAACTGTTTCATACGAACTCCGATTAAGGCGATTCAGGATGATTTGGAAAGATAACGAGTGGAAATACAACTTTAATTCTTTAAGTTTTTCTATTTGAAATCACTAAATTAGGTAAAAATTGCCACCTTTGTGACTAATGCATATTCGGAGGCAATCGGAGGGCTTTGGACATACACGCACACAAGTGTAGTGTTCTCGATAATAAAAGATGTTGTTCTAAGTTACATACATGAATATTATATGATTTGAAGTTCATGATTAATAAACTAAGTTATTGACATGTATGAGATAATGTGAAGGTTCTAGTTAACAAACTAAGTGCGAACTTGAATATCGTAATTGTAAAACTTGATTATGATTGTTTAAAGGGTTATACATGTGTGATATGAATGTTGTGAGTTTACATTCATGTTATGTGGTTAGCCATTGAGTAATATTATAAACCTAGTTGTAAGTTGAACTTAAGTAAATAGTTCAACAGTTAAACATGGTAGTTATGAAAACTAATCAATGTCATATACATAATGTAATGTGTGGGACGTTGAGAAAGTGAATTGTAATTATATTTGTAGCTTGTGCAAGAGGCAAGTATTATATCCCTAACTTACTATCGTTAAGCAAGTTCCTTATCTAAACTCTTTAAATTGAATAAGCATTCTATTCCTTATTCTTATGTCAAGCAAGTTACTAAATTCAAAGTTTACTTTTATTAAGCAAGTTTTCTATTCTTGAAATACTATCATGATGCAAGTTCTTATACTTTTTAATCAAGTTGAGATCACATATGAGATATTATATTACCTTTAAAAGTATGATTCCAGTTATACAATACTTATTCGATTGTGTACTCTTGAGAAGTTATTATTCAATTTGAATATCGTTTATTGTTGAACCTTGTAAGACTAGCGAACCTTTATTGATTCGACTAGTCCATAGTTGATGAGCGCTCTAAATTCTAGAACTATTATTGAGCCTATCCAAACCAAACTTCCTTTGGTGCGGACTCTGATGTCAAACTGAGATGAACAACCCTGTATAGAGGATTATTTATGCTTTAGCGTTGTGATATTGTGCACAGTATGGTACTAAGGGTTGATCCCCCTAAGTACGAGAAGTAGAGTCCATAGTCTTATGATTGTTAAAGGTTTAAAGTATAAACACTTTACAACCTAGGACATAGTTCGAGGTCTTATGACCCTCAGATGTTCTTTTGATTCTTTTTATTCATTCTTGATTCAAAAGCCGAGTTTCCTATTCAGAAGTCTTTGATTCACTTGTATGTTATTATATTGTTGTTATATTGTTATACTTGTGGGCAATCGTGCTCACTCTTGCGTAATAATAACATTGCAGTTAAGAACGAAAGGTCCAAAGAGCCTTTTACTAGCAAAGACAAGGGCAAGGTCAACAAGTGATGAAGACTTGTTGTTTATTTGATATGTTATTGTTTAAGACTTTTGTTAAAGTTGTGTAAGACTATTTAATTATTTACGTTTCCGCATTTAAGATTTAAAGTTAGTATGACCTGGGATTGATGTATTTATATTCAGATGTTGTAACCCCATAAGGGGAGGATTTATTTCTATCTATTGCATGGTTTGCATTTATTATGGGTAGATAGATAGATGATATTTGTACAGTGAACACCAAATCCCGTGAAATTGAAGTACCCGGATTTGGGGGTGTCACATCAACGATCCGTCCTTTTTCTTTACAAACAATACCTGTGCTCCCCATGGAGAGACACTCAGTTGAATGTACTTCTTATTCAACAGTTCCTGCAACTGAATCATTAACTCCTTCAATTCTACCGGCGCCATACGATATGGTGCCTTTGAAACTGGTGCCGTCCCTGGCACAACATCTATAACGAATTCTATCTCCCTATCGAGTGGAAGACTTGGCAATTCATTCAAAAATACGTCCGTAAATTCATTGACTATAGGTATCTGTTCCAATGTTGCTCCCACTTGTTGGGTATCAACAACATGACACATATATCCTACACACCCTTTCCTTAGTAACTTTCTGGCTTGTGTCATGGCTAGACAACAAGAGCGTCCTGATGATTTACTACCGTATAACACTACCTTGGGTTTCTTAGAAATCCGAAGGTTCACACTTTTCTTTTGGCAATCGATAATCGCCCCATGGTTAAACAGCTAATCCATCCCGAGAATCACATCAAATTCTCCCAACTTTATAGATATAAGATCTACCAATAACTTGTTACCTCTTATATCTACACAACAACTCCTATGAATATAATCGGCAGGAATTACTTCTTCGTTTGCTACCTTAATATTCAAATGTATTACAAGTTTGTCAGGGAATAATCCTAACCGTTTAGAAAATTCACAAGCTATAAAAGAACAAGTAGCACCCAAATCAAACAATATATATGTATTTTTATCGTTGATTGGGATAATACCTGCTGCTACATAGCTTGATGCAACCGCATCCTGGAACATCATATTAAATGTATAGGCCGTCGATCTACACAGTGGCGCAGAACCACTCACATCTAGTTTACCACCACTAGTTACCTTCCCACTATCCGACCCCTTCCTCGGATAGTTCTTTGCCATATGGTCCGTTGACCCAAACACAAAGCATCCATTATTCTTCTTAGGGTTGGGAAAAATAGGCGAGATGTGCCCTTCCTGCCCACAATTATAGCATACTGCTTTACCCTTGAGACAAACTCCAAGATGAGTGTCTATGTCGGGAAAAAATTCGGTCTAACTTTTTGACCTGATCTTTCTCTCTTCCTAAGTCTTGTACTCTTCTACCCTTATTACCTTGTCTATTTTATGAAGGGTGAAGATTTTTAGGAAAAAGCCAACATGTATCATGTCGACGATTTGAGCAGTTTTACAGAGTCGCCAATTGGTCGATTTAAAATGGTTGTACCAACTCAACCAAGTTTTATTTGAAAGTAGGCCTAATTGCTGAACACTGTCGAAACTTAATCTTTGAAACCGAAGTTCTAAGTTCGGCGGCTTGGTTAAGTGGGGGAAAGGTGTTAGGAATCCCCCAACTCCCGTGAAACACGGTACCGTACCTTTTCAATATATCCCTTTTTATTTACAATGTGTGTGAGAATGCTGAAGAAATTGGGCCTACGTTTGTTTGATTTGAAAGTATGGACATGCTTCGTTGAACTTATATACGAAGGGGTTGATTTGATTTGCAAAAGTCCTTTTGTAGACAAGATATTAAAATGATGTTTTGAAAAGGTTGGTTTTCAAACCCTTACGCTCAAGTAGGAATTGAAACATGTTAAAACTTCCAAAAAAAAATTATCTTTTTAGCCTTTTGGCTCAATTTGAATGGTGAATTATTGGGCTACGAAGCATCCTCGACCACAATATATCTACAAGTGCCGGTCTTCTCATGGGCATGACAGCCATCAGAGTGACTCTAGCACGACAGGCCATTATTTCATTATATTTGAGACCTTAAACCCAGATAATCGTTTTAAGGTCTTTCGGATGTACATTTTTATAGAAAAACTGGCAGGGTACATTTGTAACGTGGATTTTGTCCATCGTGGAAATCAGATTCTGATCAGTTTGATCATAAATCTCACGATTCCTAGGCTCACATAAGGAGGCCAAGAGAACCTGCACATCATATATATTTACAAAAAATGTATATTTACATTTAAATGTCGCAAAAACCAATGATTCATCAGTCAAATCCTGGCCTGCGCGTAGCCAAAGCGTCTCGTTCCTAATAGATAGCGATCTAAGGGTCGCGAGGTTGCTTTACTAACGAATAAAACTAGAAAGAAAGCCAGATTTAAATAAATCTCAGTCATTCTAGCTTCCCGATTCCGGGTGGACCTATTTTAAACCGTTTAAAAGATAGAAAGGGCTAGATTTAAAGAAATCTAACTCGCCAAATGAATATCTGTGCCAATTCATATCAAATGAATATTTAAAGCAGAAATTTAATCACAATGAATAAAGAATATATAAATAATTATATATATATATACGAAAGCTATAAAGGGCGATGAGTTTTCACTCTCAATCCCGTACTAGAATGTAAATATATATATATATATAAGCTGTGAAGGGCGACAGATCTGCCATCCTATGCCCAGACAAAAATGGAAATATATATATATATATATATATATATATTTATAAAAGCTGTAAAAAGCCACGCAATATTCCAGGCTTGACATAATTGAAATATATATATATATATATGTATAAAAGCTGTAAAGGGTGACAGATCTGTCATCCTATGCCCGAACAGAAATGAAAATATATATATATATATATATATATATATATATAAAAGCTATAAAGAGCCACGGAGTATTCCAGGCTCGACAGAATTAAAATATATATATATATATATGTATAAAAGATGTAAAGGGCGACAGATCTGCCATCCTTTGCCAGAACTGGAATGGAAATATATATATATATATATATTTATAAAAGCTGTAACGAGCCATGGAGTATTCCAGGCTTGACAGAATTGAAATATATATATATATATATGTATAAAAGCTATAAATGAGCCACGAATTAATCCAGGCTCGACAGAATGAAAATATATATATATATATATATATATATAAGTAGTAAAAAGGCCACGAATTTTCAATTCCGGCCAAACTGAAATATAAATGTTAATATATACAGTTAGTATATATATATTAAAGCAATAATGGCCACGAAATAGTAATCCAGTCCAAATGAAGTCCGAAATATATATATATATATATATATATATATAGTTATATATAAAAGTAGTAACTACCACGGATTTGCCATCCGGGCTTGACAGAATTGAAAAGTTAGTATATATATAGTCAAACATATATATAATAAAGCCAAAAAGAACACGAGTCAGTGACCCAGTCCCGAAAAGTTAATATATATGTTTATATATATATAAGCGGTTAAAAGCCGCAGGTCATCGACCCGGGCTGTGCAAATGCGAAAAAACGTATATATGTACTAAAATGTACTAAAAGTACGTAAAACGGCCACGGAACTGAGTTCCAGGTAAAGCCAAAAGATGAAACTTTATGTTCATGTGTATAAATCCGCAATGAAGTAGAAAATGAGTTCTGATCGTAAAAATACTTACAATGAACTGCTACACGGGCGTTTTGCCACTTGGTAGGCTTCAAATGGGCATTTCCACTGGTTAATTTTTGGTATGTTGTAGTATATGAGTATACCTATGTCTTAGAGTAATAAAAATGAGGTTTGGAGTACAAGAAGTCGGGCTATGAAATGAAATGGGCGGAGTTTCAGAGCGTTTTCTATTGTTTTCTTCTTTTTTTTGCTTGGTGGTGCACTTGTATTTAAAGACCCGATGGAAGCGGTCCTACCCGCGACAGTCGTGGGTCGGCTTGCGGTTCCACATGGCCTGGCCCACATGGTGGGTCCTAAAATCTCAAAGTACGTGCACTCTAAGTAACGCGATGTCAAGTTTGAATTTTTTAACTTTTGCTCGAAGCGTCCGTTTGAGGTGTGCTATACCTTTCCAGAAAGCCCTCGCCGAGAGTGTCACAATGACATGGGACTAAACCTTTTCCGAGTCCAAGAAGATGGATTCATCACCAGGTCTTCGTTTCTTCATAGTTTGTCCGTTGAGCTGTCTTGTGCTGTTTTCACTCGGGATCAGTGTTATGGGTCTTTCTGACCTTGATGGCATCAACTCGGCTTGATTTTGACCGAATTGGCTTCAAGTTGGTAAAATGACTATTGTTCCCCTCTATGGGTTGTTTCCTGTACCGGCGCGGTCTTCGGCTAATTTCTCGGGGTTATCTCCGAGGTTTTAATCTCAGCCGACTCTATTTGTCCCCAAGGTTATCTCCGAAGTTGACTTGGTTTCCCAGAGTTATCTCTGGGGATGATATGATGATTTAGGGTTCTCTTTGAAGGTTGGATTGATCTCCCAGGGTTGTCGCTGGGGCTGCTTGACATCCCGGTATGGTCACCGGGGCTTCATTTGACCTCCCGGTGTTGCTGGGGATACTGTACCTCCCGGGTTGTGACCGGGATTTGACTTGACCTCCCAGGGTTGTCTCTGCAGTTGAGTTGAGATCCCAATATTGAGATCAAGGCTGAGTTAACATCCTGGTATTGAGACCGGGGCTAAGTTGAGTTCCCGGTATTGAGATCGGGGCTGAGTTAACATCCTGGTATTAAGACCGGGGCTGAGTTGACATCCTGGTATTGAGACTGGGGCTGAGTTGACATCCCAGTATTGAGATCGGGGCTGAGTTGACATCCCGATATTGAGACCGGGGCTGAGTTAACATCCCAGTATTGAGTTGACATCTCGGTATTGAGACCAGGGCTGAGTTGACATCCCGGTATTGAGACCGGAGCTAAGTTGACATCCCGGTATTGAGACCGGGGCTGAGTTGGTATCCTGGTATTAAGACCGGGGCTGAGTTGGCATCCCAGTATTGAGACAGGGGCTGAGTTGACATCCCAGTTTTGAGACTGGGGCTAAGTTGACATCCCGGTATTGAGAACAGGGCTGAGAAGATGGTTTTGCCCCCTGCAGGGTTAATAACAGGAACGCAAAATTTTGAGTGTCTACAACAGGAATGAAAAATTTTGAGTGTCTACAGATGCCCCTCTTTATCATGTTTATGTAACGCAGTGAAATGAACAGGATAGATACTGCTAGGCACTGGAAATATGATAAATGCAAATGTAATGCAATGCATATCATGATATGTTATGAATGTTAGATACCTTTGAGGGGATGGGGCTATCACTAACTGTTTACATCATTTTCTGCTAGGGATAACGTTCTCCGTGATAGCCCTTGATGTCGCATTAGTTGAAGGACAATGGTTTACCATGTCCCTGTGGTGCTAGGCTATTTCTGGTAGGTTATCGCTGGTAGGCAATCACAGACTGTTCTCGTCATTTTCTGCTGGGATGACGTCATTAATGATGGCCTTTGGTGAATTCCCTTGACGTCTACTCGAACGGCATATTGCAAAGTCTCGATCACCACCGAATCTTTCTTGATGCTCCTTCTAGGGATTTGTATAACAGATTTCATCATCTGTCCTCTGTGGGGATAAACTAATATAATATTTTTGCAATCGGCTCATTCCCGATGCTTCGCCGGAGTTGTCACCAACGGCTGAACTGTCAGAACCTTTGACCTTCGCTAAAGTAGCCTTCAACGGCTGATATCACCAGATCGTTCCCGATGCTTTGTTGGGGTTGTTGCCAATGGCTGAAATATCAGGCAATCTGAACTTCGCTGAAGTAGCCTTCAATGGCTGATTCCACTGGACCGTTCCCGATGCTTCGCTGGAGTTGTCGCCAACGGCTGAAATGTCAGGCAATCTAACCTTCGTTGAAGTAGCCTTCAACGACTGATGCCACCAGATCGTTCCCAATGCTTCGCTAGGGTTGTTTCCAGCTGCTGAAATGTCAGGTAATCTGACATTCGTTGAAGTAGCCTTCAGCGGTTGATATCACCGTATCGCTCCCGATGCTTCACTGGGGTTGTCGCTAGCGGCTGAAATGTCAGGCAATCTGACCTTCGCTAAAGTGGCCTTCAATGACTGAGATCACCGGATCGTTCCCGATGCTTCGCTGGGGTTGTCGCCAACGGCTGAAATGTCAGGCAATCTGACCTTCGCTGAAGAAGCCTTCAACGGCTGATGCCACCGGATCTTTCCTGATGCTTCGCTAGGGTTGTTGCCAGCGGTTGGAACGTTAAATCTGATCAATTTCAACGTGGGGTAATTTTTCTGACAAAATATACCCTCAGATAAGTCTGGATGCCTTAATACAGTCAGAACCTGCCGCTCATACTGTCGGACCTTCACGATGCTCTAACAGCAGCAGTTTTCAGCAATTTTTCACAGTTTTTCAACAGTTTTTCTGCAGTTCTCATCATTGGTCCCCTGATATCAATTCAAGATGATAGCTCATGGCTTCCATGAAGTTCTTCTTTCTGTCAGGAATCCGCAGCTCATGCGCAGGATTTCAGGCTAATCCGCTCAATCGCGTAGCAGTTTTTTCCCGGATTTGACTTTTCAGCTCCTGTAAACTCCGTTTCCACTCGAACTAAATCGAGCCAGAGGGGGTGGGGCCCACCTTAGGGAGCCGCAGGTAGAGGTGCAGCTGTCGCAGGTGTTGTCGTTCCCTTCTGCGAGGTTAAGATGGGCAGGAGAGGCTTCTCAGATTCATTTTCATTTTTGAATTCTAAAGGAAATCCGATTTTCTTTGTCAGATCTACTGAGTTCGGGAAGCTTTTTTCAGATTTTGTCAGCGCACAAACGCTCTGAACATCTCAGGTAACGTTTACATCCTTTCTTTTCCAGTTTTAGCTGTTAGAATGTTGTAAACCACGTAGTGTGCCTTTTAACTGCAATGTATCAAATATGTATGCTTATATGACTTGATAAAAAAATTTAGACTTCATAAGTATGCATATTTTACTGTGATGCACGTTTTGATGTAAGAAAATTTGAATTCTAAGACAGTCAATTGACACCCTTTTTGGTTAGTTTACTCATCCTTTTTGAGGCCTAGTGAGCCTAGATGTTCAACTAAAATTGCTCGTGGTAATTTGGCTACCATGTGGAGTTTACTTTTGATTTTTTTTTCATAAATATGAACTGTTTCTGTTTTTGGGTAGGTGTGCTACTAAATGGCCACCTAGTCATGCATGCGTGCCTGCGGGCAGTCTATTTTACAAAAAAGACTCTGGCAAAAAAAATTTAAAAGCCTGAGAATTTAATAAACATGCAATTTTGACTCTACTAGGGATTTTTGCTTACCCATACATATTTTAGGACTTTAACAAATGCCGAAATTACTGATTTAATTTAAAAAGCCACAGGTTTTAGGCTTACCTCACCTCTTCTGAGGTGATTTGGAGACTTTGTCCAGGTTATGAAGTCAGATAGACCCAGTAGTGCCAGAAGGGTCGTTCTAGGAGTTAGACGGAGGAGAGTCTTCGATGTTCCCCAGCCGTGGCTAGCCCAAACGCCTTGCAAATTGGCTGAGTCAATGATTCGTCATATCCAGGTTGATCCGCCAGTTGATGTGGACAATGAGGATGTACCTTTTATTGATCCTGTCCCAGGTCAGGCTCCATGTGCAGAGCTTCTAGGCATTGTGGTGCCACTTCAAGAGTTACTGGGAGATTTGAGGCGCCACCCATCGAGATTCCTTCATGTCAATGAGGTAACTGAAGTTTTTTCTTCTAGATTTTATCCCCTTCTTTCTTTTGCAATTTCAGGGCACAAGCTTGATATGGATTAGCTCTTTGACGCAGGTTCCCGATGTTACACAGCCCAGGGGGAACTGGTTTAATGTGCATTCTTTGTACCATACCCTACATCCGAAGTACAGGGCCATTGTTGACACCTTGGTTTTTCAGGAGTTCTTTTCTATCCTTCCCCGCCATTGCCCCTGGGGTTATCTGAGGGCTTTGTCTGAGCACTGGTTCCACCAGACCCAGTCTCTATATTTGTTGGATTGCGAGCTGATGATGACGCCTATGGACTAGAGGTTCATCACCGGGATAGAGTTCGCAGGCGAGCCAGTGCCGGTTGTGGTTGACATTTCACCTACTGCCGTTTGGTCCCTCTTGGGAGTTCCTGTGTGACGCCCCCAAAATAGGTCCACACCACCTATTCTGAGTCACCAGAAATACATGGTATAGAATCCAAATACAAATCTTCATATTCCAACTATTACTCTGTCGTGCATAATACGACCACACATAAATTGTGAATAACAACACTCATACTCCTTATCAATGATACGTTACATAAAGGTACAATCAATAACTATTTTAGGAATTAAAATATTTGGAAAATGCTCAAGGAAACCTTCGTACATAGGAGGTCATGCTTCTAAGTTATAATAGATATCATATGACCTGAGAATTAACCTTGGTTGACCCAATAGACCCCAAAGAAGAATGAGAAGATTACTATCCTGTTCATTCCAATGGTGCTTATTCTCTTGCCATATAATTATCTCCATTGTCTCAAATTGAGAATTATATTCCAACTATACTCCAAGATTATATAGGTAGTACAAATAAATATAATCAGTAAGTGGATGTGCACAACAATGTCTTATGATAACACGAAGTCGTATGTGATTAGACATCTTATATGATAATGGCAACACACCCTTCCAAAGTCGGGTTCACCTCACCCTATTTGGTTCACCAAAATCAACTGTTAAATGACGTATAAAATACGACACAAACATTTAAAGTTCTCAATATAATTATTTTCATACTATTTTATGGGAAACTTTAACAGTTATAGACTGTCGTTCTATTCCCCTATTATCCCCGCTCGACCCAGCTACGCTCTTATTTCTTGAAAGGAATTGTGAAGCAAAAGGATGAGCACAAATAGCCCAGTAAAGAATATCATGACTAAAGATAATTAAATTATCAATAGCTTTCATCAGTAATAAATCAGATATTTAGAACATATGGTAGATGATAAAGGCTTTCAACCATAGTTGCAGCAGAACGAACAATCCATTAGAAGAGTCAAATAGACCGTAATGTCTATTATCTTCTCCATGTTAAAAGTCCACCAAAAATATTGTATCCTTGTAACATCAATCAACTGTTCATGTCCACAATCATGTAAATAGTTCATGATCATAATTATGTTCATAAATTCCTCTTCGCACCCATGATGAAAATAATTTTCATCACCTGTCTTTACCTGTAACACTAAAGATTATGGTTATATTAATTCACAATTCATGTTCATAATCATGTAAATCAACAGTTTCTCCTTGCCACAAAGGCTTAATAGAACTTTCACTCATTATCATTGCCACAAAGGCTAAAGACACTTAATAATCGTATCGTCTTTACACCCTACACCAAAAAACATTCAAACGTAACAACCATGGTCATGATCATACTAATCAACTATCTATCTTTGCACTACAGGCCAAATATATTCATTTTCATCATCAGTGGTTATGATCATGCCATACACTTGTCTATCTTTGCACTACGGGCCAAAGATATAAATCAACAGTTCATCTTTGTACTACGGGTCAAAAATATCAATCAACAGTTCATCTTTGCACTACGGGCCAAAGATATCAATCAACAGTTCATCTTTGCACAACGGGCCAAAGATATTAATCAACAGTTCATCTTTGCACTACGTGCCAAAGATATCAATCAACAGTTCATCCTTGCACTACAGGCCAAAGATATCAATCAACAGTTCATCTTTGCACTACAGGCCAAAGATAACTTTCATCACAGTTTAAGTCTGACGATTATGACAATGATATAAGAAATGAATCAAGTGAGATCAAGGACAATTATTAGAGATTTATAATTCAATTTATCAAGAGTTCAATATGTCCAAATTGTCCATATGAAGATAAAAATATGGATTCAACTTCAAGAATAAGTTACATAAAAGATAATTTGGACATATAAAAGAACAAAATTTCGTCGTGAATAGTACTCCGACACGAATAGTACCCCGGATGAATAGTACTCTGGCATGAATAGTACCCCGGATGAAAAGATTAAAATTTTTATAAGCAAGTTCAGATCAATATTCCAGTGAAATGATATTAGATGAAGCGAAAACCTTAAGCAATTTTTAATCATTTCAGGAATTATAGAAGCAATACTTATCATAGTAAGTTTAAATTTAGGAATATGAAATAAAATATTATCACTTACATACTATAGAGTATGGAAGAAAATAATATTCCTTACGAATATTGAACAAAAATAACATCCTTTACGAGAAAAATAATATCATTTACCTTAATAGGATAGCAATTCTGACTGGAATAACAGAGATTATGTTGAGAAAATCTTGCACTGTTATCCACACTAAAAATATCCTTATACTCACAAGAAATACACTAAATATTATAGAGAAAAAATTTTCTGATTCTGGTGTAATTTTCATTTCTAACTAAGCACCCTATATATAGGAAAGTGGTAGCACACCACCCTTGACAAATCACACCTACGGATGACTTGTAGCACTCCACCTTTGAAAAGCAAGAATCCAAAATCAATCTTCACACCTCCACCCCTTTTACATGTTTTTGTTTTAAAAATTATTTAAAACATTTATAATTATTAAAAGAATTCAAATTCAATTTACTTTCTTCCACCTCATTTTATTTTTATACCATGCATTTATTATAATAATGTTACCATTCAAGTTATAAAATTATACTATTATATTATCACATTATGCTATTATAATGTAATATTATAATAATATATTTGAATGAATTATTTTATTGGATAAGATAAAATGATAACTTTCAACAAATGTCTCATGCTAAAAATTCTTCCATTTATATCAAAATTGATCAAATATTTACTTATCATAGTTATCAATAATTTTTATTTTATTCATAAATCATTATTCACAATTAATATTATAGAATCACAATATTGACAACCAGATCGTTCCCAAGAAAGAGGAGGCTTTCCGATAAGATTTTCTCTTCATTGGCGCGCAATTATATAACCTAACCCCTTTCCTCGACAGAACTTTCTAGACATTGTCAATAATGTTATCTAATAATATATGTGCGACAACTTTTGATTTAATAATGTGAAATACTGTGCAGTGGTTACTGTGACAATTATTGAATCAATAATATAAAATATTATACAATTATCAATGTAGCAATTATTGAATTAATAATATAAAATATTATGCAATTATCAATGTAGTAATTATTGAATCAATAATATAAGATATTGAACAGTAATTACAGTAACAATTATTGAATAAGTGACTTCGTACGTAAAAATCAATAATTAAAATTATTGTGCAATACTGTGTGCTACTGTGCAACAACGTGTATTACTATTCTTTTATCACCGGGTATTTCAACAGTTTAACTGTAAAAGTTTTGCCATTATTTTTATAAAAATATTATTTCTGTCGCTTTCTATATCCGACAGTTATTCGGTTGTGGGGTCCACCAATAACTGTGCCGTCATACGAATATTCTCTGACAAAAAGAATATTTTTCGACCAAACTAATATTTTATGACAACTTACTTATTTTGTAAAATTTGCACATATCACCCTTAACTTTAACCTTTTATCAATTTAACCATTTACTGAATAGAATAATAATTATAAGAAAAATTGAATACTTTTATTTCATAAAAATCAAGGTCTTGCATACTGCGACGCCCATCAAGGGTCGGACGGTCTGTTCTGGTCCCTTGAGCGTAGATGCCCAAAGTGGGGCTTTGACTGAGCCTCTACCTGATGATCAGAGGGTTATAGATCGCATCCTGAGGCGACTATTTTTGGTGATCATCAGGGGTTGTTTCCTTGCGGACAACTCTTCGACGGTGTCTTTTGCCTTGGTCAGCGCTACTTAGTACGTGGAGCGCCACGGTGATTTTGATTGGGATACCTACACCTTGGCCTACTTCCTTCAAGGGATTCGCATGCGCTCGGAGGGTGTGACGGAGGCTTGGTTAGGCTTTTACCCATTCCTGCTGGTGAGTACATCTCTCTTGTACCTTTTTGATTTTCTCATTTATATATGTCAGTCTTGATCACTATGGACTTTTGATATTTTCATGGCCAGTTTTGGGCATATGAAAGGCTTCCTTGCCTACTTCCTACCACTACTCTATGTTTGGAGACTTATCCGAGGGGACGACAGTGGCATCACTCCACATTGATGGAGGTCCCTGTAGCTGAAGGATTCACCCACTCCCGCCTGCAGCTAGAGCTATTGACGGCTGAGTCGATTTTGTGGGTCCCGTATACCTCAGACTTTTTGAAAGTCGGGTTTGAGAACGGCTTTCCCACTGGCCGGGAGTTTGCAGTATCCACCCGCAGAGTCCCATTTTTTGACAGAGGGAGGTTGGGAGCTCAATTTAGGAGAGCGTGCTATTTGGAGCACCACGGGAGAGATCCGCATTCCCTTTGTGAAAGTAGTATGCATACAAGCCAATCATGTATGATGATAAAGCATATACTTTGGAAACAATCTTATTTATTTATTAATAAAAGAATTAAATTATTAAAGGCATTTAATTATCTACACGATGCTACTTTTATAATATGTAAATAACTCATAGTTTTAAGCAATGCTTTTATAATTATGATGTTGATCATGCTAATGAGATCTAAATTCTTAGAAAGCTTAAAACTAAAATAGTTCCAAATCATTGGATTACTAAAAAGGAGAATAGCAAATCCGGATAGATTGGTACATATGTTGCTTGCTCAATGGATGAGGATGACTGATCTCATGATCATTTGTGTGGAGACACTAAAGCAAGTATGCAGGTGGTTATTGGAGAATAAGTTCACTAAACGTGACTCGCTATGGAATACCTAATGGAATTTTACTTGCCTGTCAATAGGAATTCCTAATGTGATAGTAGTACAAGTGATCCTTGGACTTGAGATCATCATAGTATCTTGTATGTAATGAATTATACTTTGACTTATTCCTTAAAAACCCTTAGGGTATATCAAAGGGTATGCTTGGGTATAATGAGTTACATATGGAGATAATGAATGATCAATAAAGAATCTACCATTTTTAGTAAAAGAAGAGATATGTCCTATGTGATTCGTTAAATGACAACCAAGTAATCCTTGGCCAAGGCAAAATGAAATTAGAAAGGAGTTTCTAATTTGCATTATTTGGAGTTATGCATTTTCCAATCGAAATAAAATAAGACTTGCACTAGTACAAAAATGACATTTGGACACGGTCATAAACCGTGACTATTTGCTTTTAGATACGGGTTTTCGTTTCACAAGTTGCGTGTCTAGAGGCTTCGTGACCAATTTTGGTCATGGTGATTCCACCGTGTCGTTTTTTTTCTTTAAACCGTATCTAATTTCACCCCGTGACTAAAATGATGATCGATAGAAAATATATGTAGGTATTGGATACAGTGGTAGTTATATCACCGTGACCAATATCTACGTTTATAATTATTTTATCACGCGAATATTATAAAAATCGTATCTAAATTTTTTTTGTTATAGGCCTATGGTCACGATTTGGAAGTTTAACCCGGGACCAATATGAATGTAAGGTTTTTTTTCGTCACTTGAATTTTATAAAACCGTATCTAAATTATAAAAATGGTCACAACAATAAATTAAAATGCGTGTCTAATGGTTGGTAACCAATTTTCAACTGTGACGAAACAAACATTGGTTTCGATTTTTCACCGTGTCTAAAAGGTTCCAGTTTTTTTAAAAAAAGTTTTAATTTTTGCGGCACAATGCCAATCGCCAATAACAAACTACAAATGAACATGAATCCGAAAGCGAACAATATATATTAACATGGAGACACCTTAACCCAAATATTTCATACATTAAATCATTCATACCATTAACTCATTCATTCATATTTATTAAAGTATTTGTATATTTATCTTTAATCAAAAGTCAAAACAGATGCCGAAGCCAACTTACAATGCCGAAGCTGATAATGCTAGAGACTTGAAGGAAATTTATAGACAAAAATGCAATTATGCACAAATACATATGAGAATAATCCATAGCCCAGGCCGCTATGGCCAATTACAATCGACTAATACAAACACTAAACTCACGTTCGTATCACCTTCCCCAAGAAAATGCAAGTTTTCTTTTAATGTTTGGAGGTTGCAAGCTTTATCAGATCTTTTCTAAGTATCTTGCCTGATGGATTCTTCCGAACAGAAGCCACAAATGCCACTCGCCCAATCTTCTTGTATGGAGGCACCAGTTAATTTGCAGATTAACATATTAAGTTTACAATCCAATTAGTAAACATGACAATATTGGCAGGCTTATGCAATTCTCACCTGTTTAGCAATAAAGTCCATGACTGCACTTTCCGAAATATCACTTCCAGATTTTTGTATCACATATACCATGAAAAACTGACCAACCTCCTTATCCGGGAACCTGGGAGGAGAAACAATCAAACTCAGCAAAACATCATTAAGCCACCAAAAGCGAACATGATAGAAAGAGTTCCCACATTAAGCCACCAAAAGCCAACTTACATGGGTTGAAGTGAACTGACTTCTAATTCGTGAAATGGTGCCCTGGCTGCATATAAGGCACAAGGCCTATTGGAGCAGTATTTCATACCAAGTTTTCTAGAGTCCGATGGTCATCCAACAAAAACAAGATATTGATGCAGAAAGTTTGTATAACAGGTAGAGAATCACTTGATGCAGAAAGTTTGTGTCCGCATGTAAGAAAATAGGAAATAGACTAGATAATATTTTTAAGTACCAAGAACAATGGGACTGTGATTTGACCAAAGTAAATTGAATACATTCTTCATAGTATTTCCTTCCTGCAATGTTGGTACACGCCCTGGAAGATGGATGTATAGTGCAATTAGTCATCTCAATAAGGAAAACCCTTTTGGTGTGTTTATGACTACTCCTTTACCAACTTAGCTTAAAAAGTTTAGACCATAAGTAACACATTGGCATAATGCTTGGACAGGCAGAGGCAACGACAACATAAAGGTAAACAAAGATTTTTAAACTCTAAGATCTCTCCACCAATATGAACTCCTTCCATGGTGACAGTAAAAAGAACTCATATCGATACTAGTCATGGTGAATCACCGTAATTAAACTTGACTATCTAATCCCGTGACCATTACCTTTAAAGAAATTTTTTGTCACGGATTTTGCTGCCACCGTGTCCTTTTAATTTTTCTCAACCGTGTCCAAATGTCATTTTTGTACTAGTGTTGACAGTAATTTCATGTCTTATATTTAATTGGGATATTGTATGGTGGAAGGATTGAATTGTACGGTAACTATTTACTCACAGGTTCTTTTATGATTAATGTTGAAATCATATTATATGGAAAGTCGTTGATCGCTAAGGAGGCTTATCCCTATTGTAGAATAAATATTATTTATTTAAATAGATTACTAGTTTAATTTATTTATTTAAATAAGATTAGAATTGTTTCAATTGATTTATTCACAACCGATTTAATATGGAGAACTTAAAGGGTCACACCATAAAAGGAAGAATAATTATTTAAGAAGGTAATGCCTTAATCGTAATAATACATTAAGTGTAATTAATTTAATCTATGGTGATAGAATAAATTAAATAGCTTAATGTTTATTATTTAATATTTTGGAAATATTAAATATAAATTAATAAGAGGAGTCTTATTAATATTATTACAATTATTATTATTTTAATTTCTAAAGGAGTTTAAGAATTAATTTAATATTAGTACTCTCATTTATTCCTAATAAGATTAGGAGGCAAATTAATTAAATAAATTTAATTAATTAATCTCAATGTGGTGGGAATCCTAAATTAATTAAAGGAGTTTAATTAATTAAATAAAATTCCATGTCTTATAGGATTAGAAGAGTTGACCAATATCTATATAAGAGGAGTCTTATAATAGATATCAGTTGATGTAATTCTAATTGTTGGAGAGTACTCCTTTTCTATAGAAGATAAAAAATTAGGGTTTGGCCAACCACCCTCCTTCTTGATAATTTCTCTTCCTTGGTGGATCACATCTAGAGGCCAAACACTTGGGTGACTAATTTTAATCAAAGGAATGAATCTAATTCGAAAATTCAAGGAGATCACGAAGAACAAGGAGTTGAACTCGTACATGTGAAAATTTTGTTCTACAAGGATATGATTCCATAACTTCTTATTTATCGTTTTAAATTAATAATATGCATAAAGGATGATCCAGGTAATAGTTTTGTAAAAAATTTTTAAACTCTGATATACCATGCTTCCACTTATTTTATACAATTTGATTGCGTCACAGCTTCGTACAAACCCAACAGTGGCATCAGAGCCAAACCTTTATGCAATTATTAATTGTTTTGATTTATATACATATGGGTATGTATTTAGAATAATTTATTGGGCATAATTAATTGTATAAAATTAATTTTTTATGAAAGAAAAGAAAAAAAAAACGAAAACCATTTTTTTCCTCTTTTTGTTCGTTGAGTAGACCTGGCAACCGCGGGCCGAGCCAAATTTTGGTCGGGCTAAAATGATCCGATTTTTTTTTGTTGAAAATATGAGGCCCGTGGCCCAAGTTGGGCCGGCCCGGCCCGCGAGCTTTTTTTTATTTTTATTTTTTATTGCAAAATCTTGCTACATTTGTACATCATATGATGAAACCTTAAAACAAGACTTTAAAACCTTATGACAAAACAAGACTTTAAAACTAATACGTTGGCAGAGTCATATTGCCTGAGAACCGCAGTGGATCATGGTCCTGTGCAGAACAGGTGAGTGAGCTGCTTATAGTAAATAATCTCATTCGCATATATATATATATATATATATATATATATATATATATATATATATATATATATATATATATATATATATATGTATATGTAGGAGAATCTAATTGTTATTCTAATGTACCCCAGTCATTTCGGCATGCGAAGGGATTCCCCTGTATTAGAAGTTGAACTGGATGTTGATGAGATGGCTAAAAATCACATAGCATAAAAATTCCCTGACTTGGTTTGTATGCCCAGCTATCATGGCACACTTTCTCCATTAGAACTCTTCTTTAGAGTACTAGAGAATTATTCAAATAAAAGGTATGTAATGTAATTTTGGACCAGTGGGTCCTTGACCAGGTATTGCAATCTGAATTGTTTGGTAACTCAGCTCTCTTATGTTACAAGTAGTAGTATGTTATATTGATTTTTTTTGACGTGACAATATGGTAATAAAAACCGGCACCAGAAAGAAACTCTAGATGCTTCAACGGAATGCTGGACAACAATATTGTAGAAAAAATAGTACCTTACTGTCATAAAAAAATAGTTCACGGGCCATGGGCCGAGCCAAAAAATGGGCCGGACTAAAATGGCCCAACTTTATATGGCTCTAATATTAAAACCCATAACTTATACTTTTGCAGATTGGCAAGACTGAATCGCGGACCCGGACTCTTTTGTCAGGTCTATCGCTGAATCACGATTTTACAAAGGAACCTGGCGAGTTCCCCTTTTTTTTAAGTGACTCACGTTATCTACAAGGCTTGATTAAAAAAAAGAAAAGAAAAGGTAATCATGGTTCCTAAAGGATTTCTATCAGGGAAGTATATTTTATTTATATATAGTAACTTAGAATCAAAGTGATTCAAAAAGCTATTGCAGGTTTGCAAAAAGGAAAGTTTATATATATTATATATTATAGTAACATATATTTATAATATGTACGTTACTATATATATATATATATAATAAATATATACGGTCAGAAAGCTACTGCAGGTTTGCAAAAAGGAAAGTTTATATATATTATATATTATAGTAACATATATTTATAATATGTACGTTACTATATATATATATATAATAAATATATACGGTTATTATATATATATATATTTTTTTAATAATTTTATAATTAAAATAAAGAGTTTATTTTAATATTAAAATTAGATTTCATACAATTTAAAATTGTCCATTAAATGATACTTATATATATATAAAATGTTTTAATTCATGAGATGAATATTTATTTATTGATGCATATGGTGATATGTATGATAATAAATGAAATTGATTATGGAACTATTGACCAATGTGATTGAATTTATTTTAGTTGAATATTTGAATGAATGTGTTTTATTAAATGGAGTCTGCGTACCTCGTCTTCTTTAATTTTTCTTAATGTAAAATTTTATCTCTCTCCTATATACTTCCCATTGATTGTTGATCAAGGTTTCTATTTAAATTAAATAGTATATGTAATAGAAATAGTTAGAATTATCTTGAAAAAATTAGAGACCAAGGAGCAAGGATCGCGTGAAAACTCGTTTGTATTGGAGCTCGGGTTTAAATATAATAGTTACGTTTAAATTTAAATTCTTGCACTCCTAGATTTGATCTTTTGTCTCACTTGGTGGCTCTAGTGAACCAAACTATAATAAAAGTTCATAATCAATCTAGGTAGAATATAGTATTCTATATATGCATGCTAAATATTCTATATATTATATTTTATGCAGACATGCTTCGCATGTTTAATAAAATGACGAGTATTATATATATATATATATGTGCATAAGCGCTAAACAAAATGAGACAAATAATAACAAACTCCTCAAGAAAATTATATCAAGTCTAAAGCGTTCAGAAATATTTGGAATATCGAATGTCACCTTTTAGCATGATAAATTAATAAAATATTAAATATTTAATACGAGTCTGTTGTGCTATCCACAAGGCAAATATTGCGTATTTAAGATATTAATTTAATCACATTTGATTTTTATCAAGAAAATTGAACAATATTATTTTGTTGTGCTATCCACAAGGACAATATTTTTCTTTTTTGAATTTATGAAAGTGCTAGATTGAACTTAACTTAAATTATTTTAGTTTGGATGTGCACACACTTGACTATTATGATTTAAGAGACAAAATAAAAAGGAGTTACATGTTTATATAATTGACAAAGTGTTGTCTTCCTATTTATTTATATATCGTTTGTTGTGCTATCCACAAGGTTATATACATTTGAAATGGGATCCTTATTCTCATTAGCAAATCTTTAATTAAATGTTGCCAAACTATATAAGTGATGGTAATGTAGTTTGAAGAAAATAGTGGGAGATACCAACTTAAAATAAGACCTAATTTATTTTGGTATATAAAATTAATTAAATGAATGTTTGTTGAAATATTGTCTTTTCATATACAAAAATTTAAAAATATCAAAATCACTAATTTCACTGCGTAGCATACTTGATGCTAACAAACTAACCGAACCGAATTACACGGACTGGTTAAGGAATCTGAGAATAGTTCTAACTGCTGAAAAGATTTCTTACGTCCTAAATTCACCTGTCCCTGTAACTGTTCTAGAATCAGCCTCTACGGAAGAGGTTGCCACTATTGTAAAGTGGCAAGATGATGCATCTGTGGCTCAATGCATCATGCTCGTATCCATGAATAACGAGCTTCAGCGTCAGCATGAAAATATGGATGTTTCTACTATATTGCTTCACCTCAAGGAGTTGTATGGTGAACAAAGTAGGACTGCTAGATATGAGATATCTAAGGAGCTCTTCCGATCTCGGATGACCGAGGGCACTACCGTCGAGACTCATGTCCTAAGGGTGATCAATCTGATTGAACGCCTTGGACAACTTGGGTTCGTCATGGATGGGGAGTTGAGTCAAGACTTGGTCTTGCAATCACTCCCTGAGACCTTCTGGCAGTTCGTCGTAAATTTCCACATGAATAAGTTAGATGTCAGCTTGCTTGAATTACTTAACATGTTGAAAACTGCTGAAGGTTACTTCCCATCCAAGAAGAACCATGTCTTAATGGTGGATTTTTTTAAGAAAAGGAAGAGGCCCAAGGCATCTTCTGAAAAGAAGAAATCTAAGAAGGCTAAGAATAAGGTGAATAGTAAGGATCAAAAGAAACCTGATCCAACTAGCAAAGGAATGTGCTTCCATTGCAACGAGCCGGGTCACTGGAAGAGGAACTGCAAGAAGTTTTTGGCAGAGAAGAAGTTTAGAGAAGCTTCGACTTCCAATCAAGGTTTGCTCATGATTGAAATTAATTTTTCAGAAAATAATTTACCCTTGAAGGGGCTAGTGGGAAGAAAATAGATCTTGAAAAATTCAAGAACCACAAACCACTACAAATCAATTGGATGAACCTATCCAAGTAGAGACACCTACTGTTCAACACCCTATTCATAAATTTAGAAGAGTACTGAAGATACCTGAAAGGTATAAATTCGTCATAGAGGATGACGATGAGGTATACGTCATGAATGATGATGATCTATTGAATTACGAATAGGCTATGAGTAATTAAGACTCAGAGAAATGGTAGATGAATATAAAATATAAAATGGATCTTTGAAGCAATGCTCAAGTTTATTTAGATTTTACTTGCGATTGCAGCTTATTATTACTAGATCTGACAAAATAGACGTGGAGACGCCCTTCCTCAAATTTACGTATTAGAGGAGAATGTATGTATGATACAGCCAGATGGATTTGGTTCAATGGTTGAAGCAAATCATGTATATGAGCTGCAATGATCCATTTATGGATTGAAGAAAGCTTCTCGTAGATGAAACATCCATTTTGATGAGACAATCAAAGAGTTTGATTTTATTAAAAACGAGGATGAACCATGTGTGTACAAGAAGGTTAGTGGGAGCGCTATTTCATTCCTTGTATTATATGTTGAAGATATATTACTGATAGGGAATGACATTCATATGCTACAATCGATTAAAATCTAGTTGCCTAAACATTCCTCCATGAATGATTTGGGTAGAACATCCTACAATGGGGATATAAATCTGTATAGATAGATTTAAAAGGATATTCAGCTTAACCCAAGGAACGTATATTTATTAGATGCTAAAGGCGTTTAGCATGATAAACTCCAAAAGGCGTCTCATAATGTTGAGCCATGGAGTGTATCTCTCTAATTGTCCTCAATAAAAGAGAGATTGCATGATTTACTATCATGTATGCAATGAAATATACGAGACTTGATGTTGATCAATCATATTCTGGAGAAGATCACTGTAAGACAGTGATTAACATCTTAAGGTACTTAACTGATACTAAGGATGTCATCATAACATATGATGGGTCTGAATTAAACTAGATAACTAAACAGACTCAAGTTTTCAGTCTGACCAAGACGACATCAAATCCACTTGAGGGTAAGTCATTACCTTAAAAGGTGGTGCAGTAAATTGGAAATGTTCCAAACAGCAAAAGGTTGCTGGGTTAGTGACAAAGACAAAGTATATAACTGTAAGTGAAGTTGCAAGTTGATGTTTCGGATGAAAAGTTCATTACAGAACTAGGAATAGTTCCTAAGTCTCATCTTGAATCTAAACATGTGTTGCAGCACTTTGATTAAAGAAATCATTGAAAGAGAAGACGTCACCTTAGAGCGTGTAGACTCTCAAGACAATATTGCAAATCCATTTCCAAAAGTTTTAATACAACAACAGTTTGGTCGTCACTTAGAGAAGATGGGTATGAGATACCATATCGATTGACTTTAGTGCAAATGGGAGATTGAAAGTAGTATGCATACAAGCCAATCATGTATGATGATAAAGCATATACTTTGGAGACAATCTTATTTATTTATTAATAAAAGAATTAATTTATTAAAGGCATTTAATTATCTACATGATGCTGTTTTTATAATATATAAATAATCCATAGTTTTAAGCAATGCTTTTAGAATCATGATGTTGATCATGCTAATGAGATCTAAATTCTTAGAAAGCTTAAAACTAAAATAGTTCCCAATCATTTGATTACTAAAAAGGAGATTAGTAAATCCGAATAGATTGGTACATATGTTGCTTGCTCGTTGGATAAGGATGACAGATCTCATGATCATTTATGTGGAGACACTAAAACAAGTATGTAGGTGCTTATTGGAGAATAAGTTCACTGAACGTGACTCGATATGGAATACCTAATGGAGTTTTACTTGCCTGTCAAAAGGAATTCCTAATGTGATAGTAGTACAAGTGATCTTTGCACTTGAGATCATCATAGTATCTTGTATGTAATGAATTATACTTTGACTTATTTTTTAAAAACCCTTAGGGTATATCAAAGGGTATGCTTGGGTATAATGAGTTACATATGGAGATAATGAATGATCAATAAAGAATCTATCACTTCTAGTAAAAGAAGAGATATGTCCTATGTGATTCGTTAAATGACAACCCAGTAGTCTTTGGCCAAGGCAGAATGAAATTAGAAAGGAGTTTCTAATTTACATTATTTGGAGTTGTGTATTTTCCAATCGAAATACATATGATTAAATAAAATAAGACTTGACAGTAATTTCATGTCTTATATTTAATTGTGACATTGTATGGTGGAAGGATTGAATTGTACGGTAACTATTTACTCACAGGTTCTTTTATGATTAATGTTGAAATCTATATTATCTGGAAAGTCGTTGATTACTAGGGAGGCAAATCCTTATTGTAGAATAAATATTATTTATTTAAATAGATTATTAGTTTAATTCATTTATTTAAATAAGATTAGAATCGTTCTAATTGATTTATTCACAACCGATTTAATATGGAGAACCTAAAGGGTCACACCATAAAAGAAAGAATAATTATTTAAGAAGGTAATGACATAATCATAATAATGCATTAAGTGTAATTAATTTAATCTATGGTGATATAATAAATTAAATAACTTAATATTTATTATTTAATATTTTAGAAATATTAAATATAAATTAATAAGAGGAGTCTTATTAATATTATTACAATTATTATTATTTTAATTTCTAAAGGAGTTTAGAAATTAATTTAATATTAGTATTCTCATTTATTCTTAATAAGATTAGGAGGCAAATTAATTAAATAATTTTAATTAATTAATCTCAATGTGGTGGGAAGCCTAAATTAATTAAAAGGAGTTTAATTTATTAAATAAAACCCCCATGTCTAATAGGATTAGAAGGGTTGACCAATATCTATATAACAGGAGTCTTATAATAGATATCAGTTGATGCAATTCCAATTAATGGAGATACTCCTTTTCTATAGAGGATAGAAAACTAGAGTTTGGCCAACCACCCTCCTTGATAATTCCTCTCCCTTGGTGGATCATCTCTAGAGGCCAAACACTTGGGTGGCTAATGTTGATCAAAGGAAGGAATCTAACCCAGAAATTCAAGGAGATCACAAAGATCAGGGAGTTGAACTCGTATCTGTGAAAGCTTCGTTCTACAAGGGTATGATTCCATAACTTTTTATTTATCATTTTAAATTAATAATATGCATAAAGGATAATCCGGGTAATGGTTTTGTAGAAATTTTTTAAACTCTGATATAGCATGCTTCTACTTATTTTGTGCAATTTGATTGCGTCACAGTTTCGTACAAACCCAATACTTTGTTCCTCCTACTTGGCATCATTGGCCACTAGCTCAACCACTTACAGACATTCCACTGGTGGGCGTAGATGGCTGCACCTTGTCAGAGGGTCCTTACAGCCATAAGGCATTCCACAGCTGGTGGAGTCCTCGTACCATTGGGGCTCAGACTCGTGCTACCCATTTCATGGCATATATGGTGCCGGGGTCTGTGATGATGATAGACTGGATAGCTTGCCTCCGAGATCCAACTCATCTAGATCAGATCACAGAATTGACCCAGCAGTTGGAGAGGGCACATTTGTTCAGCAGACACCTTGGCCGGGAGCCATCCGAGGCAGATTCTTTTGCTCCTTCCAGCTCTGGAGCGGGTCCCTCATCAGGTCCATTTTCTAGCAGCTTTGCAGGTGTTGATCCTCCCTTATATCGACCGGACATACTAGCCTAGACTTTGTGACTCAGGAGGAGCTGGAGCAGGTTAATAGTCTGGACGCAGACGTTCTTGATCTCTTCGGATAACTTTTCTTGCTATATCTTTTGATAGGCCTCTATTTAGCTTTTGGGCGGCTGTGCCCCATTTCTCGCTATATCTTTTGATAGGCCTCTGTTACTAGTTGGGCAGCTGTGCCCCATCTCCCTGTACTTTTTACTTTGGATTGTACTAGTAAACAGAGATGACGCTTGCAGTAGATACTTTATTTTAGATATGCATGACATTTCCTATCTATTGCATCATATTTATCATTGTTATTATGCATATATTATGTCATGGATATGCACTTAGACAGGTGAGTTCAGATTTGATCCCTTGATGGTCTTATGATATGGTGATACAGATGTCGTCATCTACGGTCAGCCGCATTGAGCACTCACCACCATCTTCGGTAGCATCCTCATTGAGGGCTTGGTACAATAGTATGCTCCATACAGCCAGATGGACAGTAGACCAGATGTTGGGGCATTCCTTGGCCCTTCTAGGTTTCCAGGTTCTGTACAGATTTGTAGACGGCATTCTATCATACTGGATACCTGAGCAACAGGTTTTCCGCTTTGGACTGCACGAGTTGACTCCGACCTTGGAGGAGTATCAGCATCTTACAGGTTTAGCACTGGACCTGCCCTGTGCTTGCATAGCTGTCAGTGACATGAGGAGACCCTTTATGACTACATCGGGTCTGAGACGTAGAGTAGTCAATGAGGAGATCATCTCAGGATATGTGATATCCATCAACTTTCTGATCGATCGCTTCTGCCAACCAGACAGGTACGATTGACACTATGGGGATTTTATCATTTTGACAGATGAGTGGCAGTTTGCCCGAGTAGACGTTTTGTTGATGTGCGTCACGGCCTACGTATACATGCCATTATATTTGGACCATTTAGATATTGGCTTGATGGTCGTAGTCCGTGCCCTCAGACAGGGTAGTACTATTCTACCGATGATACTGGCCGAGACCTTGAGGTCTGCTACCTTTTGCAGCACCCATCCAGAGGGGTTTTTAGAGGTAGCTCTGTCCTGCTGTATGTATGGCTCATGACACATTTGCGTTCGATTGGCACCTTTAGACACCATGGGTACTACTTCACCCATGAGATAGCCTTATCATACTCCTTCCAGCCTGCAGAGTGTTCGGATGCAGCGACATAGTCGGCCTTTTTGTCAGATATTGAGCATTCTTTTTTGATTTTACTATGCTCAGGGCTCGTATCCCCTTATAGCTTCATCACCTATGCAGTTGGCATAGATTATTTACCCCTAGCGGGATTAAGAGGGGTGACCACTTACCATCTATTGGCAGTCATGGGTTAGTTCGATCAATTTTAGAGCCTCCACTAGTTTGAGGGGGTCATCGATCAGCAGATATCAGCTTCATCTCTATTGTCAG
Organism: Panax stipuleanatus; assembly: GCA_020205555.1. NCBI lineage: Eukaryota > Viridiplantae > Streptophyta > Magnoliopsida > Apiales > Araliaceae > Panax > Panax stipuleanatus. The sequence continues at coordinate 73,745,928 of CM035117.1, forward strand.
CTGACCTGATCAGGATTTTATGAGTGTTGGACTCATAGGGAGAGGGCTGATTTCTCTACTAGTCATCCGGATTGCTCTCCAGAGTATTCGGCATGGTTGGATGCTGATATAGCAGCAGTTGCGGTTATCCAGGTAGCTCCGAGTGTTGATTCAGATGAGGAGGAGCCTATGGAGGATCCCGATTCTCCCACTAAGGATGAGTTGTTCATCGGGTTGACAACGGCCTTAGTTAGTGACCCTTCGAGCATTCCTGCCAGGACTGATCCGGCCATTGCTGATTCACTAGCTTGAATGACATTCGAGAGAGATCAGGCTAGGGCATTGATGTTGACAGCCCTTTCTAGCAGAGACACGAGGCTTGGGCTACTCGGGATGTAGCATTGATTGAGAGAGACGAGGCTCGATCTACCCGAGATGCAGCTTTTGAGGAGATAGATGAGGTCTGATCCGTTAGAGATGCATCCTTTGAGGAGATTGAGGAAGTCTTAGTTGCCCGGGATGTTGCTTATGTTTAGAGGGATGAGGCCATAGCTACCCGGGATGTCTATATTGTGGACATCACAACCCTCAAATCATATACAGACATCTTGGTTGGAGAAATGAGTGCTTTCATAGATGGCCATAACAGTACTATGCAGATGGCTGTGGATGTCCTTGCTCGTATGGAGACCGAGGCCATTGCGCTTGTAGTTGCTCCTCCATATTAAGAGAGATATGCCATGTTAGCATTGTTATCCCGCTTGTCCTTAGGTCCATAGACTAGCTTTATTTTTCCCGCACATACTAGATTAGCCATTTTTGTCATGTATAGGACGCAGTGTATATATCAAACAGTATTATATATCAGAGAAATATATTTTGATTCACTACCATGTTGGATATGTATTTGTCATTGCTGAGTGATTACCACTTCTTTCATGACTTGCTATTGTTGATGTATCACGAGCTTCTCCTTGATGGACAGACAGTGAGATGTAATCTTATAAAGAACTTGTGCTTAAACTCTCTTTAATTATAATTCACATAGAGATATAGTGGATTAGTTAATTAGGGTGTTCTTCTTAATTCTATCATCTGTGGATTTAAGTTGATATGGGTATGATGCATCGAGAGATGGTCGTATTTTACTTTAGTGTTCTTGATTAACAATTCAGAATAGTTAGAATAATTAATAAGAAGTGTGTTAACTTAAAGGAAGCAATAAGTGAAGTTGTGATCTTAAATCTCCGTAATCTTAATTTAACTCGTGGTAATTAGTATTAGTGTAATTAAATAGTTAATTCAAATGTGAAATTCATTTGTTTAAATAAGATTGAGTTGGTTACGAGTTAGTACTTGGTGATTCTTATTAAATAATTCCTCGTGGGAACGATACTTTACTTTCACTTTATTACTTGTTGACCACGTATACTTGCGTGTTGTGCGTAACTAGATTTCCCCCAATAAGTTTTTGGCGCTGTTGCCGGGGAATTAATTTAATAATTATTTGTCAATATTAATTTCAATCAAATTAGTCTTAATTTAAACATTTTATTTTATTTTATTCTCTTCCTATTTTACTCTCTTCTCAGGTACCATGGCTGGATGCAATTATCAATGGTCGTATATGAACATGACTCAACCAAGGGAAACATGGATTGATGGACTTAATACATTTTCTGCATTGTCAGCACAGCTTGAGACACTTTCGAGGAAGTTGGATGTTCTTGCAGCCCAACGGAGTCGAAGGATGGCAGTTACGTGTGATTATTGTGCTGGCAATCATCCGAGTCATCAATGTACCGTCAGTTTTGGACCGGGATAGTGTGGTGGTGATTACCTCAACAACACTTATCCCAATTATCATCAAGATTGGGGGTATCACCCGGATTCTTCATGGAGCTATAATTATGTAGACTAATACTACGCTCCAAATCAAACATACACACCGGAATTCTCAGTTCCACCTCCATTGCCACAAGAAGAAAAGTCAAATCTGGAGTAACTCATGTCAAAAGTCATAGTAGACCAAGAGGAGAGGAAGATGAGTCTGGAGTTATCAAGCCGAAATCTCAATATTCAGATGGAACAACTCGTCACTACCTCAACCAATGGTCCTCAATAGCGTCGAATGAGGAGATGATGATTAATCAAGAGAGGTCAATTCGAAATCTTGAGAATCAGATAGAGCAACTGACCAGAGCCTTAAACAACGATCCTCCAAACACTTGTATTTATGACATGGATGACAAAACTGATGGAGAACCTGAACCAAATCTGCGACTGAATGAGCCACAAGATATCTAAAGAGAGGAGACAAATGGGGATAATGAAATAGAGGTCGATGAAGATCTAAATGGGTCTCCACCAAAGATAAAAGAGTCAGGAAGATTTGCAAAACCATGCCCACTTGGTAGTCATGTCGTCGGCAAAGCTCTTTATGACATAAGAGCGAGTACAATGTTGAAGCCATCATGGGACAAGAAAGAAAAGATAGATGAAGAGCTCATTGTGTTTGACAAGCTTCCATGCCCCAAAGTGATCTCATACACAATGGAGAAAACACCTAGCTGTTAGACGTTTTTGAATGACATCATACCGAATAAGAGCATGCTAGGTCACTTTGATGCGCTGGCCATCGCCTGTGGGAACCTCCAAAAGGATAATTTGCTACTGATGGATGGAGGGTTCCTCAACTTCCGAAGAGGAATTGGATAGCGCTGACCAGACGAAGTCCGGCTGAAGGACTATAAATCAAGCGCTTATTGGGAGGTAACCCAAGTTTAATTTTTATTTTTAGTTTTTTTTAGGTTTCATATTATTTGATAGATTTTTCAATTTTTTTGGGATTTATTAAACATGCTTCTATCATGTTCACAGGTTAGTCAAGTCCAATTCAGGTGTGGTGCCCGATTCAATCCAATGTGCCTAGCTTATTCTTCAGACTTAGCAGACAATGAGGGAAATTGCTATATTTTCAGGGAAGTCATCTCTTTTAATTTTTCCTATCTTAGCCATTGAGGACAATGTCTGTTTTAAGTTTGGGGGTATGTGATATGTTTGGTATTTACTTGGGCAATGTTTTGATGGAATTTAATTTTGGCCAATGATAAGTGGGTGGTTAATGTTTTTAACTCTTAGAAAATTGATGAGCATGTTTAGTCTATATTTCAACTCATTAGTTGGTTTCACACTACTTGCAAAATTTTTGAAAAAATTTACACATATCCATTTGTTTAGTCAGTTGGGATTGAATTTTTTTTCGCTAAATGCTTATGAAAGATACCATTGCAACTTGAGAAATCTTATTTGAGCATCATTCAAAGCGAAAATTAGGCACTCACATAAGTTTAAGGGAAATCTTGGGGTATTTTTGAAAAAATTATTGGAACCTTCCCGAGTGAATAATTGAATCTTGTGGTGGGTCGAGATGGAGCGTAAAACGCACTTCCCATAAACACAGGCACGAGATGGAGAGTAAAACGCACTCGTTTAATGGAAATGGAAAGTGAGATAGAGCGTAAAACGCACTCACTAAAAAAATAGAAAAGATGTATTTTGAAAATACTTGGGAAGAGTTCATATGTGCTTAAATGTTTAAATATTCGTTGATCCTTAAGAAAAATTTGTACGTTATATATTTTAGCAGCGATTGATGTGATAAGAAGTTTTGAGAGTCGTTTTTGAAAATCTTTTATGAGTGTTGATTGATTTTAGCTAAATCATGACTAGTTGAACGTTTGGATGCACACACGCACTTAAAGGATTATGAGTAGATGTGGAGCTAATGAAAGTGTTGAAACTTTAGATAGGGTATTGTTTTGAAATTTTCTTTGGGTTATCAGTTGTTGTAACCTTTGAGGTCACTGTTCAAATTCATATTGATTCATTGCCAGAGTGGATTATTGCTAGAGAATGAATCTATCTAATTTGTGTGTTTGCTTAAGGACAAGCAAAGTCTCAAGTTTGAGGGTATTTGATGAGTGAATTTTATACCTGCGAATCGGTATTCGTTATAGGTTGGTTCTTGTTATTTTCAACTAATTTTCCTATCATTTTACTGGATTTTATGTTATTTTGCGCAGGAGATGAAAGGGATGTAAAAGGAGCTTAAAATGATAGTTTTCAGCACACTTGAAGGGTCCCATGAATCTAGAAATAATTTAGAAACAAATTGAGTATTTATTTGACCAACGAAATTAAATGAGCTGTTCATGCTACGTGGGCCACGGTATTTATTTACTGAGCATATTCATCATATTGAATTGTCCACGAGCTTGCAAAGGAATATCAGCAAAGTGGAAATCATGCATTCAGTCGGCTGAGCAGTACCCACCCCCACTGGGGCGGGGCGTGTGGCTGGAGGATCCCCGTTGGGGCGGGGAGGCGGCAGTGATTCAGCTGAGTCCTTTTCCTTCTCGAATTTTTGGGTGCAACAAGAAGATAAGCAAAAGGCTGCTAGTATATATGATAATAAGGGACTTGGACCTGATGTAAGGCAACATATAAAAGGGCACGTGGACCATTACTCCATTGGACGTAAGCAATGATAAGTGGGCCAGCCGATATCCTTCTCATACTCGGATTGTGATGCAATTAGAGAGGCAGCAGCTGGTGACTTTTCCTTGGGCGAGTAGGACACGGGTGTATGAAGTGGGCATGACAAGGCTTCTACTCATATATTATATAGTGGACTTGATCGAATAACGAGAGGAGCTTGGCTCGTGGGGAGATATAATACATTCAATTAGATATTCAATTAATGGGATTAGCTTAGGATATATTATTTGATTGCATTAGAAATAAAGTTGGCATAATTTCCTCTTCCCATTCGGATTGGGGTGCAAGAGAATTGGAGAGTTGGTGGGCTACTGTTATTATAATGAGAAAGTAATTAACCTGTAAAAGGAAGAAGAAAGGAGCAGCTTAGATTATATATATATTAGATATTATATAGCTTAGTTTGAAATGAATTCTTATAATTAGATTAGTTTAGTTTTAATAAAATAAAAAACCCTAGTTGAAAGGGATTTTGGAGATTGAAGCACTTGGAGCCATTGAAGAGCAAGAGCAAGAGCAAGACGGAGCAAGAATTTGCTGACAACAGATTCTTTTCTTTTATCTAATTCTATTCTTATTTTTTAATGTGTATTCAATTGTGGATTCTTAGTTTTAATTCAATAATAATGAACTAAATCTTTTGTTTGAGATTTCAATGGATCTTATTGTGTAGTTTGTTTTAATATACTTCTCTATCAATTGTTATGATCTATCGTGGGGATTGTCTATTGTGATTTGAACTTAACTGCTTAATTTCCTAGCTAACAATTACCGTAATAATCTATATGAAATCGAGAGATGAATTATGGATTTAGATCTGATCATAATAGCATGCGATTATATTTTTTGCATGGTGATGGAATTCATGATTTGTGTTTAGGATAGAGATATACCTTTACACCATATGTAATCTTATAAAAAACTTGTGCTTAAACTCTCTTTAATTGTAATTCACATAGAGATATAGTGGATTAGTTAATTAAGGTGTCCTTCTTAATTCTATCATCTGTGGATTTAAGTTGATATGGGTATGATGCATCAAGAGATGGTCATATTTTACTTTAGTGTTCTTGATTAACAATTCAGAATAGTTAGAATAATTGATAAGAAGTGTGTTAACTTAAAGGAAGCAATAAGTGAAGTTGTGATCTTAAATCTCCGTAATCTTAATTTAACTCGTGGTAATTAGTATTAGTGTAATTAAATAGTTAATTCAAACGTAAAATTCATTCATTTAAATAAGATTGAGTTGGTTACGGGTTAGTACTTGGTGATTTTTATTAAATAATTCCTCGTGGGAACAATACTTTACTTTCACTTTATTACTTGTTGACCACGTATACTTGCGTATTGTGCGTAACTAGATTTTACCCAACACTGAGCGTCTATTAACACTCTCAAGGACTCCATTTCTACTTCTATGGGAAGTACTGCTTCCATACCATAGACTAATGAATAGGGGGTAGCCCTAGTAGAGGTACGCATTGACGTCCTGTATGCTAACAGAGTCAAAGGCAACATGTCAGGCTTGGAGGACATTTTCTGCATGATCTTCTTGATGTTCTTATTGGCCGCTTCGACAGAACCATTCATCTTGGGCTGGTAGATGACGGAGTTGAGATGCTTGATATGAAACTTACTGCATAAATCTCTCATCATCTGATTGTTTAGGTTTTTTGCGTTGTTTGACACGATCACCTCCAGTTGTCCATATCGATAGACGACATTATTTGTGATGAAACCAATGATTACTTCCTTGGTGTCTTTGGGAAAAGAGGCAGCTTCAACCCACTTGGTGAAATAATCGATCATGGTGAAGATGAATCGATGTCCGTTGCTGGCTTTGGGTTTTACTGGATCGATCACATCTATTCCCCACATGGAGAAAAGCCATGGCGAACTCATGTTGTGCAGCTCATTTGGAGGAGCGTGAATAGCATTTCCATGGACTTGGCATTGGTAGTATCTCCTGACGTGATCATCGTAGTCAGCTTTGAGAAAGATCTAGTAATTCCCAGTTCTTAATATCTTCTTGGCCAACAGATGACCGCTTATGTGTGGACCACAGACTCCACCGTGGACTTCATCCATCAGTCTTTGGGCTTACTCTTTATCTAGGCATTGTAACAGGCCTGTTCTAGTATCCTTTTTGTAAAGCGCATCTCTGCTCAGATAGAACTTCACAACCATTTTGTGAATCCGCTTTCGTCTGGCTTGGCTTGCCACAACGGATGTAGATCCATCTCGGAGATATTCCTTGATGTCTTGATACCAAGGCTATTTGGTAGGAGGGATTTCATCTGATACTTCTCAAATGTAATTCCCATATGTCAGGGCATTTTGGCTTATGAATTTGATGTCGGGAATTCCCCTTGTACCCGATACGTTGATCAGGGAAGCCAATGTTGCTAATGCGTCCGTAAAGTCATTCCTACCTCGAGGGATGTGGATGAAGGTTATCTCTTTAAAATCCATGGATATGTTAATGACCTGTCGGTGATAGGGCAGCAAGCGCAACTCTTTGGTATGATATGCCCCGGTGGTTTGTCTAATGACCAACTCAGATCTCCAAAGACTAATAGATGCTGGATACCCATGGACTGGGCTAGTTTCAACCCTATTATGCAGCCTTCATACTCAGCCGTGTTGTTGGTGTTGACAAACTGTAACTTGGTAGCCACAAGATACTGCTCTCCTGTACCAGAGATGAGGACTGCCCCAGCTCCAGCATATTCTACGTTCACCGCTCCATCGAAATACATTATCTAGGGTGGGACTGTATTCTCTTGTCAGATTTGCTGAATTGCCATGATTTTGTCATCCAGGAAATAAGTCTCCAAAGGTTTAAAACCTCCTGACGGAGCTTCGGACAGTTGATCTGCGATGCCCTGACCCTTGATGGACTTCTGAGTCACGTAGACAATATCAAACTGTTGGAGGATCAACTGCCATTTGGATAATCAATAATTCAACATCGTCTTATTGAATATGTACTTTAGTGGATCCATGCGGGATATGAGGTAGGTCGTGTGGCCATGTAGATAATGTTGTAACCTCATGGTGGTCTATCCTAACGCACATCATATTTTCTCAATTAGTGTGTACTTCTGTTCGTCGCTGCTGAATCTTTTGCTGATGTAGTAGATAGCTCTCTCCATGCTACTATCATCTTTCTGTCCCAGCATGCAGTCCATTGCGTTGGCATTGAAGGACAAGTATATAAACAGGGGAACTTCATCCCTCGGGGGTACCAAGATAGGCGCTTCGATCAACTGCTTCTTGATGGAAAGGAAGGTTTTTGGCAATCCTCATTCCATTTCGTGGAGGAATTCTTCTTAGTAGCTTGAAGATGGGTTCACAAAATATTGTGAGCTGGGAAATGAACCGGCTTATGAAATTAATCCTCCCAGGAACCAGCGTATCTTCTTCGCTGTTCGGGGTATGGTCATCTCTGTGTTGGCTTTAATCTTAGCAGGATCAAGCTCAATGCCTCTATTGCTTACCAGAAATCCCAATAACTTGCCCTATTTGACGCCAAAAGCACAATTTGCCGGATTCAGCTTGAGGTTGTACTTATGCAACCTGTTGAACAACTTTCTGAGATGGCTGATGTGATAATGTTCCTTCAGGGATTTGACGATGATGTCATCCACATAAACCTCTATCTTCTTGTGCATTATATCGTGAAACAAGGCCATCATGGCTCGCTGATATGTGGCACTAACATTGATAAGGCCGAAGGATAGACGTCTATAGCAGAAGGTTCCCCAGGGAGTAATAAAAGATATCTTCTCCATGTCTTCTTCCGCGACCATAATTTGATGGTAACCAGCAAAGCAATCCACAAAAGAATACATGGCATACTGTGATGTATTATCTATCAGGATGTGGATGAATGGTACCAGGAAGTTGTCTTTGAGACAAGCTTTGTTCAAATCCCGGTATTCCACGTATACTCGTACCTTCCCTCTGGGCTTAGGCACGGGGACTATGTTCGACAGCCACTCCGGGTATGTTGATACCATGATGATGCCGGCTTTGAATTCTTTGACAACACCTTCTCTAACTTTCAGGCTCCATTCGGGTTTCAATCGCCTGAGCTTCTGCTTGACTGGCTTGAATCCACTTTGATGGGGAGTCGATGGACGACAATGTCAGTAGACAAGCCAACCATGTCTTCATGTGACCATGCAAACACATCTTAGAACTGTGTTAAGATTTTAATTAGGTCGGTTCTTTGGTCTGGGATTAGGTCTAGGCCTATCTTGATTTCTTTGAGGTTTTCTAAGGTTCCAATATTGACAGTGATGGTTTGGTCGAGGTTTGGCTTGGGTTTGTCTTTGACCCATTCCTTGATCTCCTTGGGCACCTCATAGTCATATACCTCCTCTTGATCGATCTTCATCAAGTCAAAGTTCAGTTCTACATCAAAGTCGTAGTCACTATGACAGGTTGGCATCTCATCAGCAGGGACAAACAAATCCAATCCTGGAGTCCTGAAAACAAAATTCTTTCGCTTTAATATATGAAACTGCTTAAACATACAAAGCATTTAGCAAAGCATGACAAAAGCTACTGCTATAGCTGTGCAACCAAAATAAGCAGTAAATGAAACCATGTTACAGGGTAGACAGAGTCTTTGCCCTTTTACCTTTTTTGAATGAGGCAAGGGATGCTACTCCAGTTGTCCAGAGTCAAATCCTCATGAATAGGGAGGATACAAGATTTATGGTCGTCTGTCTCTTCCTTGATGACGACTAAGACATCCTTTAAATCAGATCCGGGGTTTTTCTTTGAACTGCCCCCCTTCTCTTTCTTGATGCGAGGAATTTGGATTTGATCCTCTTCATCACTGTCTGGGATAGCATCATTCATACCCTCATAGTGTATGAGAACATGCATGTTAGCAAATGGGTCTCGTCCTTCGTACAGGAACTTTTCTTTTCCCTTTTTGCTATCCCCCTCAGGCTTTGGGGCTTTTCTCTCACTGATCGGTACGATTCGAGGAAACAATATGGCTGACACAACAGCAGGAATCTTTTTTATTGGCTTCACAAATCGGCATCAGTAAGGTTTGGCAATAGTATGGTGGAAGTAGAAAACTTTAGATGCTTGTGTGGGTTCCAGTGGTTTGACCCTGATGAATAGCCTAATTCGGCTTTCTCCAACTGGCTCGGGATTTGCACCGGACTCTTGATTCCTTGCTGATTCTTTCTTAACCCTTCTCTAGGGCGGAAACCCAAAGATACCATCTCTTGCCCACTATCATTACTTCGGGGGAGACTCTTGGATTCAAGGATGGTGCCCCGACAGGTAGGTATTGAATATTGATCACCTCCATTGCTTGAAAACTTGTAGGTTCAATCCCTTCATCTAGACTGATCACCGGCATGTCTCCCTGTATGCAGACAGGATATTCTAGTTCGTCATTCACCGTGATTAGGTTGCCATTAATAATGTACTTGAGCTGCTGATGGAGGGTGGCTGGAACTGCTCCCGCTATGTGGATCCACTGCCTTCCCAACAATAAGTTATATTCGGTGGTAATTTTGAGTACCTGGAAGGATACATAGAAAGTGTGGGGACCAATCTCCAACAAAAGCTCAATCTCTCCCACAGCTTCTTGGCGGGACCCATCAAAAACCCGTATAACCACATGACTAGTACGGATCCGGTTTGGGTTGATCTTTATTCTCTCCAAGGTATCGTAAGGACATATGTTTAGGGACGACCCTCCATCTATAAGCACACCTCCAATCACATACCCTGATGACATCACAGCTATATGCAGTGACATTCGATGGCTCGTCCCCTCTGCGAGTATATCATCGTAAGTGAAATATATCACATTGCTGTTGAAGATGTGTTCTATAACGTGATCAAATTTCTCAGTATCCACCGTCTTTGGCAGATGGGCTTCCTCTAGTACTTTCACCAGAATTTTATGATGATCCACCAAGGATAAGACCAAATCTAGGATGGACATCTGCTTGGGTGCATCCTTTAAGTTTTGCACCACCTTAATCTCGTTATGCCCCATTTTGCAGAGGAACTCTTCGATTTTCTCTTCAACCACTTTCTCTTTAGCTTTAATGAATGAATTGATCACCCGCTGAGGTAGGTACAATGGATTCTCTTTGGATATACTGTTATTATTGTTTGAAGTTGAACCTTCATCCTTCCCATAGTTCCATGGGACTTTTTTCAGACTGATCATTGTATATTGGGGTCTGAAAGGCAATATTATAGGTTCGGGTGCAGATACCTTCACAGGATTCTGTGCTTCTTGGACCCCTTTCCCTGGTAGTATTAAGGCTGTCCCGGCTAGCTCCTTCTCACAGGAAATAACAGCCACTGTTCCCTAATTCCATGCCATGGGAATAAAGAATCTTTCCTCATCGAGGAGGCCATAATCTTGATTTGCTCTTATCAGCTCACCACTTTCAATCAGATTTTGAATTAGGTGACGAAGTCCCCAACAGTCTTAGGTGTCATGACCAGGTGCATTGGAATGGTATTGGCAGATCCTATCAAGCTTGAACATCCTGGAGCGAGGGTTCACCGGAGGTAACAAATCTGCAATCATTCCCTCATTGATTAACATTTGGAGGATTTCCTTTATCAACAAGTTCAAATTAGTGAAATTCCTCTGAAAGGCAAACTCCCCATCTACTTGAAATTTCTCTTCATTGGCCACTTTGTCGGCCCAGGGTTCATGCTCATGAAATCGGTCATGATCTCTCATGGCGATGGGACTAATTTTTGGTGTGGGAGGACTCGCTTCATGCTGGTTGGTCTGGTTTATTAGCTGTCTGGTTATCTGATGTTGATACATAACAAGATCCGCCAACTGTCCAATCTGTTCCTTAATGGATTTGATTTCTTGTTCTATAAGGAACTGCCTTTCTGAGAGTTCCTAACTATCTGGGTTTGATTGAGTTGACTCTCCAACATAACGAAGGTATTTAGATCCTTCTCCATTCTTTGTGCTAATCATGTTGACATTCTCTTCTTTGTGCTAAGGGAGGGGATTATCTTGCACATGCGGTTGCTCCGGTTTGGTCACCACAATCTCTCCATTGTCTATCAAGTCTTGGACCTTGTGCTTGAGAGCCCAATAGTCTTATGTATCATGGCCCGGAGACCCGGAATGGTATGTGCACTTCTTACTTGGGTCGAAATTCCTTCCCCCGATACTGGTTGGTGGAAGGAGTTGGACAATCTTCATCTGTGCGGTCAACAGTTTTAGCACATTCTCTAGTGAATCCCCTGAAGGGTGAACGTTCTCCGACGTCTAGCCTCCAAATTTTTCTGAAATGGAGGGTTAGAAGGTTGGGCTGGAGCTTGGAAAGGGGAATAGTTCCCCCTTTGCATGGGCATACTGCTCGACTCGCTTCTATGATTATGTCCTTGCAGTACTAAGGACACTTCTTCATCTTTCTTCTTGTGTACCCTCCGGGGATTACTCTCATAACTCCCAGACTGGATATGCTCGGCAACAGCTTCCAAGGCGGCAAGATCTTTTATCTTCCCAGATTTCAGCCCCATTTCAGCCATTTCTTCGTGCTTGATCATCTCCGAGAATGGTTTTCCTATGCCTGCTAGGACCATTTCATAATACGAAGCTTCTTGAATGTCGATGAAGGTCATGACTATCTCAGACTTAGTCATAGGCTGGGTGACTTGTGCTGCCACCCGTCTCCATCGTTGGGCATATTCTCTGAATGACTCGGCGTTTTGCTTTTTGATTTTGGTGATTTGATATTTGTCTGGAGCCATTTGGGACTAAAAACTGTACTGATTGAGGAAAGCATGTGCCAACTCTTCCCAGCTGTGAATCTTGGAATTATCCAGACGGGCATACCAGGCCCTAGCCTTTCCAGTCAAACTCTTCTGGAATAATTGCATTCGGAGTCTCTCGTCCTCTTCATAGGATCCAAGCTCTCCAATGAATACCTTCAAGTGGGTGTATGGGTCTCCCAATCCATCATATTTCTCAAAATTAGGGACTTAAAATTTTTCAGGGTATCGAGCCCCGGGAAATATACATAAGTCTGAATAAATTACACTCCCAAATACCCCAGTCCCTTTGATGGACCGGATAGTTTCTTCCATTTGTTGTACTTTTTTTAGAATATCACCAGATTCCTGCTCTTTGTTGAGGTTGGTGGTTTCAGGGGTTTTGTTGGTCATATCCTGGTTCTAGGGTTCAGGAATCTGAGTGTCTTTCTTTTCGATTTCTTGACTGCCACCGGGTGTAGATGTTTTTGTATGACCGGGTGTTTGTTTCCCTTGAAGGCCTTTGCTTTGTTCTTTTAAGAAAATAGCCAATTTGGCTATTTGGTTCTTTAAACCTTCAAACTCCTCCATAGAGACAGGGGTAGATTCAGGTTGAGCACTTAAGCCATGTCTGGAGATGGTCTTAGTGCTTTCTTAGATTTCGACTTGGTGACAGGACCAATTTTTATCTACAATAAACATAGGTGTGTCAATTTCCTGATGTAGGATCGGTCGGATGCATGCTATGTAATGTGTTTATTTTTGAGGTTTTTTAATCTTATCCTGTAAAACAAAGGTTAGTTGTTTTGATGACAGGATAGTATGACAGGATTCACCATGAAATGTATATTTACATTATGAAATTGGAATTTGAAAATGGACATTTGTATTGAACGAGGAAGGCATGAAGAGGCTTCCCTTCGGATTTGGATAATCAGAGGCTGACCTATCTTAGGCTACTCTTGCGGCTTTTTGGCATGAAGGTCCCCAGATTATCGCAATCTACTAGAGGGGAAATTAATCCAATCTTTCAATTGAAGCGGATCAGAGTGGTGCCTTTCCTGAGCCTCACAAAATTAGTCTTCTTTGAGTCCAGTAATCAAACACCGACGGGTTTGCCTCCTTGTGGAGGAATCACACAGCATACATTCACATACATCACGTCTCACCGTATGAAATGATGACATTGTGCGAAGCACTAACATAAAGTATTAAAGCATATATTCACATCCATTCAATGTAAAACGCAGCATCCACACACACGTAGATATAAAAGGAAATCTTGGAAAAATTTAAACGCGGCCTAAGCCCTCTACAATCCCCAGCAGAGTCGCCACCTGTCGATATCGGGAAAAAATCCGGTCTGACTTTTGGACCCAATCTTTATCTCTTCCTAAGTTTTGTGGTCTTTTACCCTTATTACCTTGTCTGTTTTATGAAGGGTGAAGCTTTTTAGGAAAAGGCCAACATGTATCATGTCGACGATTTGAACGGCTTTATAGAGTCGCCAGTTGGTAGATTTGAAATGGTTGTACCAACTCAATCGAGTTTTATTTGAAAGTAAGCCCAATTACTGGACACTGTCAAAACTTGATCTTTGAAATCAAAGTTCTAAGTCTGAGGGCTTGGTTAAGTGGGGGGAAGGTGTTAGGCACCCCCCAACTCCCGTGAAACACGGTACCACACCTTTTCAATATTTCCCTTTTTATTTACAATGTGTGTGTGTGAATGCTGAAGAAATTGGGCTTACGTTTGTTTGATTTGAAAGTATGGACATGCTTCGTTGAACCTATATACGAAGGGTTTGATTTGATTTGCAAAAGTCCTTTTTTAGACAAGATATTAAAATGATGTTTTGAAAAGGTTGGTTTTCAAACCCTTACGTTCAAGTAGGAATTAAAACATGTTGATACTTCCATTTTTTATCTTTTGAGCCTTTTGGCTCAATTTGAATGGTTAATTGTCGGGCTGCGACGCATCCTCGACCACAACATATCTACAAGTTCCGGTCTTCTCATGGGCATGACAGCCATTAGAGTGACTCTAGCACGACAGACCATTATTTCATTATGTTTGAGACCTTAAACCCGGATAACCGTTTTAAGGTCTTTTGAATGTACATTTTACAGAAAAACTGGCAGGGCACATTTGTAACGTGGAGTTTGTCCATCGTGGGAATCAGATTCTGATCAGTTTGATTATAAATCCCACGATTCCTAGGCTCACATAAAGAGGCCAAGAGAACCTGCACATAACATATATTTACAAAAAATGTATATTTACATCTAAACGTCACAAAAACCAAGGATTCATCAGCTAAATCCTGGCCTGCGCGTAGCCAATGCGTCTCGTTCCCAATAGATAGCGATCTAAGGGTCGCGAGGTTGCTTTAATAATGAATAAAACTAGAAAGAAAACCAGATTTAAATAAATCTCAACCATTCTAGCTTCTCGGTTCCGGTTGGACCTATTTTGAACCGTTTGAAAGATAGAAAGGGCTAGATTTAAAGAAATCTAACTCACCAAATGAATATCAGTGCCAATTCATATCAAATGAATATTTAAAGCAGAAATTTAATCACAATGAATAAAGAATATATATATATATATATATATATATATATATATATATATATACGAAAGCTGCAAAAGGTGATGGATTTTCACTCTCAAGCTCGTTATGGAATGTAAATATATATATATATATATATATATAAAAGCTGTGAAGGGCGACGGATCTGCCATCTTATTCCCGGACAGAAATGGAAATATATATATATATATATATATATATATATAAAAGCTGTAAAAAGCCACGGAATATTCCAAGCTTGACAGAATTGAAATATATATATATATATATATATATATATGTATAAAAACTGTAAAGGGCGACGGATCTGCCATCCTATGCCCGAACAGAAATGGAAATATATATATATATTTATAAAAGCTGTAAAGAGCCACAGAGTATTCCAGGCTCGACAGAATTGAAATATATATATATATATATATGTATAAAAGTTGTAAAGGGCGACGGATCTGCCATCCTTTGCCCGAACTGAAATGAAAAAATATATATATATATATATATATATATATATATATATATATATATATATATATATATATATATATATATATATATATATACCAAAAGGCGGAAGATGAAGAGTAAAAGAGAAGAGTGGCGCATAAACAAAGCTGAATAACAACTATAGCAAAACTATAAGAAATTAAAGCAGCAGTTCATAAGTAATAAAAGAAGTTTAAACAAAATAAACTTTTATTGTACTATGAAATAATTACAAACAATTAACTTGGTTACTTACAACAGATTGACTCGATTATAGAAACTTATCATATCTAAGAGAGAAGGCAAGAGAGTTGAAGATTAGTCAGATAGGAATCTGAGTCTTCTCAAACGCTCTATTGGATTACTAAATCCTGCCTCATAACAAAGACTGAGCCTCTCTTATATAGAAAGAGAAAAGGCTGAGAGATTATAACTCAATAATTACAAAACAAGAATGACTATTGAACAACAGTAATGCTTTATCAAAAGATGAAAGCATTATTACAACTTTTGACTATTACAAACAGCTTTTACTATTACAGACGCGTTAATCAAATACAGACGAAATACAATAATAACAACTTTTGACTAACAAGGATACAGACATCTGACTAAATGACAACTGACTCAGCAACTGCTTTCGGCTACTTTGGACAAAGAAGCACGGGCTGCGCGGGCAGGGGCATCTAGCAACAAAGCTGACCCAAGTGACTGTAGGAACCCAAGGCGAATGGATCCTGGATCCTAGGCAAACGGATCCTGGGCATCCTGAAGAGAGATGCTTCCGTACGGATCAGTAGGGCAAGAGTGATGACTGGAGCGAGAAGAAGAAGATGAACAAACAGAAGGAACTGAGTCCTCACTGAGTTTATCCATTCTTTTCTGAATTAAACGGGATAACTGTTTAAGCTCATTATTGGTACAATGATCAATATCCGAGAAGTCTAACTTTGAACTGGAAGATTTCTTGGATTTAGATTTACTAGAAGATGATTCCTTTGGAGGAGGAATCGTTTGAATGGGTGAAGGACTGGGAAATTCCTTCTGAACTTGGCCCACGATGCGATAAGGATCAAACTTATCCCACCATTTAACTGAAAACTCACGAGTAACATGAGTAATTTGATTAAGGTGATTACTAGAGGCACCTTTTTCAGGGGCGACTAAAGAAGAAAGAGCAACATTGACTGTTGGAGAATAAAATCCATAGTTCCATCGAAGGATCCATGGGACTTTATATTTACTAGCGAAATGGAGAATAACTGGGATGCAGCAATTAGACTGCACCACAGGAACCCTAGAGCTAAAGACATTAAGAACAGTCTGAAGCTCAATGGGGAGGATATCAAAGATGAGACCATAACGTTCCCACCAAAGAACAAACCAATGAGGAAATTGACTTTTAAATTTGTGGTCAAATTGGATGAACCACGAATGACTAAAAGATGGAGTTTGAAACAGAAAAACTCTGTTCCAAGCTTCCATGTAATCATAATAGCAAAACTGGCTATCATGACCTTCAAGCTGCCTAAGATCACTAGGATGATTACCCCAGTTAGGCATGGAGATAACCTGTTTAATATAAAGAGAATGATAGATGATTTTTGAAGAATCATTTCTATCATAAATAGGTTTAACAGCGATTGACTGAGTTTGCAAAAGGACATCCTTATAGTACATGAGAGATTTATAAGGAGCAGAAGGAATAAAATGCCAACCAGTTGGGAAGAACTGGGCAGCTAATTTGACTGGATCATCAATTGATTTCATATGTCGTTCGATATGAAATAAATTGGTGCTGAAAACAGGGACGTATTCAGTATGAACACGCTGACCAGCAGGAGGATTACTGGAGGAGGCGTAAGGATCAACCATTAAAGGGGGTTGAACCAGAGCTGAACTATAGGGGTTTCGAGCTAGAAACCAAAGGAGTGAACCTATTAACTACAGTAAGGGGAGTAACAGGATGAGGGATTATAGCTCCCACGGGCTTCTGACTAGGTGGGCTTGGGCTTGGAGGACCCAAGGGCCGAACATTTTTATCTTTCCCTCTCACACTCATTTTGAACCTGAGGGGTACCTGAATTAATAAATTCCCGAGTTAGAAAATCAGGAACGGAATTATCACTACCTTTAATATATTCAATGTCAAAATCGAAAATACTTAAAATAGATTGCCATCTGGCAAAAATATGTTTAGCAGCGATGTTTTTAACATCTTTTTCTAAAATATATTTAGCAGACTTACAATCAATACGAACCAAAAAATTTTGATTTAATAAATCATTTTGAAATTTACTGACACAGAAAACTAAAGCTAAAATTTCTTTTTTAATAGTGCTGTAGTTTAATTGTGCCTGATTCCACGCGCCAGAGTGGAATCGAACAATTTGTTCAGAAGAAGCAGGAGTTAATTTCTGCTTCAGAATGCCGCCGAAGCCAATTTCGGAGGCGTCAGTTTCAACTATTTTGAAGGCTGATTCATTAGAGATGCCAAGGCAGGGAAGAACCTTAACATATTTTTTAACTTGCTGAACGATGGAAGAATGTTCATCAGTCCAGGGAGGAGGATTCTTCTGTAAACGAAGAAACAAAGGTTTACAAATTTTTCGTAAATTTTTATAGAATTTGCCAACATAATTAAGAGATCCTAGGAACCTTTGAAGTTGAGTTCTATCAAGGATTTTATCAGGAAATCTATCAGCGAATTGAATAACTCTTTGAATAGGACGAACCAAACCCCGATGAATATCATGGCCAAGAAATTTAACTTTAACTTGGAAAAGAGAACATTTGGTTGGTGACAGAACCAAACCATTGACTTTGATAGCTTTGAAAAACGAATTCAAATGTTTGAAATGTTCGTCAATAGATTTAGAAAAAACAAGGATATCATCAATATAGACAATAATGAAATGACTAAAGGGATTTAAAATTTCATTGAGAATATTTTGGAATTCACTAGGAGCGTTTTTCAAGCCAAATGCTTGAACAACCCATTCATAATGACCAAAAGGGGTGGTGAAGGCGGTTTTGTACCTATCACTAGGATGGATACTGACTTGCCAGAAACCAGACTTAAGGTCGAATTTGCTAAAAATGGTAGCATTACTAAGACGACTAAGAAGGTCCTCTTTATTGGGAAGGGGATACCTGATCCATTCTAAGACCTTATTAAGAGGCTTATAATTGATGACTAGACGAGGGACACCTCTCTCCTTTTCTGCTTCATTATTAACATAAAAGGCAGGGCAAGACCAAGGAGATTTACTATGTTTTATTAAACCTTTGGCAAGTAAATCGTTAATTTCTTGCTTACAAAGTTCCATTTGTTGGTGACTCATTTGAATAGGTCTAGCTTTAGTAGGAATAAGATGTTCTTTAAATTCTTTAGCGTAAGGAAGTTTAACAACATGTTTCCTACGATGCCAAAAAGCATTAGGAGAATCGGCACACAAATTTTTAACCATGAATAAACGAAGTTCTTCAATTTTATCTTGTATCTTTTCACTTAAAAGAAGGTCTTCAACCTGTTTATACTTAATTTCATGTTTTAAAAACTTTAAATGAGAAGTTTTACATTTTAACAAGTTAAGTGACTTAGAAATAGACTCATCTTGAATAAATCTTAAGTCTCTTTCTTTGGGCTGAGTTAAAAACTCAAAGACAACTTTGTGCCCAAGGTGCTCAGTAGTTAACCCATTATTACTGGTGGTGAAAGGGTATAACAAATAAATAAATGGTAATCCCAGAATAATTTTATCAGTTAAATTACGAATTAACACAAAAGAAGTTTTAAAACATATATCGTTTTGACAAATATGAACCTTAGGGAGCTTATATTTAATTTCCATGCTGCTTCCATTGGCAGAGTTTAAACGTTCACTGGTTTTAACATAAAATTTGGTAGGGATTAACCCTTCCTGGATGCAATTAAGATCTGCACCAGTATCAACAAGAGCAGGAAGTTGAATAGCAAAAGTGCCATCAACCATTAATCGTATCAAAATATACCACTTTTGAATGGTAATATCTTTTATCCTTTTTAACGAATTACCTTGAATAAACAAAGGAGACTCTTCATCATTGACTCCTGAAGTTTCAGGTAAGTCTTCATTTTCTGAAGAATCAGAAATATGAAGTTCAGAGTCTTTGTTAACGAACGCAGTCATATCACTTCTTAAGTTGGAGATTTCAGTCTTGAGACTAGAAATCTCTTTCTTAAGCTTGTTGACCTCTTGATTTAGTTCTGGGAGAGTAATCTCTCTCTCAGCCACTTTAAATCTTTCAAGGGTTTTATTAAGGCTTATAAGCGGCTTTTCTTTAGCTTTTATTACTTTACCCTTTCCAGAAATGTTTTTAGAAAACAAATCCTTTAACTGTTTCATGTATTGCAATTTTAAATCTTCATCAGTAAGCTTACTAATTAATTCAATTAACAAAGAGCTTTCTTGCTCCTCTTTAGTAAGAACATTAATAGTTTTACAACAATCAGACCTACAATTATCAGTACACAAAGTAACTTCATTATCTTCACTAGGAGTCTGACTTTTTTGATCATTAGCCGAAGAATAAGGAATATCAGAAATATCATTATCTTCATCAGACTGAGATCTAAGTAAATCAAAAATCTTTTCAGAGTCTTCAACAGAAATATTTAACTGGTTTAATTTTTGTTTTAATTTACATTCATTCTTATAATGTCCCTTTTTTCCACAACTATAACAAGTAATTTTACTCTTATCACTAGATTTAGAAGTGGATTTTTTATTTCCTGTTTTCTTTCTAGACCTGGGTTTTTCATAATAACTTTCTTTATTAGTCTGACTAGAGCGCTTTTTATGGTGCTTGCGTTTTTTATGAATTTCTAAGTGCTTTTTCCTATGCTTTCGACGCGAAGGGGCAATAGGAGGCAGACCATATTGTTCACAAAAAGTGCCAAGCTCATATTTAGCTTTCTTTTTATCTTTGGCAGCTTGTTTAGCGATTTTGAAATCAATACACATTTTTAGTCCAATTTTTTGAATATAACTAACAATGTCACCGTAAGTGAGGTTATCATAATCAATATAGCCTAATGTTTTACTAAGTTCTTCACGGACTTTATGAGCAAATAAAGACGGAAGACCATTAACAAATTTTTCTTTCCAAAAAGGCTTGTTACTATCATTACGAAGCATGACACGCGAAATAAAAACATCTTTATACCATCTAAAATCACTTAAAGTGGGACAAGTAAGATTACTAAGTTGATCATGGATACGTTCAGTAATATTACTAGGAGTACCAATAAAATGTTTTATTATAGTGAAAATTAGGGTATTAATACCATCAGGAACACCAAAACCAATATCTTCACGGAAGATAGGTTGACCATTATCATCAAGTTGATAAGCATGAATAATAGAGTTCCTAGCATCTTCATCAAGGTGTTTTTCCCACCAAGAGCGAAGAACTCCCGAAAAACCATTAGTTAAAATTTCAACAATTTCAGGTTGAGTAAGATTAGTAAAAGCAGTGATGTAACTATTAGCAACCATAGACATGTGGTTCATTTTAGTAAGTAATTGATGTTCACTGAAGCCATCAATATTCCATTCATAAATTTTATTGGAGGAAACCGAAAATTGATTGTCAAGATTCTTTTCCTCGAACTGAAGATCAGGGGGAGTGGGTCTAGTATACCAATTTTTTGTAATACTAGCGTTATTAAAAGTTAACTTTTTCAATTGTTCAGTAAGGTCGGGAACAGAAGCGACCTCAGATACCTCATCTGAGTCACTATTGTAATCATTGCCAGATTCTTGAATCTGATCAATGATGGCCACGGTTCCACTAGCTTCGCCAGAGCTCGAACCAATCTTTTTAATAAGTTTATCAATACTTTTAACTAAATCAGAATCTTTACTAGGCAATCCCTTGCCATCTCTATTATCAGGAAGAGTTAACAAAGGCTGATCAAGTTTCTTATCAGGGGTTTTAATAAGAGTATTATCAAACTTTTCTTCAATTTTATCAAGTTGTTTTCCTATGGTGGCTAAATACTGATTAGTAAAATTATTTTGTTCAATAATCTTTTTATCATCAGTTTTACCATCAGCTACTTTAAAAGGACTAGCAACAACGGAGTTATTTTTGACTTGTAAAAGAACAGTTTCAAGGGGAGGATGAGAAGCTAAAGTTTTGGACTTATCTTCTTTTATCCATTGAGATTTAGTAAGAACTTTACAATGATTTCTATCATACCAATCATAAAATGTAAGGTTCTCTCTAGTAAGTTTAACAAATTTTTTCCAATTACGAACAATTTTATCTCTATCAATTTTATTATGCATATTACGAAAAGCATGTCGTTTAGCTTGATTAGTTTTAGAATTAAAATCATTAACAAGGCTATCCCAATCCAATTTAGAGACTTTAGTAAGGACTCTTAACTGGTGATTAATTGGGGCATCAAAGTCAGAGGGAGAAGGTCCGACCGACACAGTAGGAGAAACATCTTCATGTTCTCCATCAGTCTGAAGGGCAGGAGTATAACAAGGATGACTTGTCTGACCCTGATTCAACACGCCTTTCAGTTTAACATCAGGAATAGAAAAGTCACTTAAGACTTCAGTGTCTCTTCTAGAGGTAGAAGGGACTGAGGAACTGGTAAATTCTTCAATAATAAAAGGTCTTCTAGTACGTTCAAAACTAATTCGAACAGTACCATCAGAAAATTGCTTAATATTTTCTAAATTTAACAAATTATTATTAACTGGTTTTTGTGGAACTTCCTGGGGAAGAATCCATTGGCTAGGTAACGTGACATCTTTCCAAAGAATAGTTTTAGGTGTTTGAATATTGGCGTTACTAGTGCTACTCTGTATTAAAACAGTATGATCTTTAGGACTTTTATTAAGAGCATGAATATTTAAATTGGTTTTCATAACTTTATAATAAATTCTAAAGATTAAAGCTAAGGGTTGAGATCCCTCAATCATTTGAGTTATCTCTCCAGCAGTTTTAATATTCAAAGTTAAAGCCTTAAGTAAATTAATATCAGACAGACTTAAAGGAAGATCAGGAAAGCAATTAAAATGAATAGGACCATCATGTAAACTAGATTCCATGATTCCAATAATACTAGGAGCATAATTAAGATAACGAGCATCTCTTAAGCATAAAAAGACGCTTGAGTTTATTCCTTTAATAGTTAATGGTTTAACTGCAACTTGTACCAAACAATATGAATAAAATTATAACCCTTTTTACGATGTTTATTAATGACATCGGGAGAAAGAAGACTACAATTTTCATATTCTTTATTAATAGCATACACACGTTCAACAGTTTTAACATTGTAATCAGTTTTGAAATTATCGATGAAGGTTGACTGATAAATTTCTTTAGGAGATACACTAGGTATATTCCAGTTATTAAGAGTTTGGTTAATATTTTCATAACTTTGTTCTTCTTGGTTAACTATATTAGGAACAGAAGGAAGAGAAGATCTATTACTAACCGACGAACTAGATCTAAACAATCTACTCATAGTTAAAATTAAAGTTTTAATTAATCTGTGTTCTTCCGTACATACCCCTTTCTTTGCTTAACATAAACACATACCCAATCATCTAGTGATATATATATATATATATATATATATATATATATATATATATATATTTCCATTATGTTGAGCCTGGATTAATATATATACCTATATATATATATATAAGCAATAAAAAGGCTACGAATTTTCAATCCAGACCAAACTGAAATATAAATGTTAATATATATAGTTAGTATATATATATATATATTAAAGCAATAAAGTCCATGAAATAGTAATCCAGACCAAATAAAGTAAGAAAAATTTATATATACTTATATATATAGTTATATATAAAAGCAATAACTACCACGGATTTGCCATCCGGGCTTGACAGAATTGAAAAGTTAGTATATATATAGTCAAATATATACATAATAAAGCAAAAAAGGACACGAGTCAGTGACCCAGTCCCGAAAAGTTAATATATATGTATGTATATATATATATATACATATATATATAAGCGGTTAAAAGCCGCGGATCGTCAATCTGGGCTGTGCAAATGCGAAAAAAACGTATATATGTACTAAAAAGTACGTAAACCACAGAACTGAGTTTCTGGAAAAAACCAGAAGATGAAACTTTACAAGCACGTGTATAAATGCACAATGAAGTAGGAAACGAGTTCTGATCGTAAAAATACTTACAATGGACTGCTACACGGGCTTTTTACCACTTGGTAGGCTTCAAATGGACGTTTTCACCGGTTAATTTTTGGTATGTTGTAGTATATGAGTATACCTACGTGTTTGAGTAATAAAAACTGATAGTAGTGTGCATAAAAGCCAATCATGTATGATGATAAAGCACATACTTTGTAAACAATCTTATTTATTTATTAATAAAATATTTATTTATTAAAGGCATTTAATTATCTACATGGTGCTGTTTTTATAATATGTAAATAACCTATAGTTTTAAGCAATGCTTTTAGAATCATGATGTTGATCATGCTAATGAGATCTAAATTCTTAGAAAGCTTTAAAACTAAAATAGTTCCCAATCGTGGGATTACTAAAAAGGGGATTAGTAAATTCGGATAGATTGGTACATATGTTGCTTGTTCATTGGATGAGGATGACTGATCTCATGGTCATTTGTGTGGAGACACTAAAGCAAGTATGTAGGTACTTATTGGAGAATAAGTTCACTGAATGTGACTCGCTATGGAATACCTAATAGAGTTTTACTCGCCTGTCAATAGGAATTCCTAATGTGATAGTAGTACATGTGATCCTTGGACTTGAGATCATCATAGTATCTTGTATGTAACAAATTATACTTTGACTAATTCTTTAAGGCCTTTTAAGGCATATATAGGGTATGCTTGGGTGTAATGAGTTACATATGGAGATAATGAATGATCAATAAAGAATCTACCACCTCTAGTAAAAGAGGAGATATGTCCTATGTGATTCGTTAAATGACAATCTAGGAATCCTTGGCCAAGGTAGAATGAAATTAGAAAGAGGTTTCTAATTTGCATTATTTCGAGTTGTGCATTTTCTAATCGAAATACATATGATTAAATAAATTAAGACTTGACAGTAAATCCATGTCTTATATTTAATTGGGACATTGTATGGTGGAAGGATTGAATTGTACGGTAATTATTAACTCACAGGTTCTTTTATGATTAATGTTGAAATCTATATTATCTGGAAAGTCGTTGATCGCTAGGGAGGCTTATCCCTATTGTAGAATAAATGTTATTTATTTAAATAGATTATTAGTTTAATTTGTTTATTTAAATAAGATTAGAATTGTTCTAATTGATTTATTCACAACCGGTTTAATATGGAGAACCTAAAGGGTCACACCATAAAAGGAAGAAGAATTATTTAAGAAGAAAATGGCATGATAGTAATAATGCATTAAGTATAATTAATTTAATCTATGATGATAGAATAAATTAAATAGCTTAATGTTTATTATTTAATATTTTAGAAATATTAAATATAAATTAATAAGAGGAGTCTTATTAATATTATTATTATTATTATTATTTTAATTCTAAATGAGTTTAGGAATTAATATAATATCAGTACTCTCTCTCAATCCTAATAAAGATTAGGATATAAATTAATTAAATAAAATCCTATTCTAATTGGATTAGGAGGGTTAACCTAATATCTATATAAGAGAGTCTTATATTAGAAATAAGGAATGTGAAATTTTCCAAGAGTTGGGAGTACACATATTCTATAGAGATAGAAATAAGGGTTAAGCCAATAACCCATCTTCTTGAGTTCTTCATCTTCCTTGGTGGATCACCGTTAGAGGCCAAACATTTGGGTGGCTGACATTATTCAAGGGAAGGAGCCACTATCAGAGGAATCAAAGGAGTAGAACTTGTACCTGAGGAAGCTTAGATCTTCAAAGGTATAATTCCATGTTCTCTCTTTTCTGTTATTGATAACAAGCACAAAGCATGATCATGGTTATGGGTTTGTATAAATTTTGAAAACCTAGTTTTTACGCTTCCGCCCTATTTATGTGATTTGATTGCATGATTGCGTTACATACAAACCCAACAGTGGTATCAGAGCCTAACTTTGTGCTAATTATCAATTTTATAATTCCATGTATGAATTGATGTGAGAATTGGATCGTTTTTTCTGGACAAAAATCATTTTCTGCATGTTTCTGCGCGAACGGCGCAGCTGCGCAGCCTCCCAGTTCATTACTGGCGCAGCTGCGCCGGTCTGCAAATATTGCTGCTTCCGTCTACCTGTGCAGCTGCGCAGATGCCCAGTTCATTACTGGCGCAGCTGCGCCGGTACCTGGACAGACCCTGAAAATTGATTTTAATTAATTAAGTAAACTGTTTATTTAATTGATAAAGTTTTAAAATAAAGAAGTTTATTTTATCTGAAATATGATTTCAGAATGCTAAAAGTAAAGGAGTTTAATTTGAATTTATTTTTGATTAAAATAAAAGAGTTTATTTTGTTTCAAAAATAAAATTTAGCAAAACTTTTGTCCATTAAATAACATCGATCCATATATGGAATAGCATTGTTATTCATGAGATGAATGGATATTTATTGATGCATATGTTGATGTGTATGATAATAAATGGGATTGATTATGGACAATGACCAATGTGATTGAATTTTATTTTGGATGAATGCTTGAATGTATGGGTTTTATAAAATGGGGTCTGCGTACCTCGTCTTCTCTAGTTTTATTCTCGATGTAAATTCTATCTCCTTTCTATGTACTTCCCCTTGACTGCTGATCAAGGTTTCTATTTAATTTTAAAATAAGTTAATGTAATAGAGATAGTTAGAATTATTTTGAAAAAATTAGAGACCAAGGAGCGAGGAGCGCGTGAAGACCCGTTTGTATGGAGCCCGGATTTAAATGTAATAGTTACATTTAAAATTTAAATTCTTGCACTCCTAGGTTTGACCTTTTGGTTCACTTGGTGGCTCTAGTGAACCAAACTAGAATAAAAGTCCATAATCAATCCGGGTAGAATATAGTATTCTATATCGCATGCTAAATATTATATATATTATATTTTATACAAACATGCTTCGCATGTTTAATAAAATGACGCGTATTTTATATATATATGTGCATGCGCGCTTAAAAGATGAGACAAATAATAACAAACCCCTCAAAGAAATAATATTAAGTCTGAAGCGTTCAAATGATATTTAGAATATCGAACGTCGCCTTCTAGCATGATTAGTTAATAGAGTATTAAATATTTAATATGAGTTTGTTGTGCTATCCACAAGGCGAGTATTGAATATTTAAGATGTTAATTAATCACATTTGATGCTTATCAAGAAAATTGAACAATCTAGTCTTGTTGTGCTATCCACAAGGACGAAAATTTTTCTTTTTGAATTTATGGAAGTGCTAGGCTGGACTTAACTTAATTCATTTTAGTTCGGATGTGCACACACATGACCATTATGCTTTAAGAGGCAAAATAAAAGGAGTTACATGGTGATGTAATTGACAAGAGTTGTCTACCTATTTATTTGTATATCGCTTGTTGCGCTATCCACAAGGTTATATACATTTGAAATGGGATCCTTAATCTCACTAGCAAATCTTTAATTAGATGTTGTCGAACTATATGAGTGAGGGTAATATAGTTTGATGAAAATAGTGGGAGATACCAATTTAAAATAAAGACCTAAATTTATTTTGGTATGCAAAGTTAATAAAATGAATGTTTGCTAAAATGTTGTCTTTTCATATGCAGAATTTTAAAAATGTCAAAATCACTAATCTCACTACGAAGCATACTTGATGCAAATAAGCTTACCGGGCCGAATTATGAGGACTGGCTAAGAAATCTGAGAATTGTTCTCACTGCTGAAAAGATTTCTTATGTCCTAAATTCTACTATTCCTGAATCTGTTTCAGAAACAGCCTCTGAGGAAGAGATTGCCACTTTCAATAAGTGGCAAGATGATGCATCTGTGGCTCAATGCATCATGCTCGCATCCATGAATAACGAGCTTCAGCGTCAGCACGAAAAAATGGATGCTCCTGCTATGCTGCTTCACCTCAAGGAGTTGTATGGTGAACAGAGTAGGACTGCTAGATATGAGATATCTAAGGAGCTCTTCCGATCTTGGATGACCGAGGGCACTACCGTCGAGACTCATGTTCTGAAGGTAATCAATTTGATTGAACGCCTTGGACAGCTTGGGTTCGTCATGGATGGGGAGTTGAGTCAAGACTTGGTCTTGCAGTCACTCCCTGAGACCTTCTCGCAGTTTGTGGTTAATTTTCACATGAATAAGCTAGATGTCAGCTTACCTGAGCTGCTTAACATGCTGAAAACTGCAGAAGGTCACTTCTCATCCAAGAAGAACCATGTCTTGATGTTGGATTCTTCCAATAAAAGGAAGAGGCCCAAGGTGTCTTCTGAAAAGAAGAAATCTAAGAAGGCTAAGGGAAAAGGGAAAGAAAAGGAGCAAAAGAAACTTGAACCAGCTAAAGGAATGTGCTTTCATTGCAATGAGCCGGGACATTGGAAGAGGAACTGCAAGAAGTTTCTAGCAGAGAAGAAGCTTGGAGAAGCTTCGACTTCCAATCAAGGTTTGTTTATGATTGAAATTAATTTTTCTGAAAGTCATAATTCTACTTGGGTATTGGATACCGGCTGTGGTTCTCACATATGTAATACTGTGCAGGGACTGGTCAGAAGTAGAAAGCTGAACAAAGATGAGGTGATCCTACGAGTGGGAAATGGAGCAAAAGTTGCTGCATTAGCTGTAGGAACTTATTGTTTAGCAATGCCTTCGGGAAAATCCATTTATCTTAATAATTGTTATTATGTTCCGAATATTATTAAAAATATTATTTCAATTTCTGTATTGGATATGGAAGGTTTTGACGTTATTATAAAGAACAATGGTTGTTCTATTTATAAAAACGATGTTTTATATGGTATTGGAAATTTGCGAAATGGACTTTATACACTTGACTTGCAAGAAAATATATTTCAAATTGAACAAATTAAGAAAAGGAAAAGAGATGATATTAATTATACCTATATGTGGCACTGTAGACTCGGTCATTTCAATGAAACAAGATTATCCAAGTTACATAAAGATGGGCTCCTCGAGCTATCTGATTATGAATCATATCCAACTTGTGAATCTTGTCTCATGGGTAAAATGACTAAATCTCCTTTTAGTGGAAAAGGGGAGAGAGTTACAGAGTTGTTGGCATTGATTTACACAGACGTTTGTGGACCTATGACAACAAGTGCACGGGGTGGGTATTCTTATTTTATTACTTTCACTGATGATCACTCAAGATTTGGATATGTGTATTTAATGAAATACAAATCAGAATCATTTGAAAAGTTCAAAGAGTTCAGAAGTGAAGTAGAGAAACAAATGGGCAAGAGTATTAAGATACTTCGATCAGATCGAGGTGGAGAATACTTAAGCAGTGAGTTTCTCAATTGTCTCAGAGAAAATGGTATAATCTCACAATGGACTCCTCCAGGTACACCACAGTTAAATGGAGTATCTGAAAGGAGAAATCGAACACTGTTGGACATGGTTCGATCCATGATGAGTTTTACCGACCTAACAATTTCCTTCTGGGGATATGCCCTAGAAACGGCTGCATACCTACTTAACAAGGTACCTACCAAATCCGCCCCAAAGACTCCATATGAGATGTGGAAAGGGAGGAAACCAAATCTTAAGCATGTTAAGACTTGGGGTTGTCCAGCTTATGTCAAAAAGTTTGAAAATGATAAGCTACAGACTAAATCCGATAAGTGTAGATTTGTGGGATACCCTAAAGAAACCGTAGGGTATTATTTCTATCATCCAACTGATCAAAAGGTGTTTGTTGCGAAACATGCTACCTTCTTGGAGAAAGAGTTTATCCATGAAGGGGTCAGTGGGAGTAAGATATATCTTGAAGAAGTTCAAGAACCACAAGTTACCACGGACCAAAGTCAGGTACCTAACCAAGTAGAAAAACCTACTGTACCACACCATGTTCGTAAATCTGGAAGAGTACCGAAGATACCTGAGAGGTATGGATTCGTTATAGAGGATGACGATGAGGTACACATCATGAATGATGATGATCCATTGAATTACGAACAAGCTATGAGTAATAAAGACTCAGGGAAATGGCTTGAAGCCATGAAATCTGAAATGGACTCCATGTATGAAAACAAAGTATGGTCTTTGGTTTCACCACCTGAAGGTATTAAACCTATTGGGTGTAAATGGGTTTTTAAGAAAAAGACTGGAGCAGACGGAAAGGTAGAGACCTATAAGGCCCGACTGGTTGCAAAAGGTTTCAAACAAAGACAAGGAGTTGACTATGATGAAACCTTCTCACCAGTAGCCATGCTCAAGTCCATTCGGATTTTGCTTGCGATTGCAGCTTACAACGACTATGAGATCTGGCAGATGGACGTGAAAACGGCCTTCCTCAATGGGAAACTTGAGGAGGATGTGTATATGACACAGCCAGAGGGATTTATTTCAAAAGTTGGAACAAATCAAGTCTGTAAGCTACAACGATCCATTTATGGGTTGAAGCAAGCTTCTCGTAGATGGAACATTCGTTTTGATGAGACAATCAAAGAGTTTGATTTTATCAAAAACGAGGATGAACCATGTGTATACAAGAAGGTTAGTGGGAGCGCAGTATCATTCCTTGTATTATATGTTGATGATATATTACTGATAGGGAATGACATTCCTATGTTACAATCCATTAAAATCTGGTTATCTAAAAACTTCTCCATGAAGGACTTGGGTGAAGCATCCTATATTTTGGGGATAAAGATCTATAGAGATAGATCTAAAAGGATGCTCGGCTTATCCCAAGGAACGTACATTGATACGATGCTAAAGAGGTTTAGCATGGAAGATTCCAAAAGAGGTCTCATGCCGATGAGCCATGGAATAAATCTCTCCAAGAAACAGGCCCCAAAGACACCTGAGGAGAGAGACCGTATGAGTAAGATCCCTTATGCTTCTGCAATAGGATCTATCATGTACAGTATGATATGTACTAGACCGGATGTTGCTCACGCACTTAGTGTAACAAGCAGATACCAGTCGAATCCAGGAGAAGAGCACTGGAAGGTAGTGAAAAATATCCTAAAGTACTTGAGAAGGACTAAAGATATTTTTCTTGTCTACGGTGGGCCTGAATTAAAACTCGAGGGATTCACAGACTCAAGTTTTCAAACAGACCAAGATGACAGTAAATCTATTTTAGGGTATGTGTTTACCTTGAACGGAGGTGCAGTGAGTTGGAAGAGTTCCAAGCAGCAAACGGTTGCTGATTCAGTGACAGAGGCAGAGTATATAGCTGCAAGTGAAGCTGCAAAGGAAGCTGTTTGGATGAAGAAGTTCATAACTGAACTTGGTGTGGTTCCTAGCATTGGAGAAGCAGTTCCCGTATACTGTGACAACACCGGAGCGGTTGCACAGGCTAAGGAACCCAGGTCTCATCAGAAATCTAAACACGTGTTGCGGCGATTTCACTTGATCAGGGAGATCATTGAAAGAGGAGACGTCACCTTGGAGCGTGTAGACTCTCAAGACAACATTGCAGATCCATTTACTAAAGCTTTAACACAACAGCAGTTTGATCGTCACTTAGAGAAGATGGGTATGAGATACTATGGCGATTGGCTTTAGTGCAAGTGGGAGATTGATAGTAGTGTGCATACAAGCCAATCATGTATGATGATAAAGCACATACTTTGTAAACAATCTTATTTATTTATTAATAAAATATTTATTTATTAAAGGCATTTAATTATCTACATGGTGCTATTTTTATAATATGTAAATAACCCATAGTTTTAAGCAATGCTTTTAGAATCATGATGTTGATCATGCTAATGAGATCTAAATTCTTAGAAAGCTTTAAAACTAAAATAGTTCCCAATCGTGGGATTACTAAAAAGGGGATTAGTAAATCCAGATAGATTGGTACATATGTTGCTTGCTCATTGGATGAGGATGACTGATCTCATGGTCATTTGTGTGGAGACACTAAAGCAAGTATGTAGGTGCTTATTGGAGAATAAGTTCACTGAACGTGACTCGCTATGGAATACCTAATGGAGTTTTACTCGCCTGTCAATAGGAATTCCTAATGTGATAGTAGTACATGTGATCCTTGGACTTGAGATCATCATAGTATCTTGTATGTAACAAATTATACTTTGACTAATTCCTTAAGGCCTTTTAAGGCATATATAGGGTATGCTTGGGTGTAATGAGTTACATATGAAAATAATGAATGATCAATAAAGAATCTACCACCTCTAGTAAAAGAGGAGATATGTCCTATGTGATTCGTTAAATGACAACCCAGGAATCCTTGGCCAAGGTAGAATGAAATTAGAAAGAGGTTTCTAATTTGCATTATTTGGAGTTGTGCATTTTCTAATCGAAATACATATGATTAAATAAATTAAGACTTGACAGTAAATCCATGTCTTATATTTAATTGGGACATTGTATGGTGGAAGGATTGAATTGTACGGTAACTATTAACTCACAGGTTCTTTTATGATTAATGTTGAAATCTATATTATCTGGAAAGTCGTTGATCGCTAGGGAGGCTTATCCCTATTGTAGAATAAATGTTATTTATTTAAATAAATTATTAGTTTAATTTGTTTATTTAAATAATATTAGAATTGTTCTAATTGATTTATTCACAACCGGTTTAATATGGAGAACCTAAAGGGTCACACCATAAAAGGAAGAAGAATTATTTAAGAAGAAAATGGCATGATAGTAATAATGCATTAAGTATAATTAATTTAATCTATGATGATAGAATAAATTAAATAGCTTAATGTTTATTATTTAATATTTTAGAAATATTAAATATAAATTAATAAGAGGAGTCTTATTAATATTATTATTATTATTATTATTTTAATTCTAAAGGAGTTTAGGAATTAATATAATATCAGTACTCTCTCTCAATCCTAATAAA
The DNA here is from genome assembly GCA_020205555.1 of Panax stipuleanatus. NCBI lineage: Eukaryota > Viridiplantae > Streptophyta > Magnoliopsida > Apiales > Araliaceae > Panax > Panax stipuleanatus. The sequence continues at coordinate 73,778,399 of CM035117.1, forward strand.
AATTAGGATATAAATTAATTAAATAAAATCCTATTCTAATTGGATTAGGAGGGTTAACCTAATATCTATATAAGAGAGTCTTATATTAGAAATAAGGAATGTGAAATTTTCCAAGAGTTGAGAGTACACATATTCTATAGAGATAGAAACAAGGGTTAAGCCAATAACCCATCTTCTTGAGTTCTTCATCTTCCTTGGTGGATCACCGTTAGAGGCCAAACATTTGGGTGGCTGACATTATTCAAGGGAAGGAGCCACTATCAGAGGAATCAAAGGAGTAGAACTTGTACCTGAGGAAGCTTAGATCTTCAAAGGTATAATTCCATGTTCTCTCTTTTCTGTTATTGATAACAAGCACAAAGCATGATCATGGTTATGGGTTTGTATAAATTTTGAAAACCTAGTTTTTACGCTTTCGCCCTATTTATGTGATTTGATTGCATGATTGCGTTACATACAAACCCAACAACGAGATTTGGAGTACAAGAAGTCTGGCTAGGAAACCAAATGGGTGGAGTTTCAGAGAGTTTTCTTTTCTTTTTTCTTATTTTTTTTGCTTGGGGTTGCACTTATATTTAAAGACCCGATGGAAGCGGCCCTACTCGTGGCAGCCGTGGGTCTACCTGCGGTTCCACGTGGCAGGGCCCACGTGGTGGGCCCCGTTGTCTCGAAGTACGTGCACTTCGAGCAACGCAATGTTAGGTTCAAAACTTTCTAACTTTTGATCGGAGCGACCGTTTAAGGTGTGCTATACCTTTTCAAAAAGCCCTCGCCGAGAGCTTCATAATGACATGGGGCTAAATCTTTTTTGAGTCCAAGAAGACGGATTCATAACGGGGTCTTTGTTTCTTCGCAGTTTATCCGTTGAGCTATCTTGTGCTGTTTTCACTCGGGATTAGTGTTATAGTTCTTTCTGACCTTGATGGCATCAATTCGGCTTGATTTTAATTAAAAGTAAATGATATTATTTGATTAATTAAAGTGTGACAAATAAACTATATAATAAAGACTTTAATTAAATTAAATGGGAAAGGAGCTGTTTTGTGACCAACCAAACAATGCCAAAGGAACATGGGAACAGTTAAGGCCTGATGCGCTTAACTGCTACCCATGACTTCACCGGTTACTTTTTACATAAACATTATATTAATATTCTATTCATTTATATTATATCAGTTCATCACTCTATTCATCAGTTAGAAACTTAGAGAAAAAAATTGAGAGAGAATTGAGAATTGAAGAAAGAAAATTTGGAGAATGAAAGTTTATAGCATCAAACAGAGTTAGCAAGGGTAATCTATTCATCCCAAGTTTTATATCTCACGTTCTTATATTTTCTCCAATAAAGTTAATTTAAGTTCTCTGTAAACAAAGTTTTTAAATAATTATTGAATATATGGTTGTATATGTGTTAATATATGTTTATAACATGTTCTATATCATTTATTCATGTTTTAGCATAATCAAATCCATGAAATCATGCTTTAATTGGAGTTTTAAGAGTCACAGAGTATGAATATATGAATATGGCGTATATGTACAAAATTTCATGCTTTAATCGTTTATTAAATTTTAAATTGATGGTTGATTATGATTATGCATATTAAAACGAAGAGAACAAATTTAAACGGACAGATTCGGTGTTATAACGAATCTGTAATGAAGGATTTCATAATTTTTGACAAAACTATGAAAAATATCAAAAATATGAAATTTATGTGTTATAATTTGAATGATTATGTGGTTTAAGTTGTTAAAAACATGCTAAGTATATTGTTAAATGCTTTTGTTAAGTTTATAACTCATGGGTAACAATAAAAATTGTTGTTTGAGCTTAATTTGACATTATTTGGCTTTTTCTGTGTTCTTCGCGAACACTGTCAGACTTTGTTGTGACGCAGCGCCGCGACGGCAGTTCTGTGAAGGAATCGTGAGCTGCAGTGCTAATCTTAGGGGCATGCTGACGTAGTCATGGCGCGACAGCGCGATTCTGTGAAGGAATCCAGCGCTGCAGCGCCAGGCCAAGGGGCGTGCTGACGTAGTCATGGTGCGACAGCACCGGTTCTGTGAAGGAACCCAGCTCTGCAGCGCCATGCCAAGGGGCGTGCTGACGTCGGCTCAGCGCTGCAGAGCTGATCCCCAGTACAAACTAGGCGCTGCAGCGTCGTCCAGCAGAATGAACCAATAAATTTTATTTAAGTGTTCAAAGTTCATAAATGTAATTTAAAATGTTATGCAATGAACATGATGACATGTTAAGCATATATTGAAATGTTAAAACAATTTATTAACTTGTTTTACGTGATTAATTGATAAGGTAAATATGTGATTTAAACTCATTATTCGTAAAGTCCAATAACGTGTTCAAGAACTAATATTGTGATTCGATGTTTATACTCAGACTTAGAATTAATTAGTATTGTGAATGTAATGATATGTAGGATTAATTAAGGAACGTGAATTATATTTGTAGCTTGCGCACAAGGTAAGTTTTCTAACTATACTCTTTTAATGGAGCAAGTGTTCTATCCCTAATTTATTATCGTTATGCAAGTTTCTAAAATCCTATTCCTTTTATTGAGCAAGTTCTTATTCTTGTTTATTCAAGTTCAAGATTCCATATGAGATGTATATTTCTTTTTAAGCAATACTTCGATTATACAATACTTATTCAATTTTATAACTTTGAGATTCTTTATTTGATTGATTATCAATTTATTGTTGAACCTCGTAAGACTAGCGAACCCTTATTGATTCGACTAGTCCATAGTTAATGAGCGTTCTAAATTCTAGAACTATTATTTGAGCTTATCCAAACCAAACTTCCTTTGGTGCGGACTCTGATGTCAAACTGAGATGAACAACCCTTTATAGAGGATTATTTATGCGTTAACATTGAAATGATGTGCACATTCATGGTACTAAGGGTTGATCCCCCTAAGTACGAGAAATAGAGTCCATATAATCTTACGACTGTTAAAGGTTTAAAGTAAAAATACTTGTTAACCTGAGACATAGTTCTTGGTCTTATAACCCTCAGACGTACTTTTGATTCTTGTATTCATTTTTTGATTCAAAAGCCGAGCTTTCTATTATTCAAAACTCTTTGATTTCTCGCATGTTATTATTACTATTATATTGTTATACTTGTGGGCAATCGTTGCTCACTCTTGCATAATAACATTGCAGCTAAGATTGAAAGGACTGACGATCCTTCCACTAGTAAAGGCAAGGGCAAAGCTAATAAGTGATGAAGACTTGTTAATTATTTATGAATATTGTGTTTAAGACTTATGATGTTGTTTAAGACTTATTTATTTGTTTACGTTTCCGCATTGATGTTTAAGGTTAGTTCAACTTGGGATTTATTTAATTATTCAGATGTTGTAATCCCTTAAGGGGAGAGTTTATATTTATTTCATAAGTTGTATTTATTATGGGTAGATAGACATGTTATATTTGGACAGTGAACACCAAATCTTGTGAAAATGAAGTACTCGGATTTAGGGGTGTCACAGTCATTTAAGAATCTGAGTTGGTCAAAGACCATGAACATTCCGTTTAATTTTCATTCATGAAAAGTACAACCCGACACTAAGACCGCAAGTTCGATATAGCTTATGAGCACATCTAGGTGATCAGCCTGTAGTACTCTATGTTGATCAACATTCATTTATTAAGCGTATTTACGTTTAAGTTTTGGCAACCTCACGTGCCCGTCGAGTTAACGACTTTAAAACATTTGTGTATCCATACTCAGGCTTACCTTTGAATCCGTACCAAAGCAATTGGCATAGGATAGCAACATTATGAATATTTTGAAATATTTACAGAAAAATTAATCAAAATACTTTAAGTCTCAGTCTAGCCGAATCAAATGGCATTGACTATTCAATAACAGTTTATGCATAGAAAATTATGCATATTTACAACTTGTCCAACTTTAAAGTGTAGACAAGAGTTTAGAAAACTTGCCTCAAGTGTCTGCAAACTTAAAGTTTATTTTACTTGAAGTCTTTACAAGTTCTACATGATATAACCACATAGCATACCAATTAGGTTACCATAATTGATACCCATTGTATAACTATCTTCTCCTTCTTGTATAACTTAGCTGAATCGTTAAAGTAATAACATCCGTTTAAGTTATTTAAAATTTGTTACGGCTTATTAACATTCATATGTTATAAACTAACTCTCGTCAATCGTCGTTATACACAACAACAGACAAAACCCTAATCGGTTCGCTAAGTCAAACACATTTCCACCGGATTACCGTTATCAGACTTCATATAGAAATTACATAAGTTTAATCTTCATTTCTTAACATTCTCGTACGTCACACCTCTATTACATATCATGTAACCTTAAGGTGCGCATTAAACTCGACTACGACTCACAGTTTACGTTTTCGGATTTCGAGTTTTAAATTTAAATACATTTATTCAATGTTTAATTCTGAAAACCTTCCTTAAACATGTTGTTCAATGGTTCTCTCTTTATGAATATTAACCATTTACTTGCCCCATAATTACCATGTAAAAAGTTGGGTTAAAAAACATCCGTGTCAGAATTTTTTTAGTTAAGGGCGCTGCAGCGCCAACCTCAGTTATAAAGGCAGCGTTGTGGCGCTGTCTTGCAATGTGCTCAACCCCGTCCCTAATGCGGGGCTGCGGCGCCGACCCTGAGCCTTAGAAATCTTTTCAAATGCTGAGATTCTTGAGTTCGTATCACGATCGTTATAACTCAGAATTAGCTCATTCCAAAGCCATTAGTTCACATATCTCATATTCTTCAAATCTATTAGAACAGAATAAGTTTCTGAATTAGTTAGCGATAAATTCACCATTTCATTCCTTTTTACACGTTCGTTAAACGTTCGTGAACGTTCGACGCTTATTTCTTCGTTTTAAGTCTGAATTAGACCATTCTTGCTTCCACAAGTCTTAATTACATAATTCTAGAATACGCCATCAAAAATTAAGGTTTCCGAGTTAAATGATGACTTTTAACTATCATTTCGGGAAAATTTACGATTTCAACATTTAACATCTAATCGCGTAAATTTTGCAATAACTTCGTTACTCGATATTTTAACTCCAAACCAAATGGAATCAATCTATTGGTTATTCATCTATGATTCTAACCATTATAAACATTAAAGTTTTAATTGTGCCAATTGTTCATTAGCAATCATTTCAAGGTTTTCTTCATTAATTTTTAACCATTCAATTATAGTTTTACTTGTTCTTGGTTTTTAATGGTTTAAAGTCCACTAATATCCACCTTATCACTTCGTACAATTAATACTCCACCAATTATCACTTCTCTATCAATTATATATTGAAGGAAGGTGAAAATTTCAAAGATTGAATGTTTATACCTCTTGGTGTTCTTGAGTTCTTGACTTTATGTTCTTGACAAAAGTCTAAGATAATTTTCTTTCTCCTTTGTTTTTCTTGCAATAAGCTCTTCTCTCTCTCTCTCTCAATATACAAGTTGGTGAATTGCAAAAACCACAAATGAACTAGCTAAGCTTCTCTTATATAGAATTTGCAAGACCAAGGGTAGTTTGGTCATCAAGCAAACCTCCTCAACACCATGTCTTGCCATGTGCTACCACTTGTGCTACTATGTCTTCCCATGTGCCCCCCATGTGTTACCATGTGCCCCCATGGGCCCCACATGGGTTGCCCCATGGGTTTTACCCACCCGATGACCCATCAGTTCAATCCACGGGTTCAGTTATTGGTTTGGACTTAGAATTAATTCACATTGGGCTTATTCTTAGGCCTTATTTAAATAATCATTGGGCCCTAATCATTCACCAATTGGGCTTGACAAAGTCCAAGTCCAATAGTTAAAGTCCATTAAGAACTTATCGTAATCTTATCGTATAATTCTCGTATTCTCATCGTATATACTTCGTATGATATTCGTATCATACGTCGTATTAAATTCATATAGTACTCGTATAATAACTAGTATTGTACTCGTATTTGTTATGTATAATAATCATCATTATTACACTTAACCATTTCTTCTTCGATTTCACTTTCCCTAACCCTTGGGATTTTAAGTCCTTAGGCAAAAACTTCATTTGCCATAACCGAGATATTATTAGATATTCCATCTTGTCTTCAAATCCTATCGTTACGTATTTCTCGGAAATTCAAAAATAATTCTCGAGCAAAAATGGATGAATAGTGATTTCTCGGAAATTTTTTGAATTTTTTTTATTTTTGTCTTGGAAATTCAAATCATTTAATTCTAGCACATAGCCAGAATTCTAACCACATTCGCATCTTCTAGGTCATAGAACGACCTTTAAACAGCTTACTCGGTTTAATAAACATATATTATAATTTTATTCAATAAAGTCAAATAAAATTTATTTACATAAAAGTCCGATTTTCTCGAGCGTTACATGGAGTGGAAACTGGTTCAGGCAGAGAGCCAAAAGGAATAATTATCGGCTGAGATAGAAAAGCTGAAGAATGACCTGAGTGACTGTGACAAACGAGAATTTTGTAATTTAATTTAAATATTTATTGAATTAAATAAATATTTTTGATGATTTATTTATTGAGTTATCGATGTTTTAATTATTGAGTTAAATAATTATTTGATGGAATTGTGGTAGATTAATTTAATTATATGCGTTACATTGATTAAATTAATGTGGAGAATTTTTATAGTTCAAGTATGTATTTAATTAAGTCTATTAAATTAAATGAATTAATTAATAAGCATAATGTTATTCTAATTAATTTAATAATTAATTAGGGAGTTAATGACTTGACATAATTAATAAATGAGAATTTTAATTATGTGATGATATGATTTAATGTGGAATATTATATTTTATTTAATTAATTTAAATAAGATTATTTGTTTTATTAAAGTATGACAATTAAAATATATAGTAAGCACTTTGATTAAAGTAATGGGAATGGAGGAATTAAGGAGGATAACCAAACATGGCCTTAAGTTAGTGGGAGCAGTTAATCAGATATGGGAATTAACTGACGACCACCAACTATCAATTATATACATTATATATTATATACGTATATTATATATCTAAACTTATATATTATATCAGTGTTCTATTTCATATCTTTCCATCAGAGAGAACTTAGAGATAAAATTTGAGAGAAGAGATCGAAGAAGAGTTTAAGAAGAAAAAGAAGTTCCTTTCATTTAATCAGAGAAAGCAAGGGTAATCCCTTACCTATGTTTTATATTTTACGTCATTATATTTCTCCATTAAAGCATATTTCAAGTTCTCTGTAAATGAAAATTTTGATGATTGTTGATTAGATGATTATAGGCATGTTAATATATGTTCATAACATGTTTTCTATCACTTATGTATGTTTTAAAAAAATAAAAACCATATAATTATGCTTCAATTAGAATTTCAAAAGTTACAGAGTATGAAGAACATGAATATGACCCCTATGTACAATTTTTCATACTTTAGTTGTTTATTAAACTTTAAATTGATAGTTGATTATGATTATGCATGTTTAAACGAACAAAACGAAATTCAAACGGACAGATTCGGAGTTATAACGAATCTGTAACGTTGAATTTCATAATTTATCTCGAAACTTTGCAAAATATCAAAAATAGGGAATTTATGTGTTCTAATTTGAACGATTTCGTAATCTAAAGTGTTAAATGCATGCCATATATGTTATTACATGTTCTATAAAGTATATACTTCATGGGTAGCATTAAAAATCATCGTGTTAGTTTAATTTGGATTTAATTGGGCTATGAACAGTGCAGTTCGCGAACTGCAGTTCGTCGTCCAAGGGACCCCCGCCCCGGCGGGCCCTTTTAGCCTAGGACACCCCCGCCCCGGCAGGCCACCTACCGAGCAAACCCCAGCCTCGGCTGGGGGTATAGAGAAAAATTCTTTGTTTTATGTAGTTTTTATGCATAACGTGATGAGTTAATGTAACTTAATGAACCTGATAACATGTTGAGCATGTAACATAGTACTATAACATATTGTTGATATGTATAAGACAATTTGAAGTTTATACTTGTGTGGTATGCATGTTATAGATTTAGATTCATGTTCTATGTAAGACCCCGAATTTTATAAATAAAAATTTAATTTTCTTTATATATTATTTTGAAATAGTAAGGGGTTGATTTAATTAATGTAGTAAGTTGTGAGTAAAATGCGCAAATATTTCAAAATGAGCAAGTGGTAATAACATATTCATTGTTGTCGGGGAATATTCGTTTGGTCGTGGAATATTCTTATTGTCGGGGAATATTCGTACGACGGCGCAATCATTTGTGGGCCCCACAACAAAAGAACTGTCGGATATAGAAAATGACAGAAATAACCCTTTTATAAATAACGGTAAAACTGTTACCGTTAAACTGTTGAAATACCCGGTGATAAAAATACGGTAGTATACGTTGTTGCACAGTAGCACACGGTATTGCACAGTATTTTGAATTATTGATTCTTACGTAAAAAGGCACTTACTCAATTATTGTTACAGTAATTACTGTTCAATATTTTATATTATTGATTCAATAATTGCTACGTTGATATTTTATATGATTGATTTAATAATTGCTACCGTTGATATTTTGTATTATTGATTCAATGATTGTCACTGCACAATATTTTATATTATTAAATCAATAATTCGTATTATTTGAATAATATTATTAGATAGCATTATTGCGCGCCAGTAAGGAGAAATCCTTATCGGAAGGCCCCCTCTTTCTTGGGAACGACCTGGTTGTCAATATTGTAGTTTTATAATATTATTTATGAATAATTAATTATTAATTTATATGATAAGAAAATATTTATTTTTGTTGATATAAAAGAAGGAATTAGTGCTGAGGTGTTTTTATCAGTAGTTTGGTATGGAATATCATCCGTTTATGGATTTCGGCTATTTTCGGTTGGGAATTTGGAAAAACTTCCTTCTACAAAGTTGTAGAGAATTAAATTTTCTATGAAAAGGACATAGAATTTATATTTTTCTGATAAAAGGGCTATTTATTATGAATTATTGAAGTTTCAAAAATAAATATTTTTATTAAAAACATGGGTGGGCCCCACTTTTGTTTTTTATGGGAAAAATGCTGATTTTTGGAGGCTTTGAAATTAGGTGTAGCAGCCAGCAGCCTCCCTTATTTTCAAACCATGTGTGCAGCGTAAAAATTGTCAATGGTGGCAGGCTAAGCCTTTCCTATAAATAGGATGCTTAGCTAAAAATAAAAATCACACCAGAATTAGAAAATTTTCTCTCTATAATATCGAACGTATTTCTTGTGAGTATTTAGATACTTTGAGTGTTGATAGCAGTGCAAATTTTCGTCCACATAATATCCGATATTCTAGTCAAAACTACTCTCCTGTTAAGGTAAAGGATGTTATTTTCTTTCGTAAACAATGTTATTCTTCTCAATATCATTATACCAAAATATTGTCACGGATTTTATTATGAAATTCTTACTTTTTTCGTCGAGGTTACTATTCACGTATACGACACTATTCACAATATAGTACTATTCACGGAAAAAATATATTTTCTTTTCTTATCCTTTATTTCACTGGATTCGTTCTTTAAGAGTATTTTTCATCACCCTCAGTCTTAAATGGTGATACTTGATGAATATCTTTGGCTTGTAGTGCAAAGATGAATGATTACCTAATGAATATCTTTGGCCCGTAGTGCAAAGATGAACAGGTGTTGAGATGAACCTGACCACCGGTGATACAAATGAATATTTTTGGCCCATAGTGCAAAGATGAATATTTGATTCAAGATATATAGTGTTTGATGTTACAGGGATAAAATATTGATTATGGACTTTCAAATCATAGAAGATAGTAGACTTTATTTTCTACGTAATTCTTCTGATGCATTGTTATCTTCGCTGCAGTTGTTGATCTAAATCTTGTGGTCCATAATATTTTATCTGATTTGTTGAAGACTAACGATAATTTATTCTTCATTATCTTAGTTATAATATTCTTTACTAGGCTAGTTGAGCTCACCCTTTTCATCTATTGTCCTCTTCAGGAAATGAGAATGTCGCAGGAACTAGTCGGGGGACAGAGTGATGGTCCGAGTTAGAGCAATAGTAGTCCTCACTATTTCTAATAAATAGCGTGATAATAATTGTAATGAGGACTTAGTTTGAATGTTAATATTTTCTACATATTTGTATTGACACTCACAGTTGTGTGGTCGTATTTTGCACGACCGTGTGATATAAAAGATTGTATTTGGATTCTGTACCATGTATTTGGCGACTCAGAATGGGTTGGGTTGACTGGACCTATTCTGGGGGGCGTCACATTATATGGTTAGTCAACAAGTTAAGATTTGTGAACCAAGTTGTTAAGTTGAACTTAAGTGAGAAGTTCAACCGTTAAACGTAGTGGTTATGAAACTAATCGATATTGTAAACGTAATGAAATGTGTAAGACGTTGAGGAAGTGAATTGTAATTATAACTGTAGCTTGTGCACAAGGCAAGTTTCTAAACCTTACTGTTACGTTATGCAAGTGTTCTATTCCTAAACTTTACTTTTAATTAAACAAGTTCTTATCCTTGATTCATTATCATGATGCAAGTTACTTAAACTCTAAGTTATTTATTGAGCAAGTCCTAGACTTATACTTCTATATTGAGCAAGTTCTTATCCTTGTGTATTCAAGTTGAGCTTCCATATAAGATATTATAATTTCTTTAAAGTATTACTTTAGTTATACAATACTTATTTGATTGTATACTCTTAAGATTTATTATTCGATTTGAATATCAATTATTGTTGAACCTTGTAAGATTAGCGAACCTTTATTGATTCGACTAGTCCATAGTTGATGAACGTTCTAAATTCTAGAACTGTTATTGAGTTTATCGAAACTAAACTTCCTTTGGTGCAGACTCTGATGTCAAACTAAGACGAACAACCCTGTTATAGGGGATTATTTACGCTTTAGCGTTGAGATGATGTGCACATTATGGTACTAAGGGCTGATCCCCCTAAGTACGAGTAGTAGAGTCCATATAGGCTTATGACTATTAAAGGTCTAAAGTAGAGATACTTGACAACCTAGGACATAGTTCATGGATTTATGACTCTCAGATGTACTTTTGATTCTTGTTATTCATTCTTGATTCAAAAGCCGAGCTTTCCTTATTCAGAACTCTTTGATTTACTCGCATGTTATTATTACTGTCATATTGTTATACTTGGGGGCAATCGTGCTCACTCTTGCATAATAACATTGTAGTTAAGAACGAAAGGTCCGATGAGCCTTCCACTAGCAAAGTTAAGGGAAAGATTAACAAGTGTTGAAGACTTGTTATTTATTTGAAAATGTTTATTGATAAGACTTGATGTTATTTAAGACTTATTTATTTGTTTATGTTTTCCGCACTGATGTTTAAGGTTAGTATGACCTGGAATTTATTTTATTCAGATGTTGTAACCCTATAAGGGGAGATGTTTTTATCTATTCATGAGATTTTGTATTATGGGTAGATAGATATGTGATATTTGTAAGTGAACACCAAATCCCATGAAAATTGAAGTACCCGGATTTGGGGGTGACACAAGTTGGTATGAAAGCTGTAGGTTATGAACGTAAGGTGGGGGAAAACCTTAGGGTAGTATCCTTCGATAACATAGTAATGATAACTCTTATCGAGTTCTAAGAAAGATAATAAATTACCTTATGTGCTATATATTTATATTTATGTACTTGCGTGAGTATCGATTAGCATCATGTAATAACTAAAGACTTAAAATTTTGATTGTCAGGATGTCGGATGTTGGAGGATCCAGTCAGCCTAGAGAGGTTGTACCCCGAGTGGCTATTGTGGAGGAGCCTCGAGACATTCATACAGTCTGGGAACAGTTGGTTCAGAGAGAGCCATCTCCTTTGATCACTGTTGTTGGTCAGGAGCATGAGCCAGTGTTTGACTCAGATGAGGACTCTGAGGAGATTGAGGTTGAGGCTGAGGCAGCTGAGGAGGAGGATGAAAGCCCTGATGAGTTCCCACCGAACTCTAGTAGTGCTGAGATGTATGACGAACTGTATGACCGTAACATAGAGTTACATAATACTGTTCGGGAGCTGAAGGAGGAGATAGTTACTCAGCGGACTACCATCGATCAAAAGGATGGTGTGATCAAGACTCTAGATACAAGTCTTGGAGACGTGGAGTGGGAGTTAGTTTATGAGAAGGGCCAAAGTGAGCAGAAGTCAAAGGAGATAGAGAAGCTGAAGAATGATTTGCAAGAGGAATCAGCAAAGCATGCCACAGCAGAGGATGCTTGGATGAGGGCTTCACGACGTGCAGAGATTGCTGAAGATAACGATCGGGCAAAGAAGGCTAAGATCGAGGAGACAGACTATACGTTTCAGTCTGCAATTGATAAGGCCCAAGATCGGGTTATTCATTATCCAGTGCAGTTCAAGGATCTACCTTGGTATATGTTGGATCGCAGGACGATGTTCTACATTATGGAGGAAGAACGCAACAAAGCTGTTCGACGCCTTAGTAGGCCGTGATAGGAACATCATGATTATGTGAATATTTCTTTGTTAGTAAATAATGTAAATTCCGATGTGATTATAAATAAAGGAATATTTTGATAATTTAAATCCTGAAGATTCTTTATCTCGGGATAGTTGATGTAAATGGCAGTGATGCTATCTTGTTTTGTTTAAAACTTTTTATTAAATAAAATATCAAAGTTTATTTGAGATGAAATGTGTTAAGTATTATCTTAAAGTATTTATGTTAAGCCTTAAATATTTAAAGGATTAAATAAAGATCTAATAAAGAAATATGTCACCGAGAACACGCCCTAACCGTCAACCAGCCCAAGAAGGGTCGACTAATAACAACGACGCTAATGGCAACCCCGTCCATCAGTTGGTGAACTTATTGACTGGATCAATGGCCAATCAGCAGCAAGCTCCACCAAACACTTCGTTCAAGGACTTCAAGGCGGTGGGACCGCCATAATTTAAGGGATCCATGAACTCGATCGAAGCACATACTTGGGTTTTGGAGATGGAAAAGGTTTTCGACGTCGCTAGGGTCAGTGAGGATCAGAAGACGGCTTATGCAAAATTCATGCTGAAGGCGAAGGTCAGTTATTGGTGGCAGGCAAAAAAGGTCCGGGGAGGACAAGGTGTGATCACCTGGGAGAGGTTCAAAGAAATGTTTTTCGAGATGTACTTCCTGACAAGCTCACAGAACCAAATGGAGGTTCAATTTCTAAAGCTAAAGCAGGGCAACATGTCTGTGCCAGACTATGCGGCAAGATTTAATAAGCTGGCTAGGTTTTCCATATACCAAGTGCACACTGATGAGAGGAAGGCAAGAAGATTCGAACAGGGACTGAAGCCCTAGTTGTATAGCAAGGTGTCGATGTTCTAGTTGAATACCTTCACAGGAGTATTGGAGAAGGCTATCATCACTGAAGGTGGAAGCGATGCTATGACCAAGTACAATAAGGAGCATAAAAAGAAGAAGAGCAAAATAGAAGGTAACAAGGCGAGTGGTAGCAACACTGGTGGAGGTAGTAATCAAAAGAGAAAGTGGAATGATAACACATCAACCACGAATCAGCAAGGGAGCCAGAAGAAAAGGGTAGAAGTATGTCCGACCTGCGGGAAGAACCACCTGGGGGTCTGTATGAATGGTAAACGAGTCTGCTACAATTGTGGTCAGGAAAACCACATAGCACCTAATTTCCCTAAACCTAAGCAGGGAGCCTATTTCACGTGTGGATCTAAGGACCATCTGGCCAGGGATTTCCATAAGAGGGTATCTGGAGGGGCAGGAGAAAGAGGGAACAGAGGAAGCAGTGGTGGCAATGCTCTAACTATTTCAGAACCGACACCAACCAACCGACCTCTCGCCAGGACATTCAATATGACAGTGCAGGATACGGTGCAGTCACGCGATATGTTGTCAGGTATCATTCCGATCAATAATGTTAATGCATATGTATTATTTGATTCGGGTGCTACTTGCTCATTTATATCTGATGACTTTGCTAAGAACTTAGAATTGCCTAAGGACGAGGTAGAATACCCTATGAACATAGAGATTGCGAATAGGGAAGTGATTCTTGTTAGGTTTGTACACAAGAACTGTAGGGTGGATATTAAGGGTAATGTGATTAAAGTAGATCTTATCTCGATTAAACTTGGAGAGTTTAACGTTATTCTGGGAATGGATTGGCTATTCAATTATGGGGCGATAATTGATTACCAAAGGAAATGTATTAACCTTATGACTCCGTCAATTGTTGTGTTTTATGGCAGCAAGTCGCCTAGACAAGCGAGTTGTCTGACGATGATGCAGGCCAGGAAGTTGTTGCGATAAGGTTGTGTAGGATATTTAGCCTACATAGTCAATAGTCGTAAAGAGAGCTCGAAGTTAAAGGAAATACCAGTTGTGAGAGACTTCGTGGACGTATTTTCGAATGATTTGCCAGGACTTCTACTAGATAGGGAAGTAGAATTCGTAATCAATTTGGCGCCAGGAACGGCTCCAATATGGAAGGCACCGTATCGTATGGCTCCGGTGGAGATGAAAGAATTAATGGTGCAGCTGCAAGAGCTACTGGACAAGAAGTATATACTGTTAGAGTTTATGCCCTAGAGGCTAATTCTTTGATGTAATTGCTTAAACATTTTTGATATTATATTTGATTGAATAAATGAATTATTTTATTATGGTTTTATTTACTGCGTTATATAAATGTTAACATAATAAAAGTCCTTAGAATAGTGATACAAATTATATGGCTTCAAGTATGTGACTTGAACATGAGATCATATAGTTACAATTAGTATCATTACTCTTAAATGTCCCTAGTCGAGTGTCATTGTTAATGGGACAACAATGATACATTGAGACTAGTATATGGATTGACTGATGGCCAAATCTCATTGGTCATAACTATATGAGATATTGAGTCAATGCATAGGTACATGTTAGAGAACACTGTACTGGGCAGACCCATCATGAGAATTCTACGTGGAGCATTATGCAAAGTGTCATAAGCAATTCTCATAGTGACAATGATGTAATGATCCTCCGACCTGAAATCACTATATTACTACACGAGAATTTATGTACTTTGATATCATCAAAGGCCACCTTTAATAGGTGGACGATAAAGGTGATTATTGGGTACATCATGAATCGTGTGAGGAATATGAGTGATCTAGATGGAATTTAACCCTCCTATATATTAGGGGTGATATCCATAGGCCTCTTGATTGAGTAGGACTATGAAATGCATGGCCATGCTCAAATAGTGATTTGTTTCATATAGTCTACTCATCGATCAAGAAAACTCAGATTAAATTATGAAGAGGATGACACATTCCATGCCTCGAGTTTAATCTAGGATGTCAAGGTTAAAAGGATTAAATTACATTGAAACATTGGTCACAAAAAGGTTATATCGAATCACCGATCTTATTATTATTTGGGTAGCAGTGATACATTACTAGATGCCGCTCACTGTTTATAATTTTATAATATGATTTTAAAATTATTGCCAACATAATAATAACCTATAGGGTCACACACTTAGAACGTAATTAAAAGGGAATTAATTTAAATTGTATGGATTTAAATATATCAATATGATTGATAGTATTTAAATTATGAATTTAAATTAATAGGATAATTTGTATATATATATATATATGTATATTAATTAAGTAAGACTTAATTAAGATATAATATATATATATATATAAATTCAAATTTTATTTTTCCTACTTGGATTAGGTTTTGGTTAATTCCTTTAATGCTATATATATGATATATCAGCCGTTTAGGGGATCATCGATACGAAAACCCTAGCCGCTCTTAGAGAGAGACTAGAGAGAAAAATTTTAAAAAGTCCAGATCCTTGGCGGCTAGTACCGTAGCTTTCCTTGCTTCAGATCGTGTGACGATTCGCGGGACGTTCGTGTGGATACCGTAGAGGCGCAGTTCCGTTGGATTGCGTTAAGGATTCGAAGCAGTTCCAGAATCTCCATCGTCTCCTTTCAGGCTTGAATAATCGGTAAAATATATCTTAACCTCTGAATTAATATGTTTTCGCATGGATCCTGTTTTAGGGTTTCGGAAAATTTTTAATTTCCGCTGCGTTTATGTGCCAAAAACCCTACATATACAGCCAAGCGTATCATTATGGGGAGCGTCGGTATTATTCGTAACAAAGAAGGATGGGACGATGTGACTTTGCATTGATTATAGAGAATTGAACTAGGTCATAATTAAGAATAAGTATCCATTTCCAAGGATTGACAACTTGTTTGACCAATTAAAGGGAGCGAGATACTACTCGAAGATAGACTTGAGAAGTGGTTACCATCAGTTGAAGGTGAGGGCAGAGGATGTTCCGAAGACAACGTTTGAAATACGGCTTGCATGTCATGCCTTTCTATAAATTCTGATGTAATATTCTCTTCTCATCTAAATCCCCTCGAATGTAACGCAAGGTTTCTTTATGTCATGTAATGTACAATTGTAACCTATCAAGATGACAAGATGATGATGGAGAGGAGACACATGCATGAGGAAGGTCCAAGGAAGCTACTATTTTGAAGACCTTTTACCACCTTAGACTGACCTTCAATCTTTTCATTAGATTGAAAAGATTGGCATAGGGTTGGGGCCATAACTGTGACACATTTAATTTTGCACTTTATTTATGCTTGTATACGATATGATAAATAATGTGCATGTTTAATAAGATTAAAATTGGTGAGATCTAAATTAATTATTAAAATCCCTCATAAAATTATTAAGTCTAAATCAGATGCCTTCCAATGAATAACACTCATCAAGACCTTGACCGATGGATGTAGGTTTGCCAAAGTAAAGTACCCCATTTATCTTGGTAAGATGCGATAGGATAATTGTGATATCCAAACTGTTAAAATCATTGGGCCAGACTTAACTAAGTTATCACAATAGGATTGTGGACTTAGAGGCATAGAGTTTGGTAGGTACCATTAGATGGACTAGAAACAAATGTTGTTCACCAAACTATCTAAGAGTTATATATGATATAATTGACAAAGGGTTGTCTACCTAAATAATTATGTTTTGAGAGAATAGCCAAAGCTAACTTAAGGCATAATGAAATATGGATCTTAGCTCACTAGAAAGATTTAATTGAAAAATGCTTTCCGAATTAATGGTGAGGGCTATTAATTTGAATAAAATAGTGGGAGGTATATTTTGAATGTACTATTATCAATTACATAATATCAAAATTCTGCAATTTGACTTATTATTTTTGCACTTATAAATTGTAGATATCAATGGCAAACAACAACACAAATAGTCTTTCACTACGATCAGTCCTTGAGAAGGAAAAGCTGAGTGGAGTTAATTTACTAGACTGGTATAGGAACTTGAGGATTGTCCTCAAACAGGAGCGCAAGCTATATGTCCTTGATGGGCCCATTCCTGCAGCACCAGCTAACACTGCACCACGTGTAGAGCATAATGCTTACAAGAAGCATCAAGATGATGCTCTGGATGTGAGTTGTCTCATGCTAGCAACTATGAACTCTAAGCTTCAGAAGCAACATGAGTTAATGGATGCTTATGAGATGATCGAGCATCTCAAGAAATTGTTCGAAGGGCATGCTCAACAGGAGAGGTATGATACAAGCAAGGCGTTGTATCACTGCAAGATGGGTGAACGTGATCCAGTTGGTCCACATGTGCTAAAAATGATTGGGTATATTGAGTACCTTGGTAGGTTGGGTTTTCCGATTACTCCAGAAGCCCAAATTGATCTTGTTTTGCAATCTTTGAACAGCAGCTACTCTCAATTTGTTATGAATTACCTCATGAATGAAATTGAGAAACCACTTACTGAGTTGTTGAGCATGTTAAGAACTGCCGAGAACAACATGAAAAAGGCAGGACCCGCTCCCATAATGATGGTGCAAAAGGGGAATGCTAAGGGAATGGGGAAAGGCAAGAAGAAGATAGGATCTAAATCTGCCAAACCCAATCCCAAAACCAAACAGGCTTTAAAACCTAAAGGTGGGGTGGCTAAAGAAGGTGATTGTCACTTCTGTGCAAAATCTGGACACTGGAAGAGGAATTGTCATGCTTATTTGGAAGAACTGAAGAAAAAGAAAGGAAGTATGACTTCTGATTCAGGTATATATGTTATAGAAGTCAATTTGTCCACTTCTACATTATGGGTATTGGATACTGGATGTGGTTCTCACATTTGTGTTAATGTGCAGGAACTCCGAAGGAGTAGGACTTTGGCGAAAGGCGAGGTTGACCTACGAGTTGGGAATGGAGCAAAAGTTGTTGCACTAGCCGTAGGAACTTATCATTTATTTTTGCCCACTGGGCTAGTATTAGAATTAGAGGATTGTTATTATGTGCCTGCTATGAGCAAAAACATTATTTCTGTTTCTTGTTTGGACAAGAAAGGTTTTTCATTTTTAATAAAGAACAACAGTTGTTCATTTTACTTAAATGAAATATGTTATGGTGTTGCACAATTATTTAATGGTCTTTATATTCTTAATTTAGAAATGCCTATCTATAACATAAATACAAAATGATTTAAATCAAATGATTCAAATCCGACATATCTTTGGCACTGTCGTTTAGGCCATATAAATGAGAAACGCATATCCAAACTCCATAAAGATGGGTTTTTGGATTCATTTGATTTTGAATCATATGAGACATGCGAGTCTTGTTTATTAGGCAAGATGACTAAAGCCCCTTTCACTGGACACAGTGAACGGGCTAGCGATGTATTGGGACTTATACATAGTGATGTATGCGGACCCATGAGTTCGTTCGTAAGAGGTGGGTTTTATTACTTCATTACATTTACTGACGACTTCAGTAGATATGGATATGTGTATCTTATGAGACACAAATCCGAATCCTTTGAAAAGTTCAAGGAATTCAAGAATGAAGTTCAAAACCAATTTGGCAAAAGCAAAAAAGCCCTTCGATCTAATCGAGGAGGTGAATACTTAAGCCAAGACTTTGATGACCTTCTAAAGGAGTGTGGTATTATATCACAGCTCACTCCACCTGGAACACCACAATGGAATGGTGTGTCTGAGAGGAGGAATCGCACCTTGTTGGACATGGTACGATCGCTGATGAGTCATGCAGATCTTCCAATAAGCTTCTAGGATCATGCCCTAGAGACAGCTGCATTCACACTTAACCGTGTTCCTACAAAGACGGTTCATAAGACACCATATGAGATGTGGACTGGGAAACGTCCTAGTATGTCGTTCATGAAGATTTGGGGTTGCGAGGCGTTTGTAAAACGTCTGGCTTCTGACAAGCTCGGACCCAAATATGACAAATGTAATTTTGTGGGATACCCAAAGGAAACAAAAGGGTATTATTTCTACAAACCTTCTGAGAACAAAGTATTTGTTGCTCGAACTGGTATTTTTCTAGAAAGAGAATTTGTCTCTAAAGGAAACAGTGGGAGGAAAGTAGAACTCGAAGAAGTTCGAGAACCACAAAATATCATTGAACCTGAGTTGGAACATGAGCAGGAACCACAAGATATTGTGGAAAGTGGACCTGCTCAAATTACACGAGGCATTCGTAGATCTGGTAGGACACGCCAAGAGCCCGAATGGATTTCTTGTGACTCAAAACGGCGATGTGATGCTCATAGATCATGATGAACCTGCTTCCTACCAAGAAGCTATGAATGGACCAGATTCTGAGAGATGGCTTGAAGCCATGAAATCTGAGATGGACTCCATGTATACTAACCAAGTATGGACTTTGGTTGATCCACCCGAAGGGGTAAAACCAATGGGGTGCAAATGGGTTTTCAAGAAGAAAACCGACATGGATGGTAATGTACAAACCTATAAAGGTCGACTGGTAGCAAAAGGTTTCAAACAAGTTCAAGGTGTTGACTATGATGAAACCTTCTCTCCAGTGGCAATGGTTAAATCCATCAGGATCTTACTTGCTATTGCAGCCTTTTATGATTACGAAATCTGGCAGATGGATGTCAAAACTGCTTTCCTTAACGAAAATCTCCTTGAGGATGTGTATATGACACAACCTGAGGGTTTTGCCAATCCAAAGGATGCTGGAAAGGTATGTAAGCTGCAGCGATCCATTTATGGATTGAAGCAAGCCTCTCGGAGTTGGAATCTTCGATTTGATGAAGCAGTCAAAGAGTTTGGCTTTATAAAAAATGAAGATGAACCTTGTGTATATAAGAAGGTTAGTGGGAGTCACATTGTATTCCTGGTATTATATGTTGACGACATATTAATTATTGGGAATGACATTCCTTCCTTACAGGCTGTAAAAATATGGTTAGGAAAATGTTTCTCCATGAAAGATTTGGGCGATGCAACCTACATTTTAGGTATCAAGATTTATCGAGATAGATCGAGAAAAATGCTCGGCCTAAGTCAAAGTACATATATTGATAAAGTGCTGAAACGGTTCAGCATGCAAGAGGCAAAAAGAGGACACTTACCCATGTCTCATGGTGTTAAGATCTCTAAGGCCCAATGTCCTAAATCACATGATGATAAGGAGCGTATGAGAAAGATCCCTTATGCTTCGGCAATTGGATCTATCATGTATGCAATGATATGTACTCGTCCGGATGTCTCGTATGCTTTGAGCATGACGACCAGATACCAGTCGAATCTAGGTGAAGGTCACTGGACAGCAGTCAAGAATATCCTCAAGTACCTGAAAAGGACTAAGGATTCATTCTTGGTATATGGAGGTGAAGACGAACTGACAGTAAAGGGTTACACAGATGCTAGTTTCCAGACTGACACAGATGACTATAAGTCTCAGTCAGGTTTTGTGTTTTGCCTTAATGGTGGTGCTGTTAGCTGGAAAAGTTTGAAGCAAGAGACAGTAGCCGATTCTACAACAGAGGCTGAGTATATTGCTGCTTCTAGTGCGGCCAAGGAGGCTGTATGGATTAAAAAGTTTGTCACTGAACTTGGTGTTGTTCCAACCATTGTTGATCCGGTTGAGCTATACTTTGATAATAATGGAGCCATTGCACAGGCTAAGGAACCCAGATCTCACCAACGATCCAAGCATATACTTAGGCGGTACCATCTCATCCGTGAAATCATTGATAGAGGAGATGTACATATAAGCAGAGTGCCAATAGATGATAATGTTGCAGATCCACTAACCAAAGCTTTGTCGCAGCATAAGTACGAAGGTCACACTAGTTCCATGGGTATTAGATACATGAGTGATTGGCTCTAGTGCAAGTGGGAGACTGTTAGAGCTTATGCCCTAGAGGCTAATTCTTTGAGGTAATTGCTTAAATATTTTTGATATTATATTTGATTGAATAAATGAATTATTTTATTATGGTTTTATTTACTGCGTTATATAAATGTTAACATAATAAAAGTCCTTAGAATAGTGATACAAATTATATGGCTTCAAGTATGTCACTTGAACATGAGATCATATAGTTACAATTAGTATCATTACTCTTAAATGTCCCTAGTCGAGTGTCATTGTTAATGGGACAACAATAATACATTGAGACTAGTATGTGGATTGACTGGTGGCCAAATCTCATTGGTCATAACTATATGAGATATTGAGTCAATGCATAGGTACATGTTAGAGAACAATGTACTGGGCAGACCCACCATGAGAATTCTACGTGGAGCATTATGCAAAGTGTCATAAGCAATTCTCATAGTGACAATGATGTAATGATCCTCCGACCTGAAATCACTATATTACTACACGAGAATTTGTGTACTTTGATATCATCAAAGGCCACCTTTAATAGGTGGACGATAAAGGTGATTATTGGGTACATCATGAATCGTGTGAGGAATATGAGTGATCTATATGGAATTTAACCCTCCTATATATTAGGGGTGATATCCATAGGCCTCTTGATTGAGTAGGACTATGAAATGCATGGCCATGCTCAAATAGTGATTTGTTTCATATAGTCTACTCATCGATCAAGAAAACTCAGATTAAATTATGAAGAGGATGACACATTCCATGCCTCGAGTTTAATCTAGGATGTCAAGGTTAAAAGGATTAAATTACATTGAAACATTGGTCACAAAAAGGTTATATCGAATCACCGATCTTATTATTATTTGGGTAGCAGTGATACATTACTAGATGCCGCTCACTGTTTATAATTTTATAATATGATTTTAAAATTATTGCCAACATAATAATAACCTATAGGGTCACACACTTAGAACGTAATTAAAAGGGAATTAATTTAAATTGTATGGATTTAAATATATCAATATGATTGATAGTATTTAAATTATGAATTTAAATTAATAGGATAATTTGTATATATATATATATATGTATATTAATTAAGTAAGACTTAATTAAGATATAATATATATATATATATATATATAAATTCAAATTTTATTTTTCCTACTTGGATTAGGTTTTGGTTAATTCCTTTAATGCTATATATATGATATATCAGCCGTTTAGGGGATCATCGATACGAAAACCCTAGCCGCTCTTAGAGAGAGACTAGAGAGAAAAATTTTAAAAAGTCCAGATCCTTGGCGGCTAGTACCGTAGCTTTCCTTGCTTCAGATCGTGTGACGATTCGCGGGACGTTCGTGTGGATACCGTAGAGGCGCAGTTCCGTTGGATTGCGTTGAGGATTCGAAGCAGTTCCAGAATCTCCATCGTCTCCTTTCAGGCTTGAATAATCGGTAAAATATATCTTAACCTCTGAATTAATATGTTTTCACATGGATCCTGTTTTAGGGTTTCAGAAAATTTTTAATTTCCGCTGCGTTTATGTGCCAAAAACCCTACATATACAGCCAAGCGTATCATTATGGGGAGCGTCGGTATTATTCGTAACAAAGAAGGATGGGACGATGTGACTTTGCATTGATTATAGAGAATTGAACTAGGTCATAATTAAGAATAAGTATCCATTGCCAAGGATTGACAACTTGTTTGACCAATTAAAGGGAGCGAGATACTACTCGAAGATAGACTTGAGAAGTGGTTACCATCAGTTGAAGGTGAGGGCAGAGGATGTTCCGAAGACAGCGTTTAGGACTCGATATGGTCACTACGAATTTTTGGTAATGTCATTTGGTCTAACAAATGCGCCTGCAGCAATTATGGACCTAATGAACAGAGTGTTCAAGCCATTCTTGGACAAATTTGTAGTGGTATTTATCGACGACATTCTGGTATATTCGAAGACCAAGGAAGAACACATTGAACATCTGAAGGTGACATTGGAGGCATTGAGAAGAGAGAAGTTGTATGCCATGTTTTTGAAATGCAAATTTTGGATAAAGCGGGTACAATTTCTCGGACATGTGATCGATGAGGATGGAATTTCGATAGATCCCTCCAAGGTTGAAGCTGTGATGAACTGGGATCAGCCGAAGACACCGTCGGAAGTGAGAAGTTTTCTTGAATTAGCATGTTATTATAGAAGATTCATTCAGGACTTTTCCAAGATCGCAACTCCGCTGACGAATTTGACTAGGAAATTGGTAACATTCATTTGGACGAAGAAGTGTGAGGAAAGATTCTAAGAGCTTAAGAAGAGGTTGAGTACGGCACCTGTGTTATCTCTTCCAGATAGCACAAGAAACTTTGTTGTATATAGTGATGCGTTGCATAAAGGACTAGGTTGTGTGCTTATGCAAAACGATAAAGTCATTGCGTATGCTTCACGACAGCTGAAAGATTATGAGAAGGGGTATCCGGCCCATGACTTGGAATTGGCCCCGATAGTGTTTGCTTTAAAGATCTGGAGACACTATCTCTATGGGGAGAAGTGTGAAATATATACAGACCACAAGAGTCTGAAATATATTTTTACGCAGAAGGATTTGAATATGAGCCAGAGAAGATGGTTGGAATTGATAAAAGACTATGATTGCGAGATCTTATACCATCTGGGTAAAGCGAATTTGGTCGTCGACGCCTTAAGCAGAAAGGGTCGAGAGAAATTGATGATGTTAACTTCCCAAGAGGAGCTAATTTCAGCCATGGAGAAACTGGAATTAGAAGTGAGATATCCTATGGAGACTGACGAAAAGCTATTCCAGTTAGAAGATGGTACGACCTTACTGGATATAGTTAAGGGAGCACAACTTCAGGATGAAAACTGTGAGAAGATAAAGAATAAGATATCCGAAGGGAATGAACTAAAATTCAAGGTAGACAGTGAGAGACTGTTGAGATTTGAGAGCAGAATTTGGGTACCGTCAGTGCCAGAGATTAAAGAGGAAATTTTGAGTGAGGCTCATAGTTCTCGATATTCGATTCACCCCGAAAGTACCAAGATGTACCAGGATCTCCAACAGCATTTCTGGTGGCTGAATATGAAACGAGATGTTGCCAGTTGTGTTGCCAAGTGCCTGACTTGTCAAAAAGTAAAAGCAGAACATCAGAGACCAAGTGGATTGCTACAACCACTAGAGATCTCAGAATGGAAATGGGAACATATTACGATGGATTTCATAGTTGTTCTTTCGACGACTCAGAAAGGGTACGACGCAGTATGGGTTATCATTGATCGATTGATGAAATCAGCACACTTCCTACCGATTAGGATTAGATTTAACTTAGATCAGTTGGCGAAGTTGTATGTGTAGGAAATTATTTCAAGGCACGGAGTTCCAGTATCGATTTATTCCGATAGAGATCAGCGCTTCATATCGAATTTATGGAAACAAGTACAGGAATGAATGGGAACGCAGTTGAGAATGAGTACGACATATCACCCTCAGACAGACGGGCATAGTGAAAGAACAATCCAGACATTGGAGGATATGTTGAGAGCATGCATCATGGATTTCAAAGGAAATTGGGATGACCACCTACCGCTCATAGAATTTGGCTACAACAACAGTTACCACGCAAGTATTGGCAAGCCGCCTTACGAAGCGTTGTACGACAGAAAATGCAGAACTCCACTATACTAGGATGAAGTCGACGAAAGGCAATTGCTAGGTCCAAAATTGGTACAACAGACAGTCGAGATAGTCAAGGTGATCCGGACAAGATTGGTAGCGGCTTAGGATAGGCAGAAGAAATACGTCGATCCACACCGCAAGAATGTAGAATTTGAATCGGGTAACTTTGTATTCTTGAAAGTCTCTCACTAGAAGGGAAAGATCAGATTTGGCAAGAAGGGGAAATTGAGCCCGAGGTTCATTGGACCCTTTGAAGTGCTGCGAAGAATTGGGGAAGTTGCGTATGAGGTAGCCTTACCTCCGGCGCTAGAGTTTGTCCACAACGTCTTCCATGTGTCAGTCTTACGACCGTATAAACCCGATTACAAACATGTGATTGAATATAAACCCCTGCAATTTGAGAAAGACTTATCCTATGAAGAAGTTCCTGTTCCGATTGTTGACTGGAAAGAACAAGTTCTCAGAAATAAAGTAATACCTTCTGTTAAGGTAATATGGAGGAACCACAACGCTAAAGAAGCTACGTGGAAACTCGAAGAACATATGATGAATACTTACCCACACTTATTTACTTAATTTATGTGTAAGCGATTTTGAGGACAGAATCTTTGTAAGGGGGGAGAATGTAACGGGACGAATTTAATTGAATCGTGATTCTGAGGACAGAATCCTTTTAAGGGGGGAAAGATGTGACAAACGAGAATTTTATAATTTAATTTAAATATTTATTGAATTAAATAAATATTTTTAATGATTTATTTATTGAGTTATCGATGTTTTAATTATTGAGTTAAATAATTATTTGATGGAATTGTGGTAGATTAATTTAATTATATGCGTTACATTGATTAAATTAATATGGAGGATTTTTATAGTTCAAGTATGTATTTAGTTAAGTCTATTTAATTAAATTAATTAATTAATAAGCATAATGTTATTCTAATTAATTTAATAATTAATAAGAGAGTTAATAACTTGACATAATTAATAAATGAGAATTTTAATTATGTGATGATGTGATTTAATGTGGAATATTATATTATATTTAATTAATTTAAATAAGATTATTTGATTTATTAAAGTATGATAATTAAACTATATAGTAAGCACCTTAATTAAAATAATGGGAAAGGAGGAATTAAGAAGGATAGCCAAACATGGCCTTAAGTTAGTGTGAGCAGTTAATCAGATATGGGAATTAACTGACGGCCACTAATTATCAGCTATATACATTATAGGTAAGACCCCAACCTTTTATGAATAAGATTTAATTTCCTCTACATATTATTTTAAATAGTAGGGTGTTGATTTAATAAAAGTGATAAGTAATGGGTGATATGTGCAAATTTTATAAAGTAAACAAATGGTCATAAAATATTCGTTGTGTCGGAGAATATTCGTTTGGTCGGAGAATATTCTTTTTATCAGAGAATATTCGTACGACGGTGCAGTCATTGGTGGACCCCACAACGGAATAATTGTCGAATATAGAAAGCGATAGGAATAATTTTTTTATAAAAATAACGGTAAACCTGTTACTGTAATGACCCCAAAATTCATCTGTAACAATTCCAAAATTCATACAATATAATTCTCATACTCGATCGTTAACAATACATCTTTAATCTATCTTTACATCATTATTCGATATTAAAATCACAAAAAAAATTGCAGAATAATTAAAACTTTTATAAACTTCTTTCTTTATTGCCCTGAATCGCAACCTGTACGTTACATCTCTTCGATTCCAAATCTATATCATGAATCGCTACAACAAAATGACAATACAAAGTCTTACATCATAAAGCAATATCCATATACATTGGGTAACTCCACTTATAATTCAACAACATGTTACATTCAAAACATTAGATACATTTCTCATAAAACATAAGTAATCTTTGTGAATATGGATCTCTATAATTCACTTAGCACGTATCCTTACCTTGAAATCTCGACTTGCAAAAATTATTATTTGCAAGAGTGAGCTCGACAGCTCAGCAAGTTCTAACAGTTTTCATGCATCATATAGCACATAATAAGATGCTCAACATACATCTCATAATTACTGAAGTAACATAGCATACATGCTTTAACTCACATAACAAATATAAAGATTAAGTTCCTTACTCAATCAACATTATTTAAATAAATCAATGTAGTCATACATTTACTTTAACATTTCATGCTTTTAACATATATAACATATCATGCTCTTTGCAATACAATTTAAAACAGTTCATCATCAAGTTCATGTAGAAAATAGGAACTGAAAGACTTGCCTGGTTCGTAGATTACCAATTACCAAAAAATAGCTTAATATAATCTGTTTTATGATCCTACATAACGTATTACCATAGGATAAATTATTAGTCTCATAACAACGTTTAGCAAACACTTAAGTAACTTCTACTTTATACTTTTTTAATTCTCTTCTATTTACTCGTTTGACACTCATTGTCAAATCATATGTATAATTAACAATATCAATTAATTATCACATAACTAATTCTCATCATTAGTTAACCAATCTAGGTTAACTCATTCCTCATTAACTATTAAATTAATAGTTAATTAACGCATAATTAACATTCATCATATAATAACATTATATTTTCACATAATTAATCAACTAATAATTACATACTCATATTAAATCATAATTAAACAAATTATAATTTAAACATCCACTTTATTAATAATTAATCAATTATAATTACACAATTTATAATTTAATATAAACCATTACTCTAATTAATCAAATTATAATTAAACAAATTATAATTTATAATTAATCAAACTACATCATGCATTAAACTATAATTAAACCAATTATAATTTAAATTAAACAATTACTTAGATTATAAATAATCAATTTCAATTCATGCACTCCTTAAATTATAATTAAATAAATTACAATTTAAATTACACATTTACCTTAAATATAATTATTCCAAATTATAATCACATATTAAGTTATAATTATACAAATTATATTTCAAGTTAAACATTTACTTTGATTATAATAATCAAACTATATTCATTATAATTTAACAAATTAAATTAAACCTTTACTATAATTATAATTATTTCAAATTATAATTACATATTATATTTTATCAATATAATATATTAGAAATCATTTAGCATTCTAATGTAAGTTTAACATGTTATCACATCACACATTAGGTTAACTTTTATGTTCCAAATAAAATGCACAAAAAAACAAAGCTTCAAAACTTTCCGCATACCCCCCGCCGGGGCGGGGGTTCTAAGCCTAGCAATGCCCGCCGTGGCGGGCCCCCTCTAGGGGTTCAAATTTTGTTTGCGAACTGTGCAGAGAAAAAGTCAATTTGACTTATTTTTTTACACCAAATTTCACTTTCAGCCAATACAATTCATAACAACTTTAATAGAAAATATAATTTCTAAACTCCTAACATTTTTCAACATATTTAATCCTTAAAACATAGTTTACAATAATCAATTCCATGATTTTTGAAGAAAAATCATTGACAAGTGTTCTTGATAAAATTGAACACTATAGTTTATTTTTAAAACGAAATACACAATTCAAAATATGTTTGAATTTGTTTATAACCATATTAAAATAACATAACATTAATTTAAGCCACAAATAACAATCAACCATGAATTTTTGGTTTTCAAAGAAACTATATATATTTTTCAAAATACTTTCATTGTGACTTTTTAATTCTTCATATTCATTATAGGTATACCAAATTAAACTACGAACTTACGCATAAAATTCATATAAAGGCATGTTATGACCACAATTTATATACATATACATCATGTTCTTCAATTTTCACCATAACTCAATTATTAGAGAACTACATTATGAAGAGTATAAAAATATAATTAAAATAAGAAATTTAGATTATAACCTTGACTTAGTGAGGAAGATGATGATGAGGCTTCTAGTTTTGTTTTCTTACAAAACTCCTTCCTCTCTCTCTCTTTCTTTCTTCTTCTCTCTTAATCTTCCTTTTCTCTCTATCTTTTCTCTGTATTTCTTCTTTCTTTAACCTTTTATTTTCTCTAACAGGCTAACCCTTCTAAACTGAAATATATTATAAATATAATATACATATAACATATATACAATATATATGTAACTTATACTATATTAATGTAGCTACTAATTCCTTTATTAATTACATAAGTTACAATTTTGAATATCAAAATCCCTAAGGCTTGTTTGGCAAAATAGGTTTATTTTTAAAAAACTAACTTTTTGAGCTTAAGGCCCTGTTTGGTAAAACAAGATTAAAACAAAAGTAAGGGCCTTGGTTGGAAAAACGATTTTAAAACTCTTTTAATTCTTTTAATAAATCCTTTAACACAAACCTTTAATTAATTAAATCTTAACATTATAATTTAATTAATTAAAAGTTTAACATCAATTAATCACATAAAATTATCGCATAATTATAATTACTCGCTAATTATAATTGCATGTAACACTCATCACATTACTCACCTAATTTAATTATCTCAATTAAATTAGAACTATAACATAAAATTATTATATCAATTAAACTAACTACTAAATATTAATTTAATTAATATATTACACTTAATTATATTATTCCATAATAATCACATAATTATTTATTTAACTCAATAAATAATTTATTTAATTCAATAAATATATAAGTTTTCTTCACACCAAATCACATATTTCACAATATATAGCACATATACACATACTCGTACTTAAATATCTTAAAATAAGAATTTTATTTATTAAATTCTCATTTATTAATTCTTAAAAATCTGGGATGTCACATCCTTCCCTCCTTATAAGGATTCCGTCCTCGGAATCAACGAAAACCTCCCTTCTTGGTTTTCACAAAATCTCTTCCACAATTTTATTGTTGAATAACTTCAACACATTATCTTAACGACATTTATATAAACTACACATATATCTCTACTAAATTCACCTCTTCAACAGGGTTAAGGTTTTATTACATAACCGTCAATCAAACACAATCATATATCAAATATTATATATCTTCTTTAACTCATTCATTTCCTTTCTAAGGAGTATTACTATATATTCTACTCATAGAATTTATATACTACATAATTCACTATCGATAATTATTCGGGTTATCACATTCACCCCTTATTCTAAGAATTTCGTCCTCGAAATTTTAACATATCAATCTTTATATATCAATCTATCAAAATAAATTTTACGTTAATCTCTATTCACTGGATTGTTGCGTTCTACAACTACTCCTTTCTAAAGTCTATTCTTCTTACCACATTCACTTTCAGAATAATAAGAATCTTCCACAATTGTTCAATAATTGGGAAGCGATATAAATAACTCAGGAATTTAAAAGATTCCAAATCATGCTAAGTGGTCGCAAAACCTTGATCTTATTTTTAGGTTTAATAGTGCTTCACTCCCGGTACTTCACACTATAAAACCGCATCGGTACTCTAGGTGGCCAACCTATCGTACCCCTACGTCTGGCCCAAACGTAGTAAATCGTAACGACTATATGCGTTACATTCGGAACTATAGTCTCCGATAACATGTCCCCTTTTTATAGGGTTGTTCACCTCAACTTCTTATCATCCGAATCCGTACCAAAATAATTTGGTTTGGCATAGTTTGACCAAGAACGCTCGAATTTCATAAACATCTTTCAATGCTTGTCTGGCTGAATCAAGTAGCATAGACTTCTAGCAACAATTCAGACATCAATCAAAATATATATATATATATATATATATATATATATATCTGCAACCAACTCAAAAAAAAATTCGTTTAAGGAAACTAAAAGTAAACAAATCTTTTTTTTAAGGAAATTAAAATAATAAGTAAATCTTTTCATAATATCCTGATACCATACCGTAGTAATGGTACGTTAAGGATTTCATCATTACATGACGTTGTCATACTACATCATACTATAGTGGGCTGACGATCATACGATCACATCCAACACTAGGTTTAACTGTATTGATAACTTCCTTGATTGTTATTTCTACACCATATCAAATGATGCATAGAATATAGAAAATATATTTTGAAAATTTTAAATTATTTTTGTCTAGCTGAAACAATTAGCATAGACATGTGAATTGTGACGCCCCCAAATCCGGGACCGCCACTTGGTCTCTCGAATTCGGTTCATCACATGCTCATGGTAATACATCACAATAATAATACGACTAAATATCGCATCACACAGCGGAATAATACACAACTAATACCGAATAAATTATATTTAAATAATATAATTATTCACATCCCAAGGTCTCATAACTTAAACAATGATTACATAGCTTAGACATATCTTAAGCATAAATAACCTTAACTAGTACATAATAACATAAGTTCTTTATTACAATCATAAAGTCCTACATAAACAAAGCTACTCAGTAGCCTTTCCCTTGCCTTTGTCGGTACTCTAGGGTCCGCACTGCTCGGCCTTAACTGAAATGTTTTTAGGGAAAGCAAGAATGAGCACAAATTGCCCAGCAAGTAATTGTGATAGAATTCTCAATTCTCGAAAAGGTATAGCAAAGTTTGATAGTTCAAGGATAACAAGAATATCAACAGTTTTCAATAACAGTCTCTAAGGACAGAATAATATCAATGTGATTCAATAATAAACCAATTCAAGATTTCAAGATAACTGAATACTGAGCAGTCACTAAGGACTATGAACTTCTACAGGAATTGACAGTAATAAACTAAAAAATCCAACAAAAACAAGTACAACATGTGATCAGCCTAAAATACCCTATGTTATGCATAACACTCAATCATACTAATGTGCGCGCGTTGGTTCTCCGACAGTTATATTTTGTTCTTCTCAGTCAAATATAAGATCCCGCACCAATCAATCGGTTTGGGTCGCCTTTCAATAATATAAGTCTAGCCGAATCAAATGGCATAGATCACAACAACTATAAGTTAAATTTTAAGATTTAAAGTCCGAAGAATATAGTTCGACTTTTATCTTATTCAATAAGTATATGATTCATAATTTCTGAATTTAAATCTCAAGAGTTTACTCGTACGACAATAATTGCATAAGTCAATTGAATGTTCAATAAAGAGTAGAGTTAGGAACTTGCTTACAACGTTCCTTGAATAAAGTAAATACGAAGGTCTAGGATACTTGCACTATAAACGAGTGTAAGTAAGGAAACTTGCACTTTAAAAGAGTGTAAGTTAGAGAACTTGCCTTTAGCGTAGTTTATCCACGAAAAGTAAATCAACACTTTCGAATTCCTATCGTAATATAGTTACGTATATATATGATATTCATTAGTCATATAGTTTAACATTATACCTCATCTCGTATATACGATTAACATATAAGCTAAGTCTTAACCTAGCTACACAGTTATATAGAATATAATGTCTATCCTTAACGTTCCTCCTTTTGAGTTTAAACACATTCTCATATCATATAAGATCGCAACAATTAGCAAACATGCTCTCATATTATTAATATCACATAAGACCACAATTAATACTAAATGTATTTCATTTTAGCAAGTTATGGCATTCTCATAAGTTAACCGTCAAAATCGGGTTCAAGTAACATCATATAATATCACGTAGCATGTATACATATTTAAAGGATACTTTTAAGTGTATACAACCTTTCCTTGTTCTAATCATACATGCAATAGATTCTAAGTTAACACTTTTAATAATTTAAAGCCATTCAAGGTCATGGAATTCACAAGGCCTATCATGCTCGCTCTTTAAACACATAAGGTATTCATATACTTTGCATTAGGCATACTTATGAGTATTCACATTTCATATATGTAACTATTACAGTTATTAGTTGAAAACATGCTTCGTTTACGCTAAATTTTAATCATGATATCTAGCATGGTATGTATACATGCATGACGTTCATGAAGTTAATAGTATTATCCAACACGTTCATAAACTTCAGAATTTAAACTTCAAGTTAACATGTCAAGGTGTACGTTTAAAACTTGTATTCTCATTAGTAAAGCTCACTAATAAGGCCTAACATGCTTATGCTATCTAGATTCATATGTTAACATGTTTGACACGCATTTCAAGGTCATATAACATACTCGAAAAATCAGAACCTAGAATCCTAATATAACATATTAGAGTCCATGTTCAACGCTTGAGTTTTCGTTGGAAAGGTTCACCATTGAGGTTCATATGCTCAAGTTACATTATGAAGCTTAGATACGCAAGTTAACATTCATATCATGTGTTTCTAGGTCATACAAATATGTCTCAAAAGTCAGAATGTCAATATAAAGTTAACATATCAAAGTTCCTCTTTTCATAACTTTCAGTTTTCTTCGAAATACTCAACTAAAACGACTAGCATGGATTACTATAACCTAGTACCCTTATTCCATATGTTATTGTGAGTTATATGCATATCCTAACAGTACAACATGCTCAATACATCAGAAGATATAAAAGAAATCATCAACAATTTCTGCAGTGGCGCGCGGCCGCGCCCAAATTGTACTAGGGAGACTTGCGGCCACGAGGCTCCCGTTCCAGTCTAGAGAGCAGCTAGTCTCGGCAAACATTATCCCAAATCACAAAATTACTTCACGAAAACTTTTCTAAGCAGCCACATTATGGTTTAAACATGTTTATAAGTCTATATAACAACTAAGAACATGTCCGAATCCAATCTAACATGAATTGTAATCAAAATCAAGAATTGGAAACTTTGATAGTAAACAAAATGATGAACCAAGAACGAAGGATTTATACCTCTGTAATGCAAAGTAAGCTTACTGAAATTGAAATCTCTCCCTCTGTGATTATCTTGCTATTAAACTCACAACACTCTCAATTCAATACTTAGACAAAATCTCAGCAAATCAAATTAGAAGGAGAAGAGGCTATATTTATAGAAGAACTATAATCCAGACAATGCATTCTCCCATTAATTCAAACCAATGAACTGAAGATTTGTATATTGGTTAAGGAAGAGTAGATAATTAGTTGGTGAATTACACTATTTTGCCCACTCCTTTGTTCATCATTTGCTAGAGAGCTATGGAGGTTTGCTGAGTTTGAGGAAGAATAGGGAGTAGACTTCATAATGCTAATCACGTGTATGAGGAATTGGAGAGCAACTGGGACACATAAAATGGAACAATTGATTTAACTTCTTAGCATTTGCAAATACTACACTTGTATTCACACACCATATACTTATGTTATCATATATATATATATATATATATATATATATACATACTATATATTTAGATTACAATTAAAATTACAATGTAATCCCAATAATAATATTACCATGTTATTCACATAATGTAGTAAGTATAATCCACACACATATAATTCATGTATATTTCTATCTTACTGATATAATTTAATCGGATATTATCACATTACATTATCTCATGTATTATTAAATTATTCACCATATATTCATGATGTCTCACTTTAATGTATATTCACATTGTTACATAGGCATTTCATGTAACTCTCATAATTAAATAACTTTACTATATAGTTTATATATAATAGAGTCGCATTGCAATTTACACTTTATATAATATATAGTTAGCTACTATACGTTATACTTTTTGATTCGTATGCTCGCACATAGAAGTAAATAATTTACTTATCTCATCAATTAATTAATAATAATATTAATTAAGTCGTTTCTCATTAGTCCATACAATTATTAATATTCACAATAATAGATTAACACTTACATGATTAAATATAACATGAATAATTGTAATTCTTATTATATTTATAAACACGTTGCTTATTACTATTATATTATTTGCAATAATAATAATCACGTATTATTAATCAATCACAGTTAATATTCTACAACCATTACTTAGTATTCTACAATAACAATTAATAATTAATATAGATTAATTGTTGACTTAATAATTCATTCGTTAATTAATATAATCATTAATAATCCTCATCAATGTGCCACATAAGGCTCCCAACGAGTTTATCGCTACTCCATAAATTTTTCAATTATTATAATTATTCAATTTTATATAATTGAATTAATTCATTTCATAACACAAAATCATTTATATTAAATAAATTCTCATTTCCAATAATATATTTATTTAATAATATTAGAAAATTCTCAGGTATTACATGAATAATAGCACTATTTTAAAAATTCATTGGCTCCATCATTTGATCCAATATTTTTTAAGAAACCAGAAGTGCAACATTAGCACGAAGTCAATAAATTTCGAAAATCTAGCAAAGCTAGGAGATTTAGAATATAAAAACTTTCTCCATCAATATAACTCTTTACTCCACCATTACTTAATCATTCTATCAATCTAAACAACATCAATGCTTTCTATACCATAACATTTCTATACCCAGTATAGTTCATCAAACTTATCATACTTTGGAAGTTCAGGAACTTGCCACAATAATATAAGTTTAATAACTTTTCCTAGCAATACGTAGTCAAAGAATTGATTAGAGACTGTCCATATGCTTAGGGGTTCAAAACATACATACGATTATGAGTCATGGACTTACGATAAGTATGAGTTTTAAAAACCGCACCTAATCTTAATATCATCTAATCTAATCTCTATTGACTCTAACTATCAAATATAATATGAGAAAAGAACCACCTTCTCGTCATATATATATCGATAACGCGAAACCAACCTTCTAACGATTATCAATATGATAAGCCAAGTGTAAGCACAAAACCCTGCCCATACAAAGATTTGTATAACTCAGCCACCACATGAGTCCTCAGTTGAAATCCCAATTAACTCTATCTTACTTATAACTTCTCGCTCTATACTCGATACAAACTTTCTGTATCTCATCATTTATAACTCCTCGTGAGTTAAACTCGTATTATATCATAGTACATTCTTGTTATAGTCTCAAACTATAACTCTTCAATC
Organism: Panax stipuleanatus; assembly: GCA_020205555.1. Lineage (NCBI taxonomy): Eukaryota > Viridiplantae > Streptophyta > Magnoliopsida > Apiales > Araliaceae > Panax > Panax stipuleanatus. Next base: position 73,814,391 of record CM035117.1, read on the forward strand.
ATTTAAAGACCAACTGTCTTTCATCTTTAAAAAGATCACGCTGTGATCTTATTCTATAATAATCTCCTTTATGATTCTTTTCTTATCTCATTATCGTTTTATTTTAAAACTTCTTATCTCTACAACTTCATCATGACATATCATGATTTTATTATTCTTTTAAACTTATAGACTTCATCTGTTCATCGTTATTCGTCATCTCGATTATTGGAGTAAGGCAACTCCTAATTCTTCTCTCTATATCTCTTCAAGATTCTTCTTTGAATCTTCTTATTTATTTAACAACTCTTCCTTTAAGAATATCTAATTCCATTCATATAGCTCAATATTTTATTCGAGTTTTATTCCTCTCATTCTCATCTTCTTCTTATAACATTTCTAGGACTTAACTCATCCTATACATATACGTATGTGAAAAGAATCACATTTTCATTATACGTAACTTAAACTTAACTTTTTATTCTCTAAGGTCATAGCCTAAGGTACTCTTACCTAAGGTGTATAACCTACAGCTTTGATACCAACTGTAACGACCCCAAAATTCATCTGTAACGATCCCAAAATTCATACAATATAATTCTCATACTCGATCGTTAACAATACATCTTTAATCTATCATTACATCATTATTTGATATTAAAATCACAAAAAAAAATTGCGGAATAATTAAAACTTTTATAAACTTCTTTCTTTATTGCCCTGAATCGCAACCTTTACATTACATCTCTTCGATTTCAAATCTATATCATGAATTGTTACAACAAAATGACTATACAAAGTCTTACATCATAAAGCAATATCCATATACATTGGGTAACTCCACTTATAATTCAACAACATGTTACATTCAAAACATTAGATACATTTCTCATAAAACATAAGTAATCTTCGTGAATATGGATCTCTATAATTCACTTAGCACGTATCCTTACCTTGAAATCTCGACCTGCAAAAATTATTATTTGCAAGAGTGAGCTCGACAGCTCAGCAAGTTCTAACAGTTTTCATGCATCACATAACACAAAATAACATGCTCAACATACATCTCATAATTACTGAAGTAACATAGCATACATGGTTTAACTCACATAACAAATATAAAGATTAAGTTCCTTACTCAATTAATATTATTTAAATAAATCAATGTAGTCATACATTGACTTTAACATTTCATGCTTATAACATATATAACATATCATGCTCTTTGCAATAAAATTTAAAACATTTCATCATCAAGTTCACGTAGAAAATAAGAACTAAAAGACTTGCCTGGTTCGTAGATTACCAATTACCGAAAAAAGCTTAATATAATCTGCTTCATGATCCTACATAACGTATTACCATAGCATAAATTATTAGTCTCATAGCAACGTTTAGCAAACACTTAAGTAACTTCTACTTTATACTTTCTAATTCTCTTCTATTTACTCGTTTGACACTCACTGTCAAATCATATGTATAATTAACAATATCAGTTAATTATCACATAGTTAATCCTCATCGTTAGTTAACCAATCTAGGTTAACTCATTCCTCATTAACTATTAAATTAATAGTTAATTAACGCATAATTAACATTCATCATATATATCACATTATATTTTCACATAATTAATCAACTAATAATTACATACGCATAGTAAATTATAATTAATTAAATTATAATTTAAACATCCACTTTATTTATAATTAATCAATTATAATTACACAACTTATAATTTAATATAAATCATTACTCTAATTAATCAAATTATTATTAAACAAATTATAATTTATAATTAATCAAATTATAATTTATAATTAATCAAACTACATCATGCATTAAACTATAATTAAACCAATTATAATTTAAATTAAACAATTACTTAGATTATAAATAATTAATTTTAATTCATGCACTCCATAAATTATAATTAAATAAATTACAATTTAAATTACACATTTACCTTAATTATAATTATTTTAAATTATAATCACATATTAAGTTATAATTACATAAATTATACTTCAAGTTAAACATTTACTTTGATTATAATAATCAAACTATATTCATTATAATTTAACAAATTAAATTAAACCTTTACTATAATTATAATTATTTCAAATTATAATTACATATTATATTTTATCAATATAATATATTAGAAATCATTTAGCATTCTAATGTAAGTTTAACATGTTATCACATCACACATTAGGTTAACTTTTATGTTCCAAATAAAATGCACAAAAAAACAAAGCTTCAAAACTTTCCGCATACCCCACGTAGGGGCGGGGGTTCTAAGCCTAGCAATGCCCAACGGGGGGCCCCCTTCCAGGTGTTCAAATTTTGCTCGCGAACTGTGCAGAGAAAAAGCCAATTTGACTTATTTCTCCACACCAAATTCCACTTTCAGTCAATACAATTCATAACAACTTTAATAGAAAATATAATTTCTAAACTCCTAACATTTTGCAACACATTTAATCCTTAAAACACATAGTTTACAACAATCAATTCTATGATTTTTGAAGAAAAATCATTGACAAGTGTTCTTGATGAAATTGAACACTGTAGTTTATTTTCAAAACGAAATACACAATTCAAAATATGTTTGAATTTGTTTATAACCATATTAACATAACCTAACATCAATTTAAGCCACAAATAACAATTAACCATGAAATTTTGGTTTTCAAAGAAACTATATATATATTTCAAAATATTTTCACTGTGACTTTTTAATTTTTCATATTCATCATAGGTATACCAAATTAAACTACGAACTTACGCATAAAATTCATATATAGGCATGTTATGAATACAATTTATATACATATACATCATGTTCTTCAATTTTCACCATAACTCAATTATCAGAGAACTACATTATAAAGAACATAAAAACATAATTAAAACAAGGAATTTAGATTATAACCTTGACTTAGTGAGGAAGATGATGATGAGGCTTCTAGTTTTGTTTTCTCACAAAACTCCTTCCTCTCTATTTCTTTCTTCTTCTCTCTTCTTCTTCCTTTTCTCTCTATCTTTTCTCTGTATTTCTTCTTTGTTTAACCTTTTATTTTCTCTAATAGGCTAACCCTTCTAAATTGACGTATATTATAAATATAATATACATATAATATATATACAATATATGTAACTTATACTATATTAATGTAGCTACTAATTCCTTTATTAATTACATAGGTTATAATTTTGAATATCAAAAGTCCTAAGGCTTGTTTGGCAAATCAGGTTTATTTTTTTAAAAACTAACTTTTTGAGCTTAAGGCCCTGTTTGGTAAAACAAGATTAAAACCAAAGTAAGGGTCTTGTTTGGGAAAACGATTTTAAAGCTCTTTTAATTCTTTTAATAAATCCTTTAACTCAAACCTTTAATTAATTAAATCTTAACATTATAATTTAATTAATTAAAAGTTTAACATCAATTAATCACATAAAATTATCACATAATTATAATTACTCGCTAATTATAATTGCATGTAACACTCATCACATTACTCACCTAATTTAATTATCTCAATTAAATTAGAACTATAACATAAAATTATTATATCAATTAAACTAAATACTAAATATTCATTTAATTAATATATTACACTTAATTATATTATTCCATAATAATCACATAATTATTTATTTAACTCAACAAACAATTTATTTAATTAAATAAATATATAAATTCTCTTCACATCAAATCACATATTTCACAATATATAACACATATACACATACTCGTACTTAAACATCTTAAAATAAGAATTTTATTTATTAAGTTCTCATTTATTAATTCTTAAAAATCCGGGATGTCACAGTTACTGTTAAACTGTTGAAATATCCTGTGATAAAAATATAGTAATACGCGTTGTTGCACAGTAGCACAAAGTATTGCACGGTATTTTGAATTATTAGTTTTCACGTATGAAGTCACTAATTCAATAATTATTACAGTTATTACTTTTCAATATCTTATATTATTGACTCAATAATTACTACATTATTAATTGCATAGTATTTCATATTTTTGACTCAATAATTACTGCATTGATAAATGCATAATATTTTATATTATTGATTCAATAATTACTACGTTGATATTTTATATTATTGATTCAATAATTATCACAATAATCACTGCAAAATATTTCACATTATCAAATCAATAATTCATATTATTTATATAATATTATTAGATAGCATTATTGGCAATGTCTAGAAAGTTCTGTCGAGGAAAGGGTTTAGGTTATATAATTGCGAGCCAATAAGGAGAAATCCTTATCGAAAAGCCCCCTCTTTCCTGGGAACGACCTGGTTGTCAATATTGTGATTCTGTAATATTAATTGTGAATAATAATTGATTGTTGATAAATAAGATAAGTAATTATCTGTTAAATTTTGATATAAATGAAGAAATTTTTAGCATAAAACGTTTGTTGAAAGTTAACATTTTATCTTCTCCAATAAAATTAATTAATTCAAATATATTATTATAATATTATATTATAATAGTATAATGTGATAATATAATAGTTTTATAATTTGAATGGTAACATTATTATAATAAATTCATAGTATAAAATAAAATGAGGTGGAAGAGAGAAAATGGAATTAAAATTCTTTTTAATAATTATAAATGTTTTAGTATATATATATATATATATATATATATATATATATATATATATATATATATATATATATATATATATATATATATATAAACATGTGGTTGGTGGAGGTGATATGTTAGGTTGGAAATCCTTTTTCAAAAGTGGTGTGCTGAAGAAAATCATCCGAAGGAGTATATTGTCAAAAGTGGTGTGTTAAGCATTTTCTATAAATAGGGTGCTTAGTTAGAAATGAAAATCACACCAGAATCAAAAAATTCTTTGTCTATAATATTGAGTGTATTTCTTGTGAGTATAAGGATATTTTGAGTGTGGATAACAGTGCAAGATTTCATCAATATAGTATCCGATATTCCAGTCGATCTAGTATTCTACTAAGATAAATGATATTATTTTTCTCCTAAAGGATGTTATTTTCTTTCAATATTCGTAAAAGATATTATTTTCTTTCATATTCCATATTATGAAAGTAATAATATTTCATTTCATATTCCTAAATTTAAACTTAATATGGTAAGTATTACTTCTATAATTCCTGAAATGATTAGAAATTCCTTGAGTTTTGCGCTTCATCTAATATCATTTCACCGGAATATTGGTCTGAACTTTCTTATGAAATTTTTACCTTTTCATATCGGGGTACTATTCATACGTACGGTACTATTCATGAGTACTATTCACAGCAAAATTAAATTTTCTTTTCTTTGTCCAGGTTATCTTTTATGGATCTTATTCTTGAAATTGGATCCATATTTTGATTTTCATTTTTGAATTTTGCTCCACAATTGATTATTATTGAACATTATTGAACTTGGATAAATTAAATTACGAATCTCTAATATTTGTCCTTTATCTCATTTGATTCGTTCTTTATATCATTTTTCATCATCCTCAGTCTTAAATTGTGGTGAAAGTTATCTTTGGCCCGTAGTGCAAAGATGAGCTATGATTTATGAATATCTTTGGCCTGTAGTGCAAAGATGGACATATGTTTGGCATGATCATGACCATTGATGATACAAATGAATATCTTTGGCCCGTAGTGCAAAGATGAATTATTAATTTGAAATATTTATTGATTGATGTCAAAGGGATAAAATATTGATGATGGACTTTTAAATCATAGAAGATAGTAGAAATCATTCTCTACTTAACTCTTCTAATGAATTGTTATTTCCGCTGCAGTTGTTGATCTAAAACTTGTTGTCCATAATATTTTATCTGATTTATTGAAGGCTAATGATAATTTATTCTTCATTATCGTAGTCATAATATTCTTTACTGGGCTAGTTGAGCTCACCCTTTTCTTTCCTTGTACTCTTAAGGAAATGATAATACAATTGGGACTAGCCGGGGGATAGAGTGATGGTCCGAGAAAGAGCTATAGTAGTCTTCACTATTTTGTAAAATAGTGTGATAATAATTGTAATTAATGAGGACTGAATTTGAGCGTTTATATTTCGTATTATATACGATCTGTATTAAAGCTCACAGTTTGTGTGGTCGTATTTTGCACGATCGTTTGATAAAAAGATTTGTATTTGGATTCTATACCATGTATTTGGTGACTCAGAATGGGTTATGTATTGGACCTATTTTGGGGGCATTACAGTTGGTATCAGAGCTTAGGGATATGATCTTTGACGGAGATCTGTGAATAGAACTAGGAGGGGAGAGACGAGTAAAACCTTCGCTAGTGTGTCCTACCTAAGCTTACTTGCTATTGGTCGGTCGGAACATAGGGATAATATGTGACATGTCAATTTCTTTAATTAACCCTTGTTTTGTGGTAGTATTTGAGAATGACAGCTGAAAATCTAAGCAATGGAGCATTTGAGAACATTGAGGCACCGTTAATCACCAATCAGGATAATGTGCATCAGGAAGGCAATAATCCTCCTGTGAACAACACCACAAATCAAACGATGAATGATGGGATGTTTAGAAGCTTTCTACAATTTATGCAAAACCATGCGAGAGAGACTCCTGTTCAAAATGTAGGTGGAAACAATGGTAACTCGTGGCTTGTCACTGCCAAGCAATTCAAGGAGTTGGGACCGTCGGAGTTTTTGGGAAAGCCAAATTCACTCAAGGCAGAAGCTTGGTTTAAGCAAATCACCAAGATATTTGATATCCTGGGATGCACAGAGGGGCAAAAGGTTCCCTTTGCCACCTTTATGTTCCATGGAGAGGCATATTACTGGTGGGAATCTGTGAAGCGTACTCATCTTTCCGCACTTAAGATGTCTTGGGAGGAGTTCCAGAAATTGGTCAACGACAAGTACTTTCCTAAAAGTATTCGTCATATGAAGGAGGTAGAATTCATTAAAATGGAATAGAACAATATGGCTGTGTCCCAATACAAGGCTAAGTTTGTGGAGTTATCCCGGTTTGCATCTCATTTGGTGGATAATGAGGAACGAATGACACGAATGTTTCTAAGAGGTTTGAAACCTGAAATTCGTCAATACCTCATTTCTCACAAACTTTATTTGTATTCAGATGTTGTGAACAGGGCTCAATTATTGGAACGAGATAATGAGTCTGTTTAACTAAGGGATAACAATCATAGTCGTACCGGTGGCAACAGTCATCGGAACAATGATAACCAGTGGAGAAGAAATAATAATGCCAGAAATGGTAACCACTTCGATGGTAATCATGGCCAAGACAATAAAAGAACTGAGTTAGGTGGGAATTTCAAGAAGAGAAGATACAATAATGACGACGAAAAGACATCGGCAGCAGCACTAGTACCATCAACCGTTTCTAGGGGAGGGGAACGACCACCGGTCGTATGTTATAAATGCGGACAAGAGGGACACATCAGTCCAAACTACACATAGCAATCTAGGGTGTGCTACAATTGTGGAAAAGAAGGTCACATAGCTCGAGTGTGCCCTGTAGCGAATTTAAGTCCAACTGGGATGGTAACTCCAAAGGCTGTCATGGACAAGTCAAAGTCAGTGGTTCAGGGGAGAGCTTTTGTCGTGACTACCCAAAAAGCGAGGTACCTGAACAAAGTTATCACGAGTAAGCTAATAATAAACTCTTGCAAAGTCTATACCTTATTAGATACCAGTTCTACCCATTCTTTTATTTCACCTGCTTGTGCTCAACGTTTGAACTTGACCCCTGACAAATTAGACTTTGACTTATCTGTTGAAACTTCATTGGGAGAAACCTTCATTACATCCATAGTTTACAAATCTTGCTTGATTCAAATTGGCACCCTCACATTACCTGTTAATCTCATCTCTTTGAAAATACTTGCATTTGATGTGATTTTAGGAATCGATTGGTTAACCACTCATCATGCAAAAATTGATTGTTTTCGTAAGGTTATTAGTTTTCATATTCCTAACCAACCTGTTATGCGAATTCAAACAACTAAACCACTAAAGTCAATCAATGTCATTTCAAGTCATAAAGCTATTCGTTTATTGAAAAACGGATGTCAAGCTTTCTTAGCCCATGTCACCGATTTAAACAAGAATACATCAGATTTGAATGATATTTCTATTGTTAATAAATTTTCTGATGTATTTCCTGAAGAACTTCCTGACCTACCCCCATAATGTGAAGTTGAATTCTTTATTGACCTTGAACCTGGTACAAAACTCATTTCCAAAATCCCATATCGAATGGCTCCTATTGAACTACATGAGTTAAAGATCCAACTACAGGAGTTATTAGACATCGGCTTTATACGTCCTAGTACATCGCCTTGGGGTGCTCCTGTTTTATTCGTAAAGAAGAAAGAAGGGAGTATGCGACTTTGTATTGACTATTGGGAGTTGAACTGTGTTACCATCAAGAATAGGTATCCGTTACCACACATTGATGACTTCTTTGACCAGTTGCAAGGTGCTAAATTCTTCTCAAAGATCGATCTTTGTTCTGGATATCATCAGTTAAAGATTAAAACTGATGGCATTCCAAAGACTGTCTTCAGAACTCGATACGGGCATTATGAATTCTTAGTCATGTTTTTTAGAATGACTAATGCTCCTGTGGCTTTCATGGATATGATGAACCGGATATTCAAGGAATATTTGGATCATTTTGTGGTTGTATTTATTGATGACATCCTCTTTTAGTCCAAAAGTCGTGAAGATCATGAACAACACTTGAGGCTAGTACTCCAAAAGCTTCGTGAAAACAAGCTATATGTCAAGTTGAAGAAATGCGAGTTCTGGCTTGAGGAAGTAGCATTCCTTAGGCACGTGGTATCGAAACATGGAGTATCGATTGACCCGACGAAGATTGAAGCAATACAAAGTTGGGAACAACCTAAGCCAGTAACCAAAATACGTAACTTTCTGGGCTTGGCTGGTTATTATCGGAGATTCGTGAAAGGATTTTCTCGAATTGCTACCCCATTAACGCAGCTGACTCGAAAAGATACAAAATTCGGATGGAACGAGGAATGTGAGAAGAGCTTCCAAGAGCTCAAGAGGAGACTCATTTCAGCACCTATTCTAACAATACCATTTGGTTTGGATGGATTTGTCATCTACAACGATCCTTTAGGCAAAGGGTTAGGATTTGTTCTCATAAAACATGGGAAAGTCATAGCCTATGCCTCGCGACAACTCAAAGAATATGAGAGGAATTATCCTACTCATGACCTAGAGTTTGCAGCTGTCGTTTTCGCGTTGAAGATCTGGAGACACTACTTGTATGGAGAGAAAGTGGAGATCTATATAGATCATAAGAGCCTCAAATATTTCTTCACTCAAAACGAACTCAACATGCGCCAACGACGTTGGCTGGAGTTGTTGAAAGATTATGACCATACCATCCAATACCATTCTGGAAAAGCAAACGTGGTAGCTGACGCGTTGAGTAGAAGATCATATGCGGGAACGAGTGCGATGCTGTCAACACAAAAGCCCATTTTGTATGACTTACAAAAGATGAAGATAAAGTTAAAAACTCTAGGGACCCACGTGAAGATAGCAAATATAAGCATAGAACCAATTTTAATTGATAGAGTTAAAGCTACTCATGCTTCAGACCCGGAGCTGATGAATATAAAGAAAAAGATGCAAGAAGGTGCTATTCCAGAAGCAAGAATTGATGAATAGGAAATATTTTGAGTCAACTCCAGACTTTATGTTCCTAACAACTCTGATTTGAAGTATAAAACTATGATGAAGACACATAACACACCGTTCGTAATCCATCCTGGAAGTACCAAAATGTATCGTGATCTTCGACATACATTTTGGTGGAGCAGTATGAAGAGAGAAATCACAGAGTTTATCTCAAGATGTCTAACTTGTTAACGTGTCAAGGCAGAGCATCAAGTGCCAAAGGGTCCATTGCAACCACTTGAAATTCCAAAATGGAAGTGGGAACACATCAACATGGATTTCATTACGGGTCTTCCCAAAGTTTCTCAAGGCATAGATGCAATTTGCGTTATTGTCGATAGATTAACCAAGTCTGCTCATTTCTTGCCTATACGAGAGACTTATTCACTTGAACGCCTTGCTCGTATGTACATAAATGAGATTGTTAGACTGCATGGTATGCCAGTATCCATTGTTTCGGATCGAGACCCAAGATTCACTTCACGATTTTGGGTCAGCTTGCAGAAAGCTATGGGCATCGATTTACGATTTAGTTTTGCATATCATTCTCAAACGGACGGGCAATCAAAAAGGACTATTCAAATTCTTGAAGATCTATTGAGACTCTGTGTTCTAGACTTCAAAGGAAGTTGGGATAAGTACTTACCATTAGTGGAATTCTCCTACAACAACAGTTATTAGGCAAGTATAGGCATGGCTTCATTCGAGGTGTTGTATAGACAAAAGTGTCGTTCTCCAGTATGCTGGGACGAGGTGGGTGAAGCAACATTATTGGGACCAGAGTTAGTACGTATGACTACGGAAAAGATTCAAATGATCCGGTAACGTATACAAACTGCACAAGATCGACAAAAGAGTTATGCTGATCTTCATTAAAGGGACGTGGAGTTTAATGTCGGAGATCATGTATTGTTACGTGTTGCTCCATGGAAAGGAGTTACGAGATTCGAAAAGAGAGTAAAGCTCAACTCACGATTTATTGGTCCCTTTGAAATTCTTGACCGAGTAGGAACTATAGCCTATAGACTCGCCTTACCTCCAAGCATGTCTCGTGTTCATAATGTTTTTCACATATCCATGCTACGTAAATATGTGAAAGACCCAAACCATATTATTGAATTAGAACCATATGAGATAGCCGAAGATTTAACGTTTGAGGAGATACTTGTCAAGATCTTGGATAAGAAGAAACATGTTCTACGCTCAAAGGTTATATCTCAAGTCAAAGTTTTATGGAGAAACCATAATATTTAGGAATTAACCTGGGAGTTAAAATCGAAAATGAAAGCAAGATATCCTCACTTCTTTGACATACCAGGTACGTACGTCAATTTCGAGGATGAAATTTCATAAGGATGAGAGGTTGTAAGAGCCCAACTTTTTATGAATAAGATTTAATTTCCATTACATATTATTTTAAATAGTAGGGTGTTGATTTAATAAAAGTGATAAGTTATGGGTGATATGTGCAAATTTTACACAGTAAACAAGTGGTCATAAAATATTCGTTGTGTCGGAGAATATTCGTTTGATCGGGAAATATTCTTTTTATCGGAGAATATTTGTATAACGGCGCAGTCATTAGTGGACCCCACAATAGAATAACTGTCGAATATAGAAAGCGACAGAAATAACTTTTTTATAAAAATAACAGTAAAGCTGTTACCGTTAAACTGTTGAAATACCCGGTGGTAAAAAATAATAATACGCGTTGTTGCACAATAGCACACGGTATTGCACAATATTTTGAATTATTGGTTCTTACGTAAGAAGTCACTCATTCAATAATTGTTACAGTAATTACTGTTTAATATCTTATATTATTGACTCAATAATTGCTACATTAATAATTGCATAGTATTTCATATTATTGACTCAATAATTGCTAAATTGATAATTGCATAATATTTTATATTATTGATTCAATAATTGCTACGTTGATATTTTATATTATTGATTCATTAATTGTCACAATAACCACTGCACAGTATTTCACATTATCAAATCAATAATTCATATTATTTGAATAATATTATTAGATCTCATTATTGGTAATGTCTAGAAAGTTTTGTCGAGGAAATGGGTTAGGTTATATAATTGCACGCTAATAAGGAGAAATCCTTATCGGAAAGCCCCCTCTTTCCTGTGAACGACCTGGTTGTCAATATTGTGATTATGTAATATTAATTGTGAATAATAATTGATTTTTGATAAATAAGATAAGTAAATATTTGTTTAATTTTGATATAAATGAAGGAATTTTTAGCATGAGACGTTTGTTAAAAGTTGACATTTTATCTTCTCCGTTAAAATTAATTTATTCAAATGTATTATTATAATATTACATTATAATAGTATAATGTGATAATATAATAGTATAATTTTATAATTTGAATGGTAACATTATTATAATAAATTAATGGTATAAAATAAAATGAGGTGAATAAGAGAAAATGGAATTGGAATTCTTTTTAATAATTATAAATATTTTAATATATATATATATATATATATATATATATATATATATATAAAAACATGTGGTTGGTGGAGGTGATATGTTAGCTTGGAAATCCTTTTTCAAAAGTGGTGTGCTTTCAAAAGTGGTGTGCTGAAAAAAATCATCCGTAGGAGTAAATTATCAGAAGTGGTGTGCTAAGCATTTCTTATAAATAGAGTGCTTAGTTAAAAATAAAAATCACACCAGAACCAGAAAATTCTTTCTTTATAATATTGAGCGTTTTTCTTGTGAGTATAAGGATATTTTGAGTGTGGATAACAGTGCAAGATTTTCTCAACATAATATCCGATATTTCAGTCAGATCTAGTATTGTACTAAGGTAAAAGATATTATTTTTCTCGTAAAGAATGTTATTTTCTTTCAATATTCGTAAAAGATATTATTTTCTTTTATATTACATATTATGAAAGTGATAATATTTTATTTCATATTCCTAAATTTAAACTTACTACGGTAACTATTGCTTCTATAATTTCTGAAATGATTAGAAATTCCTTGAGTTTTGCGCTTCATCTAATATCATTTCACCAAAATTTTGGTCTGAACTTTCTTATGAAATTTTTCCGTTTTCGTATCGGGGTACTATTTGTAGACACTCGAAATTTCGTTTTCCTGTTACTAACACTGTAGGAGGGCAAAACTGTCTGATCAACTCAACCCCAGTCTCAATACCGAGCCGTCAATCAACCTCGGTCTCAAAACCAGGCCGTCAAATCAACCCCGATCCCAAAACCGGGCCATCAACTCAACCCCGGTATCAATACCGGGCCGTCAACTAAACCCTGGTCTCAATATTGGGCCATCAACTCAACCCCGGTCCAATACCGGGCTGTTAAATCAGCCCCAGTCTCAACCCGGGAGGTACAGGTCAGCCCCGATCTCAACCCGAGAGGTACAGGTCAGCCCCGGTCTCAACCCGAGAGGTACAGGTCAGCCCCGGTCTCAACCCGGGAGGTACAGGTCAGCCCCGATCTCAACCCGGGAGGTACAGGTCAGCCCCGGTCCCAACTCGGGAGGTACAGGTCAGCCTCGGTCTCAACCTGGGAGGTACAGGTCATCCTCAGTCTTAACCTGGGAGGTACAAGTCAGCCCCGGTCTCAACCATGGTGGTACAGGTCAGCCCCGATCTTAACCCGGGAGGTACAGGTCAGCCCCGGTCTTAACGCGGGAGGTACAGGTCAGCCCCAATATCAACTTGGAAGGTATAGGTTAGCCACAGTCTCAACTAGGGAGGTACAAGTCAGCCCCGGTCTCAACCTGGGAGGTACAGGTCAGCCCCGGTCTCATCCAGGGAGGTCAGGTCAACTTTAGAAAAAATCCTTATGCATCACAACATCTCCAAAGAAAATCTTGGAGGGACCAAGTCAGCCTCAGAGACAACACTGAGGACAAACAGACTCGAATGAGATCCAAATCTTAGAAACAACCCCAGGAAATCAACTGAAGGCCATGTCAACTCTGAAGGCAACTCCGGGAGGGGCAAAACGGTTATTTTACCAATTCTAAACTGATTTAGTCAAAAATTAAGTCGAATTGATGCCACTAAGGTCAGAATGAACCATAACAATGATCCTGAGTGCAAATAGCGCAAGACAGCTCAACATACAAACTGTGGGAAATCAAAGACCTGGTTATAAACCCGTCTTCTTGGACCCGGAAAATGTTTTATCCTATGTCATTGTGACACCCTCGGTGAGGGCTTTCCGAAAAGGTACAAGACGCCTCAAACGGACACTCCGATCAAAAGTTAGAAAGTTCTGAACCTGACATCGTATTGCTCAGAGTGCACGTACTTCGATGTAACGGGACCCACCACGTGGGCTCTGCCACGTGGAGCCGCACCTCTACCTGCAGTAGCAGCATGTAGAGTGTAGGCTCCTAGGTCTATATATATGAGCTCACCCCCAGCTCATTTGAAAAAGAAAAAATGCTCTGAACCCTTGCCCGTTTGGTTTTCCAGCTATTTTTTTGTCTTCCAAACCCAAATTTTTTTAATCTAACACGTAGATATACCCACATACTACCACATATCAGAAAATAACCGATAGATTAGGACGTTTAACGCCTACGATTTGGCAAAAAGCCCGTATAGCAGTCTATTGTGAGTATTTTTACAATCAGAAAGTTATTATTACTTCTTCGAACTTTTATACACTTGCATATCAACTTTTGTTTTCTAAGTATGCCCGGAACTCAGTTCCGTGGCTGTTTTTGTCAAGTTTTGGTACATTTTAGTACCTAAACGCATTTTCTGGCATTTCTACAACTCGGATTGACGATCCGTCGCTTCCAGCAGCTTTTATATACTTGCATCTTCGTATTGAGCAACTTCGCCGACTGGGTTATCTTCCCAGTCCGGATTTGGCTTTTTTTTTTGTATATATTTAACTGTATATATATTAACTTTTCAATTTTGTCAAGCTCGAATGTCAAATCCTCGGTAGTTTACTGCTTATATATATATATATATATATATATATATATATATATATATGCATATATAAGCAACATTCACCACACTGGGTTATCTTCCCAATCTTGGTTGACTACTTTTCTGTCTATATATATATATTTACATTCCAGTTCGGCCTTGATCATTCTGTGGCCTTTTTACTGCTTTTATATATATATATATATATGCATATATTTGCAATATTAACCATACTGGGTTATCTTCCCAGTCTTGGTTTACTACTTTTCTGTCTATAAATATATATTTACATTCCAGTTCAGGCTGGATCATTCTATGGTCTTTTTACTGCTTATATATATATATATTTATATTTATATTTCAGTCCGGGCCTCTGAGTGAAAACCCACTGCCCTTTATTACTTTTCTATATATTTATATTCTGTCCAGCCTAGATCATTCCATGACTTTTATACAACTTTTATAAATATATATATATATATATATATATATATATTTACATTTTAGTTCGGGAATCGGTGTGAAAACCCATCGCCCTTTACAACTTTCGTATATATAATTATATATATATTGCTTGACTCATTTTTATTAAATTATAGCTTTAAATATTCATTTGATATGAATCGGCATTGACATTTCTACGGGCGAACTAGATTTCTTTAAATCTCGCCAAATCTAGCTTTCAAATGGTTCAAAATAGATACAGATAGAACCAGGAAGCTAGAATGGCTGCGATTTATTTAAATATAGCGTTTTTTTAGTTTTAGTTATAAAAGCTACCTCGCGGCCCTTATATCACTATCTAATGGGAACGAGATGCTTCGGCCAGGTACGAACCAGGATTTACTGATGAATCCTTGGTTCTGGCGATCTTTGGATATATTTCTGTACAAATTTTAGCTGTGCAGGTTTATTAGCCTCCCTATTTGAGCCTAGGAATCGTGGGATTCATGATCAAACAGATCAGAATCTGATTCCCACGATGGACACACTCCACTTTACAAATGTACCCTGCCAGTTTTTCTATAAAAATGTACATGCACAAGACCTTAAAACGGTTATCTGGATTTAAGGTCTCAACATAGTAAAAACATGGTTTGTCGTGTCAGAGTCACTCCGATGGCTATCATGTCCATGTGAAGACTGACACTTGTATTTATTTTTGTGGTCGAGAATGCTTCGCTGCCCGACAATCACTATTCAAATTGAGCCTTAAGGCTGAAAAGATAAAACTAAAGTATCGATGTGCTTCAATTTTTATGTTAGCGTAAAGGCTTTGAAAACCTTCTTTCAAAACATCATTTCAATAACCTTATCGAAAAAAGAAGCTTTTACAAATCAAATCAAACACTTTTGCAAATCAAATCAAAGACTTTTTGCAAAATTAAATTAAACCCTTCGTATATAGGTTCAACGATGCATAAACATAATTCCAATCAAAGCATATGCCCAATTTCTTACAGCATTCACACACACATTGCATATTTAAAAGGGAAATATTGAAAAGATGTGGTACCGTGTTTACACTAGAGTTGTGGGGTGCCTAGCAACTTCCCCACACTTAACTAAGCCCCCGAACTCAAAACTTTGTTTTCAAAGATCAAGTTTCGACAGTGTCCAGCAATTGGGCCTCTTCCAAACAAAACTCAGTTGAGTTGGTACAACCATTTCAAATCTACCAACTGGCGACTCTGTAAAACATTCAATCGTCAACATAATATATGTTGGCCTTTTCCTTAAAAACCCTTCAAAGCCTTTTTCACAAATAAAAAGAGTAAGGGTAGAGATAACTTAGGAAGAGAGAAAGATCTGGGTTGTGACCCGACCCGCGGATTTTTTCCCGACGTCGACAGGTGGCGACTCTGCTGGGGACAGTAAAGGGCTTAGGCCGCGTTCAAATTTTTTCAAAAATTTCCCTTTTAAAAACTACGTATGTGTGAATGCTGCTTCTTTACATTGAATGAATGCGTGAATGCTGCGTCTTTATATTGAATGAATGTGAGTGAATGCTTTCCTGCATTTTTAGTGCTTCGCACCCATATTAGTGCTTCGCACCAATGTCATCATATGCATAACGATGAGACACGATGTATGTGAATGTATGTTGTGTGATTCCTCCTCAGGGAGGCAAACCAGTCGGTGATAAGTAATGTCTATGGGGATGACTAAGTCTCTGGTGCTCATGAAAATGCACCACCCAGATTCGCTCCAATTGAAAGATCGGATTAATTTTCCCTCTAGTAGATTGCAATGATATGGGAACCTTCATGCCAAAAAGTCACGAGAGTAGCCTAAGATAGGTCAGCCTCTGATTAACCAAATCCGATGGGAAGCTTCTTTCATGCCTTCCTCTTTCAATTAAATATCAAGTTTTCAATTCCAATGTAAATAAACACAATGTAAATATCATAATGAAAAATTTACATTCCATGTTATAATACATCTTGTCATCAAAAAAACTGACCTCTGTTTTGCAGAATAAAGATTAAAAAATCACAAAAAAATACATCATAGCATGAATCATATCCCTATCTACTTCAAGAAATTGACACGCCTACGTTTTGTTGTAGGTGAAAAATTGGTCCTGTTACTAGATCTAAGTCTAAGAAAGCACTAAGTCCACCCACGGACATGACTTCAAGTGCTCATCCAGAATCAACCTCTGTCTCTAGGGAAGAGTTTGAAGGACTAAAGAAACAGATAGCTGAATTGGCCATTTTCCCGAGAGAACAAAGTAAGGCTCTTAAATGGAAGCAAGCCCAAGCTCACACAGAACTAGGAACACTTGGTGGTAGTGGTGGCAGTCAAGAGACCGAAAAGGCAGATACTCAAATTTTTGGACCAAAAACCAGGACACAACCAACAAAACCCCTAAAATCACCACCCTCAACAAAGAACAGGAAGCTGGTGACATTCTAAAGAAAGTACAGAAGATGGAAGAAACCATACGGTCTATCAAAGGGACTGGGGAATTTGGTAGTGTCAATTATTCAGACCTCTGCATATTCTTTGGGCTATTTATCCTGAAAAATTTAGAACTCCTGATTTTGAGAAATACGATGGATTGGGAGACCCCTATACCCACTTGAAAGTATTCATTGGAGAACTCGGATCCTATGTAGAGGACGAGAAACTTTGAATGTAGTTATTTTAGAAGAGTCTGACCGGAGAGGCTAGAGCCTGGTACGCCCGTCTAGATAACTCCAAAATTCACAGTTGGGAAGAGTTGGGCCATGCCTTCCTCAGTTAATACCGCTTCCAATCTCAGCTGGCTCTAGACAGATACCAGATAACCAAAATTAAGAAAAAAAGTTCTGAGTCATTCAGAGAATATGCCCAACGATGGAGAAGGGTTGCAGCACAAGTCACCCCAGCTATGACTGAGTCTGAGATAGTCATGACCTTCATCGATATTCAAGACGCTCCATATTACGAGAGGGTCCTAGCAGGCATAAGAAAACCATTCTCTGAAATGATCAAGCACGGTGAAATGGCCGAAATGGGATTGAAGTCTGGGAAGATAAAGGACCTGACTGCCTTGGATGCCGTTGCCGAACATATCCAGTCCGAGAATTATGGGAGTAATCCCCGAAGAACACATAAGAAGAAAGCTGAATAAGTGTCCTTAGTATTGCAAGGACAGAATCCAAGGGGTGATTTAAGCAATATTCCCATTCAAAGGAGGAATTATACCCCTTTTCAAGCTCTGGTACAACCTTCGAACCCTCCATTTCAGAAGACTATGGAGGCCAAACGTCGGAGAACATTCACCCCATTACAGGATTCACTCGAGAATGTGTTGAAACTGTTAACCACAAAGAAGAAGATTGGGCAACTCCTTCCACCAACCAATACTGGTGGACAGAATTTTGATCCAAGCAAGAAGTGTGCCTACCATTCTGGATCTTCGGGCCATGACACCCAAGACTGTTGGTCTCTTAAGCACAAAATCCAAGACTTGATTGACAACAGAGAGATTGTGGTAACAAAACCGGAGCAACCACACGTGCAAGATAATCCCCTCCATCAGCACAAAGAGGAAAATGTCAATATGATCAACACAGGAAATGGAGAAGGATCCAAGTACCTCTGTTATGTGGGGGAATCAACTCCATCCAACAATAACAGCCCAGACAGTTGGGAGTATTCAGAAAGGCAATTCCTGATAGAACAAGTGATTAAGTCTATCAAGGAACAAATTGTACAGTTAGCAGAATTGGTTGTATACCAACATCAAATTACCAGGCAGCTGATAAACCAGACCAACTAGTCTGATGCAAGTCCTCCCACACCGGAGATCAGTCCCATTCCCATGAGGGATCACTACTAGTCTCATGAGCATGAACCCTGGGCCGACAAGATGGCCAAAGATGAGAATTTCCAAGCTGGTAGGAAATTCTTATTTTAAAGGAATTTCACTAACCTAAACCAGCCAATGGAGGAAATCCTCTAGTTGTTAATCAACGAGGGAATGGTTACCGATTTACTCGATCAAAGAAATTTAAGCCTAACCAAATCTGTCAGTACCACTCTAATGCACCCAGCCATGATACTGAGGATTGCTGGGCACTTCGTAACTTGATTTAGAACATGATTGAAAGCGGTGAATTGATAAAACTGAAACTTGATTATGGCCTCCCAGATGAAGACACTCTCTTTATTCCTACCGCGTGGAATCAGTATACAGTGGCTGTTGTTTCTTGTGATAGTGAACCAACCCGCACACCCTTAGTACTGCCAGGAAAAGGGGTCCAAGAAACACAAAATCATGTGAAAGTCGCCGCACCCAAGCCTTTAATCTTCCCTTCAGACCTCAGTATCCAGTTATCAGTTTGAAGAGGGTCCCATGGAACTACGGGAATGATGAAGGTTCCACCTCCAACAACATTGCCATTGTACCAAAGGATAATCCATTGTACCTGCCTTAGCGGGTGATCAAACCAGTCATAAAAGCCAAAGAAAAGGTGGCTGAAGAGAAAATCAAAGAGTTCCTCAGTAAAATGGGACACAATGAAATCAAGGTGGTGCAAAGTTTGAAAGACCCACCCAAGCAAATTTCCATCCTAGATTTGGTCTTATCCTCAATGGATCATCACAACATTTTGGTGAAAGTACTGGAAGAAGCCCATCTACCACATACCGTGGATGCTGAGAAATTCTGTCACGTGGTAGAACACATTTTCAACAACAATGTGATATCTTTCATTGACGATGATATACCTGCAGAAGGGATGGGTCATCGCAAGTCATTACACATAGCAGTGATGTCTTTCGGGTATGTGATCGGAGGTGTGCTCATAGATGGAGGATCATCCCTCAACATCTGTCCCTACGATACCCTGGAGAAAATGAAGATTAACCTGAACCGGATCAAAACCAGTCATGTGGTCATCCGGGCTTTCGCTGGATCTCGTCGACAAGTTATAGGAGAAATAGAGCTTCCACTAGAGATTGGTCCGCACACTTTCTATGTGTCCTTTTAGGTGCTCAACATCGCTACTGGATATAACTTGTTGTTGGGCAGGCCATGGATCCACATGGCAGGGGTAGTGCCGTCCACCCTCCATCAATAACTCAAATACATTATCAACGACAACCTAATCACGGTGAATACCGAACCGAAATACCCTGTCTGCATACAGGGAGAAATGCCGGTGATCAGCCTGGATGCAGGGATTGAACCTGCTAGTTTTCAAGCCCTGGAGGTGAGTGATACTCAGTATCTACCTATTAGAGCACCAGCCCTAAAGCCAAAGAGCTCCCTTGAAGTAATAACAGTATGCTAAGAGATGGTATCTTTAGGTTTTCAACCTGGAGAAGGTTTAGGAAAGAACCAACAAGGTATCACAAGTCCAATCCAAATCCCGAGCCAGATAGGGAGAGCCGGATTGGGTTATTCATCCGGGTCAAGCTGCCGGAATCCACATAAGCACCCTAAGGCTCATGTTTCCACCATATTGTTGTCAAATCTCGCTGATGCTGGCTTTGTAAAGCCAATAAGGAAGATTCTTACTGTGATATCAGGCATGCTGTTTCCTCCAATCATACCAGCCGGGGAAAGGAAATCCTCAAAGCATGAAGGTGATAGAAAAAAGGGAAAAGAAAAGATCCTGTACGAAGGACGAGACCTATTTGCTAACATGCGGGTTATCATAAACTATGATGGTATGAATGATGAGATCCCGGATAGTGACGATGAGGATCAGATTCAAATTCCTCACGTCAAGAAAGGAAAGGGGGGCAGTTCAAAGAAAAACCCGTGCCCTTTTGTAAAGGATGTCTCAGTCATTATCCGAGACGAGGCAGACGAGCATAATTTCTTGATCCTCCCTGTTCATGAGGATCTAACCCTAGATAACTGGAGCAGCGTCCCTTATCTCAGTCAAAAGGGTAAAAGGGCAGAGAGTCCATCTGCCCTGTAACATATTTTCATTTACTGCTTACTTTCGATTGCACAGCTATAGCAGTAACTTTTGTCATGCTTTGCCAAATGCTTTGTATATTTAAGCAGTTGTATATATTAAAGTGAAAGCATTTTTGTTTTCAGGACTCTAGAGTTAGATTTGTTTGTCACTGCTGATGAGATGCCAACCTATCACAGTGACTATAACTTTGATGTAGAACTGAACTTCAACTTGATGGATATTGATCAAGAGGAAGAAGATGACTATGAGGTGCCCGAGGAGATCAAAGAATGGGTCGCAGACAAACCCAAGCCAAACCTCGACCAAACCACCACTATCAATATAGGAACCTCCAAAAACATCAAAGAAATCCAAATAGGCATAGACCTCACACCAGACCAAAAAACCGACCTGATCGAACTTCTAATACAGTTCCAAGATGTGTTTACATGGTCACATGAAGACATGATTGGCCTATCTATTGATATTGTCATCCATCGAATTCCCATCAAAGATGGATTCAAGCCAGTCAAATAGAAGCTCAGGCGATTGAAACCTGAATGGAGTCTGAAAGTCAACGAAGAGGTCGTTAAACAATTCAAAGCCGGTATCATCATGGTATCAACATACCCAGAGTGGCTGTCAAACATAGTCCCCGTACCTAAACCCAGAGGGAAAGTACAAGTATGCGTGGATTACCATGATTTGAATAAAGCCTACCTCAAGGATAATTTCCAATTACCTTTCATCCACATCCTGATCAACAATACGGCGCAGTATGGCATGTATTCCTTCATGGATTGCTTTGTTGGTTACCATCAAATCATGGTTGCTGAAGAAGACCGGGAGAAAATAGCTTTCATCACTCCCTGGAGAACTTTTTGCTACAGAAGACTATCCTTCGGCCTCATCAATGAGGGAGCCACATATCAATGAGCCATGATGGCCCTATTTCATGACATGATGCATAAGGAGATAGATGTTTATGTGGATGACATCATCATCAAATCCCGAAGGGAGGATGATCACCTTGACCATCTCAGGAAGCTATTCAATAGGTTGCGTAAGTACAACCTCAAGCTGAATCCTGCCAAATGTACTTTTGGGGTCAAATCAACCATGTTGCTGGGATTCCTGGTGAGCAATCAAGGCATCGAGCTAGACCCTTCCAAGATCAAAGCCATCCCTGAAATGCCAGTACCTCGAACAGAGAAGGAGATACGCGGGTTCCTGGGAAGGATCAACTTCATAAGCCGATTCATTTCCCAGCTCTCAGCAACCTGTGAACCCATCTTCAAGCTACTAAGGAAGAATTCTTCCACCAAATGGAATGAGGATTGTCAGAAAGCCTTCCTCGCCATCAAAAAGCAACTAATCAAAGCACCAGTCTTGGTACCCCCAAGGGACGGAGTTCCCCTGTTTATGTACATGTCCGTCAATGACAATGCAATGGGCTGTATGCTGGGACAGAAAGATGATAGTAGCAAGGAGAGAGCCATCTACTACATCCGCAAAAGGTTTAGCAGTGGTGAACAGAAGTACACCCTGATCAAAAAGATGTGTTGTGCGTTAGCATGGGCTGCAATGAGGTTACAAGATTACCTCCATGGGCACACGACCTATCTCATATGCTGCATGGATCCACTAAAATACGTATTTAACAAGCCAATATTGAATTGTCTATTGTCCAAATGACAGTTGATCCTACAGCAGTTTGACATTGTCTATGTGACTCAGAAGTCCATCAAAGGTCAAGGCATTGCAGATCAATTAGACGAAGCACCATCAGGAGGGTTCGAGCCCCTGGATACTTATTTCCCAGATGATGGGATCATGACAATTCAACAACTCCAACAATAGAATACAGTCCAACCATGGAAAATATATTTCGATGGAGCGGTAAATATGGAGGGTGCAGGAGCTGGGGCAGTCCTTATCTCTGGTACAGGAGAACAATATCCTGTGGTTACCAAACTATAATTTGGCAACACCAACAACACAGCCGAGTATGAATGCTACATAATGGGGTTGAAATTAGCCCAATTCATAGGTATCAAACATTTACTAGTCTTCAGAGACTCTGAATTGGTCATCCGACAAACCACTGAGGTATATCACACCAAAGAACTGCATTTGCTGCCCTATCACCGGCAGGTTGTTAACATATCTTTGGATTTTCAAGACATAGTCTTCATCCATATTCCTCGGGGTAGGAATGACTTCGCTGATGCATTGGCGACATTAGCTATGTTGATCCACATATCCGATAGGAGTGGGATTCCCTGCATTAAATTCACAAGTCAGAAGGCCCCGACATACGAGAATTACATTGGAGACATATCAGATGAAATACCCCCTATCAAACAGCCTTGGTATCAAGACATCAAGGAATATCTTTGAGATGGATCTACACCCGCTGGGGCAAACCAATCCGAATGAAAGAGGATTCATAAAATAGCTATGAAGTTCTATCTGAGCAGAGATGCACTATACAAAAGGGATACTGGAATAGGCCTGTTAAGATGCCTTGATAAAGAGCAAGCCCAGAGATTGATGGATGAAGTCCACGGTGGAGTCTGTGGTCCACATATAAGTGGTCATCAGCTGGCTAAGAAGATATTAAGAATAGGACATTATTGGATCTCTCTTAAAGCTGACTGCGACGATCATGTCAGGAGATGCTTTCAATGCCAAGTACATGGAAATGCCATACATACTCCTCCAAATGAGCTACACAACATGAGTTCACCATGGCCTTTCTCCATGTGGGGAATGGATGTGATCGGTCCAATAGAACCAAAAGCCAGTAATGGTTATCCATTCATCTTCACCATGATCGATTACTTCACCAAATGGGTTGAAGTTTCCTCTTTCCCCAAAGTCGAGAAAAAGGTCATCATTGGTTTCATCAGAAACAATATCATCTGTCGATATGGGCAACCGGAGGTGATCATATCTGACAACTCCAAAAACTTGAACAATTAGATGATGAGAGAACTATGCAACAAGTTTAACATCAAGCATCTCAATTTTGTCATCTATCGGTCCAAGATGAATGGTGTTGTCGAAGCGACCAACAAGAACATCAAGAAGATTATGCAAAAAATGTCCCCCAATCACAAAGAATGGCCTGACCTGCTGCCTTTAACTCTGTTAGCATACAGGACATCAATGCGTACCTCTACTGGGGCTACCCCCTATTCATTGGTCTATGGCATGGAAGCTGTCCTTCCCATAGAAGTAGAGATGGAGTCCTTTAGAGTGTTAATTGACGCTCAGATGGACGAAAATCAGTGGTTGCAAGACCGGTACCACCAACTGTCCCTGATAGATGAAAAGAGGGCCACAACCATTTTCCACGGGTAGTTATATCAACAAAGGATTACTCGATCCTATAACAAGAAAGTCTGAATACGGTAATTCAAAGAAAATGACTTGGTGCTGAAGAAATTTTTGGCCAATCAAGACGAAGCCAAAGGAAAGTTCGCCCCAAATTGAGGAGGCCCTTTCATTGTCAAGGAAGTGTTGACAGGAGGAGCTATCAGATTGCAAGAAATGGACGGGACCGAATTTCCCCAACTCATCAACTCAGACACCATAAAAAGGTACTATGTTTGAAACACATGCATACCCGCATCCTGGTCCTACAAATCAAATCAGGTTCGGTTTTCACAAAAACAGGAATTACGAATGACCTGATCTCCCTCCACCCGGGAGTACGTAGGCAGCCATTTCTGGTGCGGTCAAACCAAACAAAAAATTTAAAAACTTATCAAACCAAACTCAAAACCCAAGATAAATACTTCTCAAGCCTCTCTCACACAAAAACCTGAACTACGAATGACCTGATCTCTCTACAGCCAGGAGTACGTAGGCAGCCATTCATAGTGCGATTTGACTTTCAAGAAAAAATAAAAAATCAATAAAAACCAGTTCCAAGACACCGAAACCATATGAAACCTAAAAACTATCAAGCCTCCTTGGTCAGCAGGCCTATCTGAGATACTTTTTGACATCTCACTATCAGTCCATCAAGGAGAAGCTCAAGATACATCAACAACAGCAAGTCATGGAAGAAGTGGTAATCACTCAGCAATGGCAATAATATCAAAACAGGGAAGTGAATCAAAATATATTTCTCTGATATATAATACTGTTTGATAGATACATAGTGTCTTGTACATTACAAAAATAGATGATCTAGTATGTGCAGGAAAATTAAAGCTAGTCTATGGACCTATGGATAAGCGGGCCAACAGTGCCAACATAACATCTCTCTCTGAAGATGGAGGAGCAGCTACAAGTGCAATACCCTCAGCCTCCATATGAGTCAAAACATCCACAGTCATCTGTAGTGTGGCACTATGATCATCAATATATGCACTCATCTCAGTAACCAGACTATGAGTATAAGACCAGAGAGCAGTACTGTCAGCAATGTGGAAATCCCAGGAAGCTATAGCCTCATCTCTCTCCACAAAAGCAGCATCTTTGGCAATCAAAACCTCCTCAATCTCCTCATAAGCTACATCTCTGGCAGATCGAATCTCATCCCTCTCCGCGAAAGCTGCGTCCCGGGCGATCAAAGTTTAATCAATATAGACAAAAGCAGCGTCGCGAGAAGATTGAGCCTCGTCTATCTCAATCAATGTCATATCCTGAGCGGCTCGAGCCGCATCCCTCTCAGCAAAAGCTATATCTCTTCTAGATAGGGCCGTCAACATTAGCGCTTGTTGGTCAGATTAGATGACACAATTAACGCGCAAGTATACGCGGCAAACGAGTAATAAAGTGAAAGTACAGATATCGTTCCCACGAGGAATTAACAGATAAAAGGTCGCCAAAGCACTAGCACATAATCATTTCAGTCTTATTTAAACGGGTGGTAAAGAGAAGGAATTAAAACTACTTTAAACTAGGCAAGGAAGTAAACTTAAACTAATTAATCCTAGACTAAAATTAGATAATGAAGGCATGAGATCCCAATTTCCCCTAATAATTCATCTAAATCAATAAACTCCCAAGTAGGTCAAGCTAACCGTCATGGTTGTTAGCCGAGAACACTAAAGTGAGAGAAGGCCATCTTTCGATGCACCTACTCCATACCACGTGCAATCCATAGATAATAGAACGCACGTGGACACCTACATTATCTGAACCCCTATATGTCTATGGTGTTTACAAATAATTAGGGATTAAGGTCAAGTTCTCTATTGACTACGAGCGGTGCTTCGGTATATGTCTATCCTAAGCACAAATTATATGTCTAACGCCATGTAAACACACAATCGCCCGCTATTACGATTTGATCTAAACCTACATTTCATCTTTCAAGTCCATATAGGTTATCACAGTAATTGTTAGCTAAGCAATTAAGCAATGAAGGGATGAATCGCAATAGACAATCACATAACAATTAACAATAACCAACACGGAAGCAAATTGATATCGATTACTCAAAAGGTTCCATTGGAATCTCAAAATAAGGTTTAAGTCAAGTCATAAATGACTCAAATATATCATCCATAAAAGGAATACACATCATCCGGATACTAATGAATAACAAGGAGAGTTAAAGTAAGAGAGTGCAAATATGTGTTCCTTCTCCAAGCTTGGATCTTTGATGCCCTCCAATTGCTTCAACCATCAAGTCTAATCTAACCCTAGATAACTAACTACTAACAACTAATTTTACACTAATCTACTCCTAATCTAAACAAGAAAAATGGAAAGGAAAGAAACAGAGAAAACTAGGGCTTAAGGCCTTAATTAAGACCCTCCTGAATGCTGCTAACGAACCCCCTTTAAAGCTTCTCCCGATCAGTCAAACAAAAAGTTAAACAATTTCCTGCTGGGGACAGGCGCGGCCGTGCGAGCCCCAAGCCTATTCTAGGCGCGGCCGCGCGGCACCGAAAAACTGGAATCTGCAGCTGCTTGCTGGTGCAGGTTTGCCTCGTATGTTCTTCAGTTGCTTTCTCCTGTCCCTATTGCATTTTCCTTGCCTTGCTTGCTACCTCTAGCCTCATGCCATTCCATTGCTTTACGCTTATTTCAGCTCCTTACCCCATTTAGGCGATCTTTTGCTCTTTTAATGCGCAAGTACTGCTAAGAGAGTTCTTTAACCTGAAAAATATAAAATAAGGGAAAAACACCTTAAACTCACAAGATTACTTAAGTTTAAGCAACCGAATGAATTGGAAAGTATCTGAATAAGTGGTCCTAAAACCACTTATCAGCGCTCTAGCCTGATCTCTCTCAAAAGTCATCCTAGCTAGTGAGTCTGCCAAAGTTGGATCTGTCCCTATAGGAATGATCGGCGAGTCACTAACTAATGCTGCTATCAGACCCATGAACAACTCATCCTCAGTAGAAGAATCAAGATCCTCCATGGGCTCCTCCTCGTCTGAATCCACTATCAGAGCTGACTGGATGAATGTAGCTGATGCTATATCTGCCTCTAACCACACTGAGTACTCTAGAGAACGGTCCGGATGACTACTGGAGAAATCAGCCCTCTCCCTATGAGTCCAACACTCATACACTCGGATCAAATTAGTAGATGACATAGACGAAGCTGACATCCTCTGATCAACAGCCCCCTCGAACTGATGCAGGCTCTGAAACTGATCAAACTGGCCTATAACAACCATAGGATGATAAGTAGTCACTCCCCTCAATCCCGCTAGGGGCAAATAGTCCATGCTAGATGCGTGTGTGATGAAGCTATAGAGGGAGACTAGTCCTGAGCAGGGCAGAATCGAGAATGGATGCGCAATGTCAGACAAAAATGCTGACCATAACCCTGCATCTGAGCACTCCGCAGGATGGAAGAAGTAAGATGTGGCTACCCCCGGGTGAAGCAATACCTCTGGGGTTGAAAAAATCCAATCGATCATAGATGAAACATGAGCCATACATACAATAAGACCAAACTGCCTTTAAAAAACCCCTTCAATAGGTACTGCAGTGGGTGGCTGCTCCCAGCGTCTCGGCTAATATCATCGGTATGATGGTGCTACCCTGCCTAAGGGCCCGAACCACAACTATCAATCCCACATCCAAATGGTCCAAGCATAGCGGCATATAGACGTGGGCTACGATGTACATCAGCAAAACGTCTATCCTGGCCAAACGCCACGCCTCTACCGATACAATAAAATCCCGGCATGTCGATCGTAACTGTCAAGCTCACCAAATTGATCGATCAAAAAGTTGATGGAGATCACACGTCTAGAGATGATCTCATCCATAAATACGCTATGGCAAAGACCTGACATCCGTATAAACGGTCTCCTCATATCACTGATCGCCGTACAAGCGCAGGGCACCTCTAAAGCTAAGCTAGTAAACCGCTGGTACTTCTCAAGGGTCGGAGTCAGCTCATGATGCCCAAAGAGAAAGACTTGTCTATCGGGTATCCAACAGGATAAGATGCCATCTATAAACCCGTATGGCACATGAAAGTCTACGAGGGCCAACGAATGCCCGGCATCTGATCCACTGTCCCTCTGGCTGGGAAGGGCAGGTTATCGTACCACAATCTCAAGGATGATGCCACAACAGATGGTGGCGATTGCTCAATACGGCTAATGGTAAATAACAACATCTGTATCACCGTATCACAAGACCATCCAGGGGTCAAAGCTGAACTCATCTGTCTAAATGCATACACATGACATAATACATGCATGATGACAAATTTAAAACATGATGCAATAAATATAAAATATCATGCATATCTATAATAAACTATCTACTGCAAGCATCATCCATGTCTAATAAATATAAAATAAAATAAAAAGTACAGGAATATGGGTCACCACCACCCAACTACTAATAGTGGTCTATTAAAATGGGGCACAGTCGCCCAACAGCCAAAACATTGGCAAACCAAAAGATATAGCTACAATAGCTATCCAAAAAGATCCAAAATATCTACGCTCAGGTGGTTAACCTGCTTCATCTCCTGTAATACCCGAGAATTTCCATATATTATTAAATAAATATATTAATGGAAATGAGAATTTATTTGAATTTTGTATTATGAGAATGATTAATTCAATTATATTAAATTGAATATTTATGACAATTGAGGAAAATGTAGAGTTTGTGATAAACTCGTTGAGAGCCTAGTGTGGCACAGTGATGGAAAATATTAATAATTATATTAATTGACGAATAATTTTTAAGTGAACAATTAATCTATATTAATTGTTAATTGTTATTAGAGGATATTAATTGATTGTTGTGAGATATTAACTGTGGTTGATTAATAATATGTGATTATTATTATTGCAAGAAATATAATAATAATAAACCACTTGTTTATAATTGTGCTGAGATTTATATTTGTTAATGTGATAATTAATACTATGATTATTAATTTGGTGTAATTAATAATCAATGAGGAATAAATTAATTAATATTATTGTTAATTAATCAACGAGATAAATAGTCTATTTATTTGACATTATGAATAATAAAACAAATAAGTGAGTGATTAATATAATAAAATTATATTAATTGATATGTGCAAAATGTGCAATACTTGAATATATAAAGTATATGGAATACAACTATATTATATAGTGTAGAGAGACACTTAAGTGTGACCATGCATGTATATACATAAACTATGTTATATAATGCAATGCGAATATATAACACATAGAAACCATATATTACATGAAGCATAATGTGATTATGTTATGTTAAAACTATATGTTAGGAATATATGATAATGCCTATGTGACAAGGTGAGTGTGTATACAGTAAAATAATGTATCATGGATATATTATAAATAATTGTTGATTAATACAATTTAATAATATATGATATAATGTAATGTGGTAGTATCCGATTGTATTATATCAGTAAGATAAATGTACATGGATTATATGTGTGTAAATTACACTTATTACATTATGTGAAGTACATTGTGATTTAAATTATAACCTAAGAGTACATATAATATATAACATAAGTATATGGTGTGTGTATACAAGTGTAGTATTTGCAAATGCTGAGAAGTTAAATCAATTGTCTCATTTTAAGTGTCCCATTTGCTCTTCACGTGAATACACATGAAGCTATCCTACTCCTATATCCTCAAACTCAGCACATTCTAGCTATCATAATGAACAAGGGAGTGGTATTGATAATGAGTTTCACCAACTAATTACCAACTCTCCATTAACCTCTATACAATCCAAATTTACGTTGGTTTGATTTGTGGTATAATCTCATTGCCTGTGTAAGGATTTCTCTACAAATAGGAACTCTTGTTCTTCACATATCAATTGCTGAAAATTGCTAGAGTGTTGAGTGAGAGCCTTATATATCAGTGTTAGTAGAGAATCCTATAGCAGCATTAGCAAGTTTAATTCGTGCTTCGAAGGTATAATTCCATTCCCTGTCTTCATTTTCATTTCTGTCAAAACTCCATTTCTGTTTACTGTCAAAATTTCATTTCTTGATTATGGGTGCAAAACATGCCACATGGATTATAGAAAGCTTGTTTAGTTGTTATAATAGACTTATAAGCATGTTGGAATACAATGTGATTGTTTTCGTGAATGAATTTTATGAATTGGGTTGCTGTCTGCCGAACCAGGAGCTTCTAGCTCTGTACAGGTAACGGCGCAGCTGCGCCCTGGTTATACTAGGGTGCTGCGCAGCTGCGCCAGTGCTAGGCTTGCGTTTTGGTGGATTAGGCCCTGCGCAGCTGCGCCAGTTTTGAACTGGGGCACTGCGCAGCTGCGCCGGTCACTGATTCCAGATTCTGCTTTTGATCCAGACTGTTACATGCTAACTTATAATAACACTTTAGAACAAGTTTAAGAACATAAGTAGCATGCCTATATGAGTACGTGGAGATAGCGCAAACATGTTTTATGCATGATTGGTGAAGACTTATAGTGTTGAAGCAAACTTAGAGTTTATAAATGAACTTTGATATATGTACATGCCATGTTGATATTCTGACCTTGCGAACATAATAGTATGACTTAGAAACACATGAAGTGCATGTTAGCTTGTCTATATTGGTTCCATGATATAATATGGACATGTGAACCTAACTAGTGCTCATTTCTAACGAAAATATAAGTTTTAAAGGCAAACCTTGACATATAAAGATCATATATATATTCTGATTTTCGAATATGTTTCTATGGCCTTGACATACATATCGGACACATTAACTTACGTATATAAATTTCATAATATAGCATGAACGTGTTAGAACGTATTAGCAAACTTTATTAATTAAAGTATAAGTGTTAAACGTGAACGTTGGCATGTTACATTGAGATTTGAACTTCGATACTTATGAACATGTTTGATAGAACTTGTAGACTTGCTAAGGTATCATTCATGTTTACCTACTATGTTACTTGTAATGAAACCAAATTTGCGTAAATAAAGTATGCTTTCAAACTAATGATAATGATAGTTGCATATATGTGATATGAAAACTCATGAACATGTTTACTACAAGTTATGTGAACATTTTAAGTGTTTAAAAAGCGAGCATGTTAGACCTTATGAGTTCGTGTCCTTGAATGACTTTTAGTCATTGAAAGTATTGACTTAGAATCTATATCACATATAATTGAAACGAGGAAAGGTTGTACAAACATAAAAGTATCTTTTAATATGTTTATATGCTATGTGGTGTTGTTGGCTTGCATGACCGGACAGAAACCATAAGGCACAGCTCAGCCTTGGCTTGGCCAGAGGGCTGCGCAGCTGCGCTGTACCTAGGCTTAGCCATGGCGCAGCTGCGCCGGCCTGGAATCAGAAGCCATGCAGTTTGACAATCTGATTTTGGACAGATAGCTTATATGATGCCTACATTGCTAGAAATGGTTTACACCCTACTGATATATGTGCATAGGCGATGATTAAGTAACAAGATAATGTTTAACTTATATAATGGAAGCCCATGGGTCAAAGAATCATAGCTACTTGAACATGATGAGTTGGTATAATATCATTTATATTATAACTATGTACTTGATTCGTGATCTGATTTTATACCATATGAGTATAAGTATGACATGTGACTAAGATAGTAACATATATGTATATTGAGTAATAAGTTGTGTAACGGATGTGTTAACTAATGAAAATCTTATGCATGTAATACCCTATATATAGGATTCGAAAGTGTTGGCTAGCTTTACGTGAATAAACTACGCATAAGGCAAGTATCCTAAAACCTTGCACTACTTTATTTAACGGATATCGTAAGCGAGTATCTAAACCTTATCTCTTTGGATACGAATATTCTATCTTTGTATATTGCGAACTAGTTTCCTACTTAATCGTTTGAATTGAATTAGCATACTTGAACTCTTATTTCATTAAAGCTATTATTCATGTTGAACTTAGTGTTGTTCTTGAATATTGTGAAAGTGTCTATGCCATTTGATTCGGCTAGACTTACATTATTGAAAAGCGACCCAAAACCAATTGATTGGTGCGGGATCTTATATATGACTGAGAAGAACAAACTATAACTGTCGGAGAACCGACGCGCGCACTTGAGTATGATTGATTGTTATGCATAACGAGGGTACTTTAGGCTGATCACCTGTTGTATCTGTTTTTGTTGGATTTTCAGTTTATTACTGTCAAATCCGGTGGAAGTTCATAGTCCTTAGTGACTGCTCAGTATTCAGTTATCTTGAAATCTTGAATTGATTTATTATTGAATCATATTGATATTATTCTGTCCTTAGTGACTGTTATTGAGAACTGTTGATATTCTTGCTATCCTTGAACTATCAAACTTTCCTATACCCTTTCAAGAATTGAGAATTATATCATTTACCCTTGTTGTATATTACTTGCTGAGCAATTTGTGCTCATTCTTGCTTTTTCCTAAAACATTTCAGTTAAGGCAGAGCATGGCGAACCTTCGGGCATTGATAAGGGCAAGGGCAAGGCTACCAACTAGCTTGTCTCTTTTATGTTTTAATATTTTAATGTTGTATTAAGATAATGTAGTAAGACTGGATTTGATTATGTTTAAGCTTAAGTTAGATTATGTAATAAGTCATTTATTGATATTATTATGTTATCTATTAAGTACTGTAGGTTGCGAGACTTGGGGGAATAATTATAATAAATCATTGTAAATTATTCTAGAATAGAATTTCCGCTGTGATTGTGCAATATTTAGTTATTATTATTGTGATGTATTACCATGAGCACGTGATGAACCGAATTCGAGAGACCAAGTGGCGGTCTTAGAATTTGGGGGCGTCACAGGTTGGTATCAGAGCTGTAGTTATAAACCTTAGGAACGAGTGTCCTTAGACTATAACTTAGGCGAACTTAGAAGTTAGGAAGGAGATAAAACTCATGTAGAGTTTTCCTTGAGAGACTTAGTCTGTTATGAAATGTAACTTCATTCTATACAATGAACTTATGTTTTATTTAACATTCTAATGGAGTTGCTGTTTGTTTGCCTTGTGTTTGTGATTGTAGGATGACAGACACAGGTGTAACTAGTAGAGTAGCAGAGGAGGAGCCCAGAGATATACATGTAGTATACGAGGCACCTCTAGAGGCTGTGCCAGTGCAGGCAGTTGCACCATCCGAGTTTGATGATGAGGATGAGATCGAGATTGAGATAGAGACTGATCCAGAGGAGGAGCCGATGGAGGATGAGCCAGTAGAGGACTCTGATGAGGCTACTATAGAGGAACAGATGTTAGGCGAGTACGAGGAGCGTATTCTAGAGTTAGACTGTAGAGTTCAGGAGCTGGAGGCAGAGGCCCACGAGAGAGAGTCTGAGTTCCAGAAGCTGAGGGACGAGGACCACCAGAGGAAGCTGGCTATGCAAGAGTTAGAGGTGGAGATTGCCTACCGTAGGGAGGCAGGGATCCAAATGGGGACTCTATTTCACAGGTCAGTGGCTAGGAATGTAGATTTGGCAGAGAAGCTAGAAGAGGTTGAGCAGAGGGAGCTGAGTGAGAAGACTGAGAAAGAGGCACTCCGTACTCAGCTAGAGTTGGAGGTGATGGATAGGTTACACTTCGAGGAGAAGTGGGAAGCGTCCAATGAGAGAGCCGACGACCTTGAGGACGAGGTCAGGTGCAAGAAGAGAAAGATGAACAAGATGGGGTATGTGTTCCGTTCAGCTTTTGAGAGGGTGATTGATGGTGTGTACCACTACCCGGCAGAACAGGGACAGACTCTACATACCTTGAGCCGAGAGCTGTTTGCGTATATAGCACAGTTGGAGTACAAGAGCGCAGTGGAGCGCGGGATGATGGGATGAGATTTCCTTAGTCAGTCTAGTGGTGGTACTAGTTGTGTCTTCATGTATTGTATATACTATGTTGTAATCCCGATCTTTTGTGTAAGATGTGGGATGATGATGTAAACCCCGAGTTAGCTTTTTGTTAAGGGGGTAGTATGGTAGTAGGTTGGTATATTCCCCGTCTTTTGTAATATGAGGGGATATAGGTGATAACATTTATAGCAGTATGCTAGGGAAATCATGTAATGAAATGAAATGGCATATGAATATAAATGGAGTTGATTTTAGAAACGTGTTATAAATTTATTCTTTTAGTATTAAAAGAAATACTTAAGTAATATACTTGAATAATAATAAAATGAAAACTTGTGATGCAGATAATGCCGCCCAGACGTAGATTGACAGCACCCGAAGAATCTGTTAACAATGAGAGAGAACAAGTAGACCCGATCCAGAAACTGGTAGACTTGTTAGGAGAAGCCTTAAGGGGAAGGAACAATGAACCCGTTCGCCCGAACCCTCAAACTGTGCCAGTAACAACCTTTAAAGACTTTAAGAGTGTAGGACCCCCGGAGTTCGAGGGAACTACCGACCCAATCACCGCACAAACGTGGATCAAAGAGATCGAAAAAGCTTTCACTATAGCTAGCGTAGGCGAAGATCAGAAGACGGTGTTTGCCACGTACATGATGAGGGGAGAAGCGAACTACTGGTGGGAGGCTAATCAACAAAGAGCTGGAGAAGGGATAATAGCTTGGGATAAGTTTAAGACACTGTTCTTCGAAAATTACTTTCCAAAAAGTATGAAGAATAGGATGGAGGTGAAATTCCTAGAGTTAAAACAAGGTGAGATGACGGTGGCGCAGTACGCGGCTAGGTTTAACGAGCTAGCGCGATTTGCGGAGCACCAAGTTGGTGATGAAGAGAGGAAGGCTAGACGCTTTGAACAAGGGTTGAAGCCATGGCTGTTCAATAAGGTATCAGTTCTTCAAATTGATTCCTTTGCAACATTACTGGAGAAGGCAATCATTGCGGAAGGCGGCAGTGAGGCCTTAAGTCTGTATAACAAAGAAAAGAAAGGAAAGAATACTGGAGGAGAGAATCGTACGGGAGGAAGTAGTAGCGGAGGAAGCAACTTGGGAAAGAGAAAGTGGGAGAATAATAACAACAACAAAAACAACAATAATCAATCAGGGAATTTTCGTGGAGGTTTCAAGAAGAGGGCTGAAGGATGCCCGAAGTGTGGGAAGAATCACCAGGGCGAGTGCTGGAAGGGACGTGGCACTTGCTACAACTGCGGACAGGAAGGGCACATCTCGCCTAACTGTTTGAAACCGAAGAAGATACAAGGATGCTTTGCTTGTGGCTCGACGGAGCACCGAATTAAGGACTGCCCAAAGAAGGGAAGTGGCGGGGGTAGTAATCAGCAAGGAGGCAACAAGCTGATGATCGGTGGACCGGCACAATCCAACCGCCCAACCGCCAGAACCTTTAACATGACCGTCCAAGACGCAGTGGCTGCGAAGGACGTGGTGTCAGGTATAATCCCAATCAATGATATAAATGCTTATGTATTATTTGATTCGGGTGCCACCTGTTCTTTTGTATCTGAAGAATTTGCTAGTAGACTTAGTACACCCCGTGAACGATTAGAAAATCCTTTGGTCATAGAAGTTGCTAATAAGGAAGTGATCCCTGTAGAATACGTTTATCGAAATTGTCACGCAAATATTAGTAAACATGAACTGAGCGTAGACTTGATTCCTATTAGATTGGGAGAATTTGATGTGATACTAGGAATGGATTGGTTGTATAACCATGCGGCGATAATTGACTGTCAGAACAAATGTGTGAACCTTCAGACTCCGAGTAAGTCTAAGGTAGTGTTTTATGGTAGCTCATCGCTTAAACAATCGTGTTGCGTTACGATGATGCAGGCCAAGAAATTGTTAAGGAAAGGATGTGTAGGATATTTAGCTTACATCGTTGATACTCGGAAAAAGGGAGTAGAAATTAAGGATATATACGTAGTTAATGAATTTCAAGACGTGTTTTCGGACGATCTGCCTGGTCTTCCGCCAGACAGAGAAATCGAATTCGTAATAGACTTAGCACCGGGAACGGCACCGATTTCAAAAGCTCCATATCGTATGGCACCAGTAGAAATGAAGGAATTGATGATACAATTGCAAGAGTTGTTGGATAAGGGTTACATTCGACCGAGTGTTTCTCCTTGGGGAGCACCAGTACTATTCGTTAAGAAGAAGGACGGATCAATGAGGCTCTGTATCGATTATCGAGAATTGAATAGAGTAACGATAAAGAACCGGTATCCGCTACCGAGGATAGACGACTTGTTTGATCAACTGAAGGGAGCAAAGTGTTTCTCAAAGATCGACCTACGAACAGGATATCATCAACTGAAGGTACGGGATGAGGACATACCAAAGACTGCGTTTCGAACCCGTTATGGACACTACGAGTTTTTGGTAATGTCATTCGGATTGACTAATGCTCCGGCAGCATTTATGGACTTGATGAACCGAGTTTTCAAGCCATACTTGGATAAATTTGTAGTGGTTTTTATCGACGACATTTTGATCTACTCAAAGACAGAGGAAGAACACGCCGAACATCTGAAGATTGTTTTGGAGGCGCTAAGGAAGGAGAAGATGTATGCAAAATTTTCTAAGTGCGAATTTTGGATGGAGAAGGTTCAATTCTTAGGCCACGTGGTGGATAAGAATGGAATCTCTGTAGACCCTGCGAAGGTTGAAGCAGTAAGTAATTGGGAACAACCGAAAACACCGACAGAGGTGAGAAGCTTCTTAGGGTTAGCTGGGTACTATCGGAGATTTATCCAAGATTTTTCTAAGATAGCAACCCCGTTGACCAATTTGACTAGAAAGACGGTGAAATTTGTATGGACCGACAAATGCGAAGAAAGTTTTCAAGAACTGAAAAGGAGATTGAGCGAAGCACCTGTGTTATCATTACCAGATGATGCGGGAAATTTTGTGGTGTATAGTGATGCATCGCACAAGGGGCTTGGCTGTGTGCTCATGCAACATGGCAAGGTCATTGCATATGCATCACGACAATTAAAGGATTACGAAAAACGATACCCTACTCACGACTTAGAGTTAGCGGCAGTAGTTTTTGCGTTAAAGATATGGAGGCATTATCTATACGGAGAAAAATGTGAGATATACACGGACCACAAAAGTCTGAAATATATCTTCACACAGAAGGAGTTAAACATGCGGCAGAGAAGGTGGTTAGAATTAATCAAAGACTATGACTGCGATATTCTTTATCACCCGGGAAAGGCAAATGTGGTTGCCGACGCTCTGAGCAGGAAAGGAAGGGAGAAGTTGTTTAATTTGACGACTCAGGAAGAGTTGATAAGAGAGATGGAGAAATTGGAGATAGAAGTAAAAGGACCAGAAAAGTCTGGTGAGAAGTTAATTGTAATGGAAGCTTGTCCGACGTTGTTGAATAGAGTAAAGGAAGCTCAGGAAAAGGATGAAGAGTGTGAGAAAATCCGAAAGAGGATCACAGGAAGTGAGGGAAAAAAATTTCGAATGGATAAAGACGGTATTTTGAGATTTGAAGGGAGAGTGTGGGTACCAGCGGTAACTGAGTTGAGGGAAGAGATTTTGCACGAGGCACACAATACGACATATTCCGTTCATCCGGGAGGCACAAAGATGTACCGAGATCTAAGGCAACATTTTTGGTGGCCTAATTTGAAACGGGAAGTCGCAGAGTGCGTCAGTAAATGCTTGACTTGCCAACGCGTTAAAGCAGAACATCAGCGGCCAAGTGGTTTACTACAACCATTAGAAATACCAGAGTGGAAATGGGAGCATATTACCATGGACTTCGTGGTAGGGCTTCCAGTTACACAGAAAGGTTATGATGCTATTTGGGTTATCGTGGATCGACTAACGAAGACCGCACACTTTCTACCAATCAAGATCCGCTACAGTTTGAACCAATTAGCAAGCCTATATGTAAAAGAAATTATTTCACGACATGGAGTGCCGGTGTCAATTGTCTCTGATCGAGATCCGCGCTTCACGTCCAATTTTTGGAAGAGTTTGCAAGAAAGAATGGGAACGCAGTTGAGGTTGAGTACAGCTTATCATCCTCAAACAGACGGACAAAGTGAGCGAACAATACAAACGCTAGAAGACATGCTTAGGACTTGCGGTGATGGATTTTAAGGGAAATTGGGACGACCACCTACCCTTAGTAGAATTCGCATATAATAATAGCTACCATGCGAGTATTGGCATGCCACCGTACGAAGCTCTTTACGGGAGAAAGTGCAGAACGCCGTTATGTTGGGACGAAGTCGGAGAACGACGAATACTCGGACCAGAGTTAGTTCAACAAACCGCAGACGTGGTGACAGTGATAAGAGCCAGACTTGTAGCAGCTCAAGATCGCCAGAAGAAATACGCAGATTTGCATCGGCAGGACCGAGACTTCAAAGTCGGCAGTTTCGTATTCTTAAAGGTATCTCCATGGAAGGGAAAAATCCGTTTCGGCAAGAAAGGAAAATTGAGTCCAAGATTCATAGGACCGTTCGAGATACTGAAGCGAGTGGGCGAAGTGGCATACAAAGTTGCGTTGCCACCCGAACTGGAGCATATCCACAACGTGTTCCACATTTCCGTGTTGCGACCGTACAAGGCCGACTACAAGCACGTGATTTCTTACGAGCCCATTCAAGTGGAGAAGAACTTGGCGTATGAAGAAATTCCTGTCCAGATATTAGATAGGAAAGAACAAACTTTGAGAAATAAAGTTATTTCGTCTGTAAAGGTACTTTGGCGTAACCACGATGTCGAGGAGGCAACGTGGGAATTAGAAGGTAGGATAATGAGGGATTATCCCCATTTATTTGTGTAACCTTGTAGCAATTCCGGGACGGAATTTTTATAAGGGGGGGAGGATGTAATACCCGAGAATTTCCATATATTATTAAATAAATATATTAATGGAAATGAGAATTTATTTGAATTTTGTATTATGAGAATGATTAATTCAATTATATTAAATTGAATATTTATGACAATTGAGGAAAATGTAGAGTTTGTGATAAACTCGTTGAGAGCCTAGTGTGGCACAGTGATGGAAAATATTAATAATTATATTAATTGACGAATAATTTTTAAGTGAACAATTAATCTATATTAATTGTTAATTGTTATTAGAGGATATTAATTGATTGTTGTGAGATATTAACTGTGGTTGATTAATAATATGTGATTATTATTATTGCAAGAAATATAATAATAATAAACCACTTGTTTATAATTGTGCTGAGATTTATATTTGTTAATGTGATAATTAATACTATGATTATTAATTTGGTGTAATTAATAATCAATGAGGAATAAATTAATTAATATTATTGTTAATTAATCAACGAGATAAATAGTCTATTTATTTGACATTATGAATAATAAAACAAATAAGTGAGTGATTAATATAATAAAATTATATTAATTGATATGTGCAAAATGTGCAATACTTGAATATATAAAGTATATGGAATATAACTATATTATATAGTGTAGAGAGACACTTAAGTGTGACCATGCATGTATATACATAAACTATGTTATATAATGCAATGCGAATATATTACACATAGAAACCATATATTACATGAAGCATAATGTGATTATGTTATGTTAAAACTATATGTTAGGAATATATGATAATGCCTATGTGACAAGGTGAGTGTGTATACAGTAAAATAATGTATCATGGATATATTATAAATAATTGTTGATTAATACAATTTAATAATATATGATATAATGTAATGTGGTAGTATCCGATTGTATTATATCAGTAAGATAAATGTACATGGATTATATGTGTGTAAATTACACTTATTACATTATGTGAAGTACATTGTGATTTAAATTATAACCTAAGAGTACATATAATATATAACATAAGTATATGGTGTGTGTATACAAGTGTAGTATTTGCAAATGCTGAGAAGTTAAATCAATTGTCTCATTTTAAGTGTCCCATTTGCTCTTC
Source organism: Panax stipuleanatus (assembly GCA_020205555.1). Classification (NCBI taxonomy): domain Eukaryota; kingdom Viridiplantae; phylum Streptophyta; class Magnoliopsida; order Apiales; family Araliaceae; genus Panax; species Panax stipuleanatus. The sequence goes on from CM035117.1 coordinate 73,854,820, forward strand.
ACGTGAATACACATGAAGCTATCCTACTCCTATATCCTCAAACTCAGCACATTCTAGCTATCATAATGAACAAGGGAGTGGTATTGATAATGAGTTTCACCAACTAATTACCAACTCTCCATTAACCTCTATACAATCCAAATTTACGTTGGTTTGATTTGTGGTATAATCTCATTGCCTGTGTAAGGATTTCTCTACAAATAGGAACTCTTGTTCTTCACATATCAATTGCTGAAAATTGCTAGAGTGTTGAGTGAGAGCCTTATATATCAGTGTTAGTAGAGAATCCTATAGCAGCATTAGCAAGTTTAATTCGTGCTTCGAAGGTATAATTCCATTCCCTGTCTTCATTTTCATTTCTGTCAAAACTCCATTTCTGTTTACTGTCAAAATTTCATTTCTTGATTATGGGTGCAAAACATGCCACATGGATTATAGAAAGCTTGTTTAGTTGTTATAATAGACTTATAAGCATGTTGGAATACAATGTGATTGTTTTCGTGAATGAATTTTATGAATTGGGTTGCTGTCTGCCGAACCAGGAGCTTCTAGCTCTGTACAGGTAACGGCGCAGCTGCGCCCTGGTTATACTAGGGTGCTGCGCAGCTGCGCCAGTGCTAGGCTTGCGTTTTGGTGGATTAGGCCCTGCGCAGCTGCGCCAGTTTTGAACTGGGGCACTGCGCAGCTGCGCCGGTCACTGATTCCAGATTCTGCTTTTGATCCAGACTGTTACATGCTAACTTATAATAACACTTTAGAACAAGTTTAAGAACATAAGTAGCATGCCTATATGAGTACGTGGAGATAGCGCAAACATGTTTTATGCATGATTGGTGAAGACTTATAGTGTTGAAGCAAACTTAGAGTTTATAAATGAACTTTGATATATGTACATGCCATGTTGATATTCTGACCTTGCGAACATAATAGTATGACTTAGAAACACATGAAGTGCATGTTAGCTTGTCTATATTGGTTCCATGATATAATATGGACATGTGAACCTAACTAGTGCTCATTTCTAACGAAAATATAAGTTTTAAAGGCAAACCTTGACATATAAAGATCATATATATATTCTGATTTTCGAATATGTTTCTATGGCCTTGACATACATATCGGACACATTAACTTACGTATATAAATTTCATAATATAGCATGAACGTGTTAGAACGTATTAGCAAACTTTATTAATTAAAGTATAAGTGTTAAACGTGAACGTTGGCATGTTACATTGAGATTTGAACTTCGATACTTATGAACATGTTTGATAGAACTTGTAGACTTGCTAAGGTATCATTCATGTTTACCTACTATGTTACTTGTAATGAAACCAAATTTGCGTAAATAAAGTATGCTTTCAAACTAATGATAATGATAGTTGCATATATGTGATATGAAAACTCATGAACATGTTTACTACAAGTTATGTGAACATTTTAAGTGTTTAAAAAGCGAGCATGTTAGACCTTATGAGTTCGTGTCCTTGAATGACTTTTAGTCATTGAAAGTATTGACTTAGAATCTATATCACATATAATTGAAACGAGGAAAGGTTGTACAAACATAAAAGTATCTTTTAATATGTTTATATGCTATGTGGTGTTGTTGGCTTGCATGACCGGACAGAAACCATAAGGCACAGCTCAGCCTTGGCTTGGCCAGAGGGCTGCGCAGCTGCGCTGTACCTAGGCTTAGCCATGGCGCAGCTGCGCCGGCCTGGAATCAGAAGCCATGCAGTTTGACAATCTGATTTTGGACAGATAGCTTATATGATGCCTACATTGCTAGAAATGGTTTACACCCTACTGATATATGTGCATAGGCGATGATTAAGTAACAAGATAATGTTTAACTTATATAATGGAAGCCCATGGGTCAAAGAATCATAGCTACTTGAACATGATGAGTTGGTATAATATCATTTATATTATAACTATGTACTTGATTCGTGATCTGATTTTATACCATATGAGTATAAGTATGACATGTGACTAAGATAGTAACATATATGTATATTGAGTAATAAGTTGTGTAACGGATGTGTTAACTAATGAAAATCTTATGCATGTAATACCCTATATATAGGATTCGAAAGTGTTGGCTAGCTTTACGTGAATAAACTACGCATAAGGCAAGTATCCTAAAACCTTGCACTACTTTATTTAACGGATATCGTAGGCGAGTATCTAAACCTTATCTCTTTGGATACGAATATTCTATCTTTGTATATTGCGAACTAGTTTCCTACTTAATCGTTTGAATTGAATTAGCATACTTGAACTCTTATTTCATTAAAGCTATTATTCATGTTGAACTTAGTGTTGTTCTTGAATATTGTGAAAGTGTCTATGCCATTTGATTCGGCTAGACTTACATTATTGAAAAGCGACCCAAAACCAATTGATTGGTGCGGGATCTTATATATGACTGAGAAGAACAAACTATAACTGTCGGAGAACCGACGCGCGCACTTGAGTATGATTGATTGTTATGCATAACGAGGGTACTTTAGGCTGATCACCTGTTGTATCTGTTTTTGTTGGATTTTCAGTTTATTACTGTCAAATCCGGTGGAAGTTCATAGTCCTTAGTGACTGCTCAGTATTCAGTTATCTTGAAATCTTGAATTGATTTATTATTGAATCATATTGATATTATTCTGTCCTTAGTGACTGTTATTGAGAACTGTTGATATTCTTGCTATCCTTGAACTATCAAACTTTCCTATACCCTTTCAAGAATTGAGAATTATATCATTTACCCTTGTTGTATATTACTTGCTGAGCAATTTGTGCTCATTCTTGCTTTTTCCTAAAACATTTCAGTTAAGGCAGAGCATGGCGAACCTTCGGGCATTGATAAGGGCAAGGGCAAGGCTACCAACTAGCTTGTCTCTTTTATGTTTTAATATTTTAATGTTGTATTAAGATAATGTAGTAAGACTGGATTTGATTATGTTTAAGCTTAAGTTAGATTATGTAATAAGTCATTTATTGATATTATTATGTTATCTATTAAGTACTGTAGGTTGCGAGACTTGGGGGAATAATTATAATAAATCATTGTAAATTATTCTAGAATAGAATTTCCGCTGTGATTGTGCAATATTTAGTTATTATTATTGTGATGTATTACCATGAGCACGTGATGAACCGAATTCGAGAGACCAAGTGGCGGTCTTAGAATTTGGGGGCGTCACATCTCCTCCGTGAACACAAAGTCGCCGTCATCAGGCATGTCTGGGCGGTACAAGGGAGGATCAGCCCCTCCAAAACTACTATAAAATGGACCTGATGAGGGGCTCGCTCCTGAGATGGAAGGGTAAAAAGAAGATGCCTCTAACGGATCTCTGCCAAGATGCCAGATGAATAAATGAGCTCTCTCCAACTGCTGGGTCAGCCTAGTGATCTGGTCCAAATGAGTCGGCTCCCTGAGGTAAGCTATCCAGTTTGTCATCATCACAGACCTAGGCACCATGTTTGCTATAAAATGGGTAACACGAGTTTGAGCTCCAATCGTGCGAGGACTCCACTAGCTGCTTAATGCCTCCTAGCTGTAAGGGCCCTTTGATAGGGCAAAGCCATCTACGCCCTCCATATGGATATCTGTCAGTGGTTGGATCAATGGCCAATGATGTCAAACAGGAGGAACAATGGGAATACGAATCTGCCCTATAATACTCCTGATAGCACGCTCTTCTAGATAGAGCTCCCAGCCTCCCTATGTCAAAAACGGGACTCTACGGGTCGACAATGCAAACTCCCGACCAGTGGGGAAGCCTCCCTCAAATCCAACAGTTAAAAACTCAAGGGTATATGGGATCCACGAGATAGCTCTGGCTGTTAAAAGCTCCAACTACAAGCGGGAATGAGTAAAGACCTCAACAACAGGGACCTCCGTCAGAGTGGAGTGATGCCAACGTCGTCCCCGGGGATAGGTCTCCAGACCTAAAGCAGTGGCGGGCCGTAGGCAAGAAAGCCTCTCACACGCCCAGAATTGGCCATATAAATATCAAAAGTCCTCAGTGACCAAGACTGACAAATGTAAATGCAAAAATCAATAAAGGTACAAGAAAGATGTACTCACCAGCAGAAATGGGTAGAACCCTAACCAAGCCTCTGTCAAACCCTCCGAAAGCATGCGCCTACCTCAGAGAAAATAGGAAAAGGTGAAGGAACCCCAATCAAAGTCACTGAGGCACTCTACATGTTGGGTAGCACTGACCAGGGAAAAGGACACAGTCGATGAGTTGTCTGCCATAAAATAACCCCTGATGATCACCAGAAATAATAGCCATAAGATGCGATCCCTAACCCTCTGATCATCAAGCAGAGGCTCAAGTAAAGCCCCACTCTGTGCATATATGCTCAAAGGACCCGATCGGACCATCCGACCCTTGATCGCCGTTACAGTAACTTTCAGCAGGGACCGAACGGCAGTGGGTGTGATGTCAGCCACAACAGGCACTGGCTCACCCTCGAACTTAATGCTGGTGATGAACCTCCAATCCATAGGCATCATCATTACCTCACAGTCCAACAATTGAAGAGACTGAGACTGGTGGAACCAGCGCTCAGATAAAGCTCTCATATAATCCCAGGGACAACGGCGGGGAAGAATAGAGAAGTATGCCTGAAACCCCCAGCCGTTGGCACAACCCCAGCAAAGCATCGGGTACAGACCGGTGATAGTTCAGCCATTGGCTCAACCCCAGCGAAGCGTCGGGTACAGATCAGTGACAATTCAATCGTTGGCTCAACCCCAGCGAAGTGTCGAATACAGACCAGTGATAGTTTAGCCGTTGGCACAACCCTAGTGAAGCGTTGAGTACAGACCGGTGACAGTTCAGCTGTCGGCACAACCCCAGCGAAGCGTCGGGTACAGACCGGTGATAGCTCAGCTGTTGGCACAACCCCATCGAATCGTTGGGTACTGACCGATGACAGTTTAGCTATTGGCTCAACCGCAACGACATCTCAGCCATTGGCACAACCCTAGCGAAATATCGAGTATAGACCGGTGACAGTTCAGCCGTTGGCTCAACCCCAGCGAAGCATCGGGTATAGATTAATGATAATTCAGCCGTTGGCTCAACCCCAATGATATCTCAGCCGTTGGCAGAACCCCAGCAAAGCGTCGGGTACTGATCGGTGATAGTTCAGTCGTTTCCATAACCCCAGCAAAGCGTTGGGTACTGACCGATGACATCTTAGCCATTGGCACAACCCCGCGAAGCATCATAAGTGATCCGGTGATGGAAACAATATAATAATCCATCCCCGATGATGTAATCTGTTATACACATCCTCAAAGAGAGCACCGAGAAGGATTGGTGATTCAAACCCCCTGTTTCAAACTACCGGTGTAAATTATCATCAAGATAGGCATCGAAAGCACACGTTGAGGTACTCGGTAACCGAGATATATCCCCAGGGGGAAAAATAGACAGAAAGATATAACGACATCAGTCGGGAAGGAAAATATACCTTATGAAGGGTCTTGACAGACATGGAAAACCATTGGTCTTAAACCAAGGTAGCATCAATAATATCATCGTCATCATAGTTGGCAGGTTCATCACGGATAACGTCATCCCCAGCAGAACGAGACGAGAACAATCTGTGATAGACTCACTCAAAAAACCTGTCAGTGGTTATCGTATCAGTAATCGTCTGACAGTGCCGCCACAAGGGTTATCACGAGTAACGTTATCCCCAGCAGAAACTAACGTAATCAATCAAGTGACAACCCTACCCCCTCGAAGGTATCTGACATTCATAATATACCCTATCATACATTGCCTCCCTTTTGCATTTAAATTTCCAGTGTCTACTAATCTTTATCCTGTTCATTTCATTACATTGCATGAACATTATAAAGAGGGGCATCTATAGACACTCAAAATTTTGATTCCCTATTACTAATATTATAGGAGGGCAAAATTGTCTGATCAACTCAACTTTGGTCTCAATATCGGGCCGTCAAATCAACCCCGGTCTCAATATCGGGCCGTTAAATCAACCTCGGTCTCAATACCGGGACATCAACTCAACCACGGTCTCAATACCGGGCCGTCAACTCAACCTTGGTCTCAATACCGGGCCATCAACTCAACCCCAGTCTCAATATCGGGCCGTCAAATTAGCCCAGTCTCATTTCGGGAGGTACAGGTCAGCCTCGGTCTCAACCCGGGAAGTACAGGTCAGCCCCAGTCTCAACCTGGGAGGTACAGGTCAGCCCCAGTCTCAACCCGGGAGGTATAGGTCAGCCCCAGTCTCAACCCAAGAAGTACAGGTTAGCCCCGGTCTCAACTCGGGAGGTACAGATCAGCCCTGGTCTAAACCCGGGAGGTACAGGTCAGCCCCAGTCTCAACCTGGGAGGTACAGGTCAGCCCCAGTCTTAACCTGGGAGGTACAGGTCAGCCCCGGTCTTAACCAGGTTGGTACAAGTTAGCCCCGGTCTAAACCCGAGAGGTACAGGTCAACCCCAGTCTCAACCCGGGAGGTACAGGTCAGCACCGGTCTCAACCCAGGAAGTACAGGTCAGCCCCGTTCTCAACCCGGGAGGTAGAGGTCAGCTCTGGTCTTTGCCTGGGAGGTACATGTCAGCCTCGGTCTCAACCCGGGAGGTACAGGTCAGCCCCGGTCTCAACCCAGGAAGTACAGGTCAGCCCCGATCTTAATTTAGAAGGTACAGGTCAGCCCCGATCTCAACCTGGGAGATATAGGTCAGCCCCAGTCTCAACCCGGGAGGTAGAGGTCAGCCCCGATCTTAACCCGAGAGGTACAAATTAGCCCCGGTCTCAACCCGAAAGGTATAGGTCAGCCCCGGTCTCAACCCGGGAGGTACATATCAACCCTGGTCTCAACCAAGAAGGTCAGGTCAACTTCAAAAATAATCCTGAAGCATCACAACATCTTCAGAGGAAAACTTGGAGGGACCAAGTCAGCCTTAGAGAAAACACTGAGGAGAAACAGACTCGAATGGGATCCAAATCTTGGAAACAACCCCAGGAAGTCAACTGAAGGCCATGCCAACACTGAAGGCAACCCCAGGATGGGCAAAATGGTTATTTTACCAACTCTAAGTCAATTCAGTCAAAATAAAGCTGAATTGATGCCACCAAGGTCAGAATGAACCATAACAATGATCCCGAGTGCAAACAGCGCAAGACAGCTCAACAGATAAATTACGGGGAATCGAAGACCTGGTTATGAACCCGTATTCTTGGACCTAAAAAATGTTTTAGCCCATGTCATTGTGACACTTTCGACGAAGAAAGGTACATCACACCTCAAACGGACGTTCCGATCAAAAGTTAGAAAATTTTAAAGTTGACATCGCATTGCTCGAAGTGCACGTACTTCGATGCAACAGGACCCTCCATGTGGGCCTTGCAACGTGGAGCTGCACCTCTATCTGCGACAGCAGTAGGTAGAGTGGAGGCTCCTGGGTCTATATATATAAGCTCACCCCCAGCTCATTTGAAAAAGAAAAAAAGCGCTGAACCCATGCCCGTTTGGTTTTCCAGCTATTTTCTTGTCTTCCACACCCAAATTTTTTCACTCTAACATGTAGATATACCCACATACTACAACATATCAGAAAATAACCAGTAGATTTGGACGTTTAAAGCCTACGATTTGGCAAAAAGCCCGTGTAGTAGTCCAGTGCGAGTACTTTTACGATCAGAAAATTATTATTACTTATTCGCACTTTTATACACTTGCATATTAAGTTTTGATTTCTAAATATGCCCGGAACTCAGTTCCGTGGCTGTTTTTGTCAACTTTTGGTACATTTTAGTACCTAAACGCATTTTCTGGAATTTTTACAACTCGGATTGACGATCAGTCGCTTCCAGCAGCTTTTATATACTGTATATATACTGGCTTGTTTGTATATATTTAACTATATATATACTAACTTTTCAATTATGTCAAGCCCGAATGTCAAATCTGTGGTAGTTTACTACTTTTATATATATATATGCATATATAAGCAACATTCACCACACTGGGTTATCTTCCCAGTCTTGGTTGACTACTTTTCTGTCTATATATATATATATATATATATATATTTACATTCCAGTTCGGCCTAGATCATTCTGTGGCCTTTTTACTGCTTTTATATATATATGCATCTCTATGCAACATTCACCATACTGGGTTATCTTCCCAGTTTTGGTTGACTATTTTTCTGTCTTTAAATATATATTTATATTCCAGTTCGGCCTGGATCATTCTGTGGCCTTTTTACTGCTTTTATATATATTTATATTTATATTTAAGTCCGGGCCTCGGAGTTAAAACCCACCACCCTTTATTACTTTTCTATATATTTACATTATGTCCAGCCTAGATCATTCCATGTCTTTTATACAGCTTTTATATATATATATATATATATTTACATTTCAGTCCGGGCACCGGTGTGAAAACCCATCGCCCTTTACAGCTTTCGTATATATAATTATATATATATATATTGCTTGGCTCATTTTTATTAAATTATTTCTTTAAATATTCATTTGATATGTATCGGCATTGACATTTCTACGGGCGAACTAGATTTCTTTAAACTCGCCAAATCTAGCTTTCAAACGATTAAAAATAGATACAGACAGAACTGGGAAGCTAGAATGGCTAAGATTGATTTAAATCAAGCGTTTTTTTAGTTTTAGTTATAAAAGCTACCTCGCGGCCCTTAGATCGCTATCTAGTGGGAACGAGATACTTTGGCCAGGTGCGAACCAGGATTTATTGATGAATCCTTGGTTCTGGCGATATTTGAATATATTTCTGTATAAATTTGAGCTGTGCAGGTTTATTGGCCTCCCTATGTGAGCCTAAAAATTGTGGGATTCATGATCAAACAGATCAGAATATGATTCCCACGATGGACAAACTCCACTTTACAAATGTACCCTACTAGTTTTTCTGTAAAAATGTACATGCACAAGACCTTAAAAAGGTTAACCGGATTTAAGGTCTCATCATAGTGAAAACATGGTTTGTCGTGTCAGAGTCACTCCGATGACTGTCATGCCCATGATAAGACCGACACTTGTATTTATGTTTGTGGTCGAGGATGCTTCGCAGCCAGACAATCACCATTCAAATTGAGCCTTAATGCTGAAAAGATAAAACTGAAGTATCGATGTTGTAACGCCACCAAAATAGGTCCAATCCACCCAATCCATTCTAGGTCGCCACGAAATAAACTCAACAAAAATTCCAAATACAAATATTTAAATTCTAAACTTTAAACTGTCGTACAAAATACAACCACAGTTAAACTGTGAGTTTTAATACAAATACATGTAACTCTCATGGTGCTTCAACCTTAGACAACACCTCACCCTATTTGGGTCACCAAAATCAACAGTTAAATGGCGTATACAATATGACACACACATTTAAAGTTCTCAATATAATTATATATTGTCATACTGTTTTATAATGTATTGAGAAACTCAACAGTCACCGACCATTGCTCAATTCCCTTGTTATCCCTGCTCGACCCAGCTACACTTTTATTATCTAAAAAGAATTGTGAAGCAAAAGGGTGAGCACAAATAGCCCAGTAAAGAATATCATAAGTAAAGATAATTAAATTAGGTGACCAAACCCCTTTCCAAGACAGAACTTCCTTAGACATTGCCAATAATGATGTCTAATAATATTATTCAAATAATATGAATTATTTATTTGATAATGTGAAATACTGTGCAATGACAATTATTGAAATATACAACACTGTGCAATACATTGTGCTACTGTGCAACAACGCGTATTACTATACTTTAATCACCAGGTATTTCAACAGTTTTAACGGTAACAACTACGCCATTATTTTTAGAAAACTTATTCGTGTCGTTTTTTTCATCCGATAATTTTCCGTTATGGGCCCACAAATGGCTGCGCCGTCGTACGAATATTCCCCGACAACAAGAATATTCCACGACCAACGAGTATTCCCCGACAACAATGAATATTTTATAACTACTTGCTTATTTTAAAAATTTTACATATATCACCCTCAACTTTAACCTTTTATCAATTTAACCATTTATTGAATAATAATTATAAGAAAATTGAATACTTCTATTTCATAAAATCCGGGTTCTTACAATCTTCCCTCCTTATGAAATTTCGACACCGAAATTTACGTACCTGGTATTTCGAAGAAGTGATAATACCTTGCTTTTATTTTAGATTCTATCTTCCCGGTCATTTCTTCTGTATCATGATTTCTCCATTGCGCATTCAAGAATAAAGCTTCAAAACAAAGGTTAATTAACATATCACAATTTGTCAATTTATTAAGTAAGAAAATTCAGCTTAGGTAAGTCACACACTAGCGAAGTATATTACTCGTCTCTCCCCTCCTAGTTCTAGACTCAGATCTCCGCCAGCGACCATATCCCTAAGCTCTGATACCAAAATGTAAAGCCCCCTAAATAGGTCCAATCCACCCAACCCATTCTGGGTCGCCACGAAATACACTCAACAAAAATTCCAAATATAAATCTTCAAATTTGAAACTTTAAACTGTTATACAAAATACAAACACAGTTAAACTGCGAGTTTTAATACAAATACATGTAACTCTCATGGTGCTTCAACCTTGGACAACACCTCACCCTATTTGGGTCACCAAAATCAACGTATAAATGGCGTATACAATACGACACACACATTTAGAGTTCTCAATACAATTATATATTGTCATACTATTTTATAATGTATTGAAAAACTCAACAGTCTCCGACCATTACTCTATTCACTTGTTATCCCCGCTCGACTCAGCTACACTCCTATTACGTGAAAGGAATTGTGAAGCAAAAGGGTGAGCACAAATATCCTAGTAAAGAATATCATAACTAAAGATAATTAAATTATCAATAGTTTTCATCAGTAATAAATCAGGGATTTATAACATATGGTAGATGATAAAACTTTTCAACCATAGTTGCAGTGGAACGAACAATCCATTAGAAGAGTCAAATAGACCATAACGTCTATTATTTCCTCCACGCTAAAGTCCACCAACAATATTGTATCCTTGTAACATCAATCAATAATTCATGTCCATAATCATGTAAATAGTTCATAATCATAATTATGTTGATAAATTCCTCTTCGCACACAAGACGAAGATACTTTTCATCATATGTCTTTACTTGAAACACCAAAGATCATGGTTATACCAAATCACAGTTCTTATTCATAATCATGCTAATAAATTCATCTTTGCACTCAGGCCAAAGATATTCATCAACAGTTCATCTTTGCACTACAGGCCAAAGATATTCAACAACAGGTCATCTTTGCACTACAGGCCAAAGATATTCAACAACAATTCATCTTTGCACTACAGGCCAAAGATATTCATATCTCAAAGAAATATCTAATCATTTTAGAATTTATATAAACAATAATTATAACCATATTGATCAATTCACCGTTGCCCTTAAGCTAAAGATATTCAATTGTAAATTCAATGGTCATGAACATACCAGTCACCAATTCATCTTTGCACTATTGGCCAAAGAGAACCCACAGTCATGATCATACCAATAATCTACCCATCTTTACACTCAAGTCAAAAGAGAAATTTCATCACCAGGATTATAAAAATTTTATATATGATAATAAAAATAATATGATCAAAATATGGATCTAATTTTAATAGTAAGATTCATAAATCAACGATAATTTGGTTAGAAAAAAATAACCAATTTTGTCGTGAATAGTATCCTGTGAATAGTAACCTGTGCATAGTACTTCGTGAATAGTGCTTTGTGAATAGTAACCCCGACATGAAATAGTAAAAATTTCATAAGAAAAATTATACCAATATTCCGGTGAAATGATATTCAACCGTAACATGTACCGTATTCGTAAATAGTGTCGTATACGTGAATCGTGCCGTATACGTGAATAGTAACCTCGATATGAAAAAAGTAAAAATTTTATAACGATTGAGATTTTATATTTAATTTTAAATATTTATTGAGTTAAATAAATATTTTGTGTGATTTATTTATAGAGTAAAATAAATAAATTATGTGATTTATGAAAGTGATTTAATTAAGTGTTATATATTAATTAAATGAATGTGTAATATTTAATTTAATTGATGTATATTAATTTTATATTATAGTTCAAATTTAATTGAGAAAATTAAATTAGATGATTTATGTGTGAGTGTTACATGAATTATAATTAGTGAGTAATTATAAAATATGACAATTTTATGTGATTAATTAATGTTGAATTTTAATTGATCAAATTAGTTGTTAAATGATTTAATTAATTAAAGTGTGACATTATAATATGTGTTAAAATGATTTAATAAAATAAAAGAAAAAGAATTTTTAAAATGATTTATACCAAATAAGGCCCTTGCTTTTGTTTTAAAGGACTGTTGCCAAACAGGGCCCTTACACTAGCCTAACCCTAAATTACCTAAACTATGTTTGGATTTAATAAAGCTAGTTTCTAATTTTCTTGTAGCTAAACAAGTCAAGATGGCTTTTGAATTTTGTAACTGTTAATTTAATTAAAGTTAGTACGTATATTATTATATGTCAGTTATATATTTTCTATATACTACCTAAGTTTAAAACCACGTAGTTTTCCTAAGTCTAAACTAAGAAAAACAAAGAAAGAAAAGAGAAGCAGAGAAGAAGAATACAGATAAGAAGAAGAGAAGTTTGAGTAATCAAGAGAAAAATCATCTTCTTCACTTTATTAAGCATTAAGGTATTTCTTTAATTCCATATATTTGATATATATATATATATATATATATCATGTTCTTCGTGTTCAATCTCTGTAAAATATTAAGATTTCATGGAAGTTGTAATTATGAGTTATGTGTATATATGATGTTCATATGTTTTCATAATTGCATGCCATGGAGAGTTTTCAAGAATACAATTGTTGGAAAAATAAGTTTTTATGTTCTTCATATTTTCATTCTCTGTAAAAGTAAATTTTTATGAAAGTGGTATAATCATGAATTGAATATATGTATTGTGTTCATGTTATACTAATAGTGATTGTATGCCATAATGATTTTCAGAAATCAAATTACTGTAAAAAGGTATTTTAATAGAAAATTCATATTGATATGAGTTCATGAGTTTTAGTTTTGTTGTCAATTTTGATTTCAGAAATTGATAAATTGGAATATGCTAGCATGCTTATTGGGAATTTGTTTGATGATTACATGCAATTACGTATATAATGTATGCATATAGAGTGGAATTGATGGAAAAAATTTCTTACAGTGGATTATTTTGGAAAAATATGAGTTTTCATGAAAATGGCCAAATTGGATTTTTAAAACTTGTGATTATCATTATTTAGATGGTTGTTATGTTGTAGAAACATGTTATGTTATGTATTATTGCATATGTATGAGTTACAGTGGCTACGTTACTGTAATTTTCCTTTCGTTGGCTTGAATGGGTTGTTCGGTAAAGCAGAGGGTCAAAACTGTCTGCGTCTGGCCGCGTTGCTGCGCAGCTGCGCCGGCAGCAAGGCCAGGAGCAGCGCAGCTGCGCCGCTTGCTCTTCTCTAATCCGACCCCTGCGCAGCTGCACCGGTTCCCAGGCTGCTGGCTACGCAGCTGCGCCGTGCACCGTGCTTAGGCAGTGACTTTAGTTTCTTGTGTAGTTTATTTTAAAGCCTTAGTTTAATTATTACTTGTTAGTGGACATATATTTAAATGATATAACATGTTGTTATATGATTGTGACAAATTCATATTTGGAAAATAAAAGAAATTTTGAAAACTTTAATTAGATTATAAATGTTTTATTGTAAATGAGTTACTTAATTATAATTTGATTAATTATAATTAAGAGTAAGTGTTTAATTTAAAGTATAATATGGTTAAATTATAATATATATTGAGTAATTATAATTAGATTAAGTGTTTAAATTATTGTTTAATTATAATTTAGCTAAATACATAATTAATTTAATTATGTGAGTATGTGTGTAATGTAATTAACTATTTGATAGTTGATTATTATTATTTATTTAATTAGAGTGAGTTAACCATGAGGGTCAACCACTAATATGAATTAGTTATGTGTTAACTGATTTAGATTATTATAATTGAATGTGTATAGGAAGTGTTTAAGTACGTGGTTGAGTTAAGTAGCTTGCACGTAAGGCAAGTTTTTCTAAACCCTAAACTCGTTTATTTAAATTCATTTATTCATGGTTGAGAATGTCTTTTCATTTCTATATTGGACAAGTTATTTATTGAATGGAAATGATATTAACTTATTATTCAAGTAAGATCCAGTTATTATTTTAAATTCTTTAAGTTGATTCTAAAGTATATGGTAATTCATAATTCTGTTATTTATGAATTATTGAAAGTCGATTGAACTAATCCTTAGTTGATGAACGTGAACTCTAAATTTCCTTGTAAGCTTATCAACTAATCCTTAGTTGATAAAAGAGAATTCTAAATTACCTTTTTTTTATCCAAACCAAACTTTCTTTGGTGCGGACTTGAATTCAAATTACTGAGTTGAACAACCCTATTTAATAGGGGAGGGTACTACGCAGAGCGTTAAGATGTTTGTGCACAATACATGGTACGAAGGGTTGATCCCCCTAAGTACGATTTAAGGTCCATAGTCTTCTTGACTGTTAAAGGTTTAAATAGAAATATTTATAACCTAGGATAAGAGTTCAAAGGTCTTATGACCCTCAGATAAATTTTATATTCGAATATTAATGTTGATAGAGAATTATCATTCAATTCTTTATTATTAAAGCAAGCTAAGTTGTTCAGAATTTTTTAAAGATATTCTTTCATGTAATTATTACTGTTAAACTTCAGTGGGCTGTTGTTTGCTCACTCTTGCACTAAATAACAATTGCAGTTAAGGTTGATAATATTGATGCTCCGTCTACGAGTAAGGGCAAGGGAAAGCAAAGCAAGTGAAGACTTGTTTTTATTTAATTGAGAATGATTGTAATAAGACTTGAATATTATGTTTTTATTTTCGCACTTTATTATTTTCATATCAAACGTTAGAGTAACCCAGGATTTTTAAAAAGGTTGTAACCGGAGATTTATTTATTTTAATTTAGGTTGTAGTTTATTTTGCGTTATTCATTGGGTAGATGTATGTTATATTAGAAAGTGAACACCAAATTTTGTGAAAATGAAGTATCCAGATTTCGGGGTGTCACAGGTTGGTATCAAAGCCATAGGTTATAAAACCTTAGGTGGGAAATAAAAAAAACCTTAGGTAGTAGCCTTATGGTAAGATCGAAAAGATAGATGTGATAGGTAAAGATAATAAACTACCTTATGTGCTATGTGTTTACATTTTTGTAGTCGATGAGTGACGATTCGATATCACGTAATAATAAACATTTAAAATTCTTTTGTCAGGATGTCAAACGTTGGAGAACCTAGTCAGGCTAGAGAAGATGTACCTCAGGTGCCTAGAGAGGAGGAGCCCCGAGACATCCATGTTGTCTGGGAGCAGCTGGTTAGGAGAGAGTCATCTTCAGGGATCGCCATAGCTGGTCGTTAGTGTGAGCTGACACCTATTCCAGAGGATGAGGACAAGTCTGAAGAGGAGAAAGAGCATCCTGAAGAGGAATTCCCACCTCACTCTACTAGTGCTGAGATGTACGAGGCAATTTACGATAGCAACATGGAGCTTCATGAACAAGTAGGAGATCTTGAGGAAACTGTCCAGCAGCGAGACGAGACGATCGAGGAAATGGCAAGTGACCTAGGAGATGCACAGTGGAACCTGATACATATGGAGGTTGATAGAGATGCTGCTCGATTTAAACTGGCAAAGCTGAAGCAAGACATTCAGGAGGAGTCGAGGAAGCATGCCAGAGCTGAAGAGTCAAGCTTGAGGGCTAATCAATGAGCCGATCGAGCTGAAGGTGAAGCTGAAGCCAAGAGGGCTAAGCTGAGGGAAACGGAATATGCTTTTCATACAGCAATAGAGAGAGCTCAGGACCGTATTTTTTACTACCCAGCTCAGTTCCAAGGTATACCGTGGTATGTGGTGGACCAAAGAACGGCATTTTGGGTAATGGAAAAGGAACGCAGAGAGGCTGTATGACGCATTAATATGCCTAGGCAGTAGTAGAGTTTTGTTTATGTATGCTTTTTGTATTAAATAATATAAATCCCGTAATTTGAGATAAGAATGGGATGAGTTAATAATGTAATCCTGTAACTTTCCAGTTCAGGAAGAAAGATGTAAATAGCAGAAATGCTATCTGATTGATGTTTTTTTAACTACGAGTAATGAATAAAAGAAGTTTATTGATGTGCTATGTGTTCTATGTGAACTATGTTATTCGAATGTTTAAGTATGAACTTGAATACTTAATAGTTGAATAATGGGTCTAATAATAATATTTTCTTAACAGAAAATGCCTCCTAGAAGAAGACCAACGCGTCAAAACCCCTAGGGTTCGACGAACAACAACAATAATGATGGGACAAATCCCAACTCGGTTCAGCAGTTAGTGAACCTGTTAACAGGAGCTCTTGCGAATCAGTCGCAAGTGCATGGTACGACTTTCAAGGAATTTAAGGCAGTAGGACCGCCTGAGTTCAAGGGATCGACTAATCCTATCGAGGCTCAGACGTGGGTTATGGAAATGGAGAAGGTCTTCGACGTAGCCAGAGTAGGTGAAGACCAAAAGACAGTGTTTGTGGCTTTCATGTTGAAGTCGGATGCTAGCTTTTGGTGGCAGGCTAACAATACCCGAGAGGGAGATGGAGTCATCACGTGGGAACGTTTCAAGGAAATGTTCTCCGAGATGTACTTTCCAATGAGTTCGCAGGACCAGATGGAGGTCCAGTTCCTAGAACTTAAGCAAGGAGGGATGACGGTGTCGGAGTATGCCGCTAAGTTCAACGAGTTAGCCTGGTTCGCTACATACCAGTTCAGCACTGACGCTAGGAAAGCGAGGAGGTTTGAGCGGGGACTGAAGCCTAGCTCTATAACAAGGTTTCCATGTTCCAACTGAACACATTTGCAGCTGTGCTGGAGAAAGCCATACTCGCTGAAGGAGGAAGCGACGCAGTGACGAAGTTCAACCAGGAAAAAAAGAAGAAGAATGAGGTAGAAACCAAACTTGGGGGTAGCAGCGCTGTGAATCAGAAGAGGAAGTGGACTGACAATACCTCTACTGTGATTCAGCAGGGAGGCCAGCAGAAGAAGAAGTTTAAAGCATGTGCTACATGCTGTAAGAATCACACTGGCGTGTGCATGAAGGGGAAGCGGGTGTGCTTTAACTGTGGTCAGGAAGGCCACATCGCACCTAATTGCCCAAACCCGAAGAAGGGAACTTATTTCACATGTGGATCCAAGGACCACATGGCTCGCAACTGCTCGAAGAAGCTGACGGCAGGGTCAACAGGGAGCGGAGGGAATGGAAGCGGCAATACCGTTACTATCGCTGCACCATTGTAAGCTGTTCGACCCACTACACGGACATTCAATATGACGGTACAGGATGCTGTGCAATCAAAAGATGTGGTGTCAGGTATTATTTTGATCAATAGTATAAATCCATATGTATTATTTGATTCGGGTGCTACTTGCTCTTTCATATCTGATAATTTTGCTAAGACCCTAGACTTACCTGTAGAGGAGTTAGTTTACCCTTTGAACATAGATATTGCGAATAGGGAGGTTATTCCTGTTTGAAGCTTTTATAAGAACTGCAGATTGGACATTAAGGGTCAGGAGCTTAAAGTAGATTTGATTCTGATTAAACTTGGGGAATTCGACGTCATACTGGGTATGGATTGGTTGTTCAACCATGGGGCGATAATCAACTGTCAGAAGAAGTCGGTAAACCTTACGACTCGGTCAAAGTTAGTGTTCTATGGTAGCAAATCGCTTAGACAAGCGAGTTGTCTGACGGTTATGCAAGCCAAGAAACTTCTAACGCAAGGCTGTGTGGGATATCTAGCCTATATAGTAGATACGCGTAAGGAAAGTTCGAAGGTGGAGGAGATATCGGTAGTTAAGGAGTTTGTGGACGTTTTTCCTAGCGATTTGCCAGGACTTCTGCCAGTTAGGGAGACAGAGTTCGTGATCGATCTAGCGCCGGGAACTGCTCCGATTTTGAAGGCTCCGTACCGAATGGCTCCAGTTGAGATGAAGGAACTGATGGTTCAACTGCAAGAATTGCTAGACAAGAAGTATATTCAACCGAGCGTTTCGCCGTGGGGAGCGCCTAATTTATTCGTGAAGAAGAAGGATGGGTCGATGCGTCTTTGCAGTGATTATAGGGAGTTGAATAAAGTTACGATCAAGAATATGTATCCTTTACCTAGGAAACTGAAGGGTGTGAAGTACTTCTCAAAAATTGAATTTAGAAGCGGGTATCATCAATTGAAGGTGAGGAAGGAAGATATACCTAAAACGGATTTTAGGACTCGATATGGTCATTACGAGTTCTTGGTGTTGTCATTTGGTCTCACGAATGCCCCAGCTGCATTTAAGGACCTAATGAACAGGGTGTTCAAGCCATTTCTGGATAAGTTCGTGGTAGTGTTCATAGATGACATCCTGGTTTATTCCAAGACCAAGGAGGAACATGCTGAACACTTACGACAAACCTTAGAAGCCCTGAGACGAGAGAAGCTTTACGCTAAATTCTCAAAATATGAATTCTGGTTGGAACATGTGCAATTTCTTGGCCACGTGATCAACAAGGATGGTATTTTGATGGATCCATCGAAGGTTAAAGCTGTTATGAATTGGGAACAGCCGAAGATGCCATCTGAAGTGAGGAGTTTCTTGGGATTGGCAGGTTATTACCGTAGATTTATCCAAGACTTTTCTAGAATCGCAACTCCGTTGACGAATTTGACTCGTAAAATGGTTAAATTTGTTTGGATGGAGAAATGCGAGGAAAGTTTTCAAGAGCTGAAGAAGAGGTTGAGTACTGCACCTGTATTGTCTTTACCGGATAGTTCAGGGAATTTCGTGGTATATAGCGATGCCTCACATAAAGGATTAGGCTGCGTGTTGATGCAGAGCGGCAAAGTCATTGCCTATGCATCACGTCAGCTGAAGGATTATGAGAAGAGGTATCCGACCCATGATCTAAAATTGGCGACAGTAGTGTTTGCTCTAAAGATTTGGAGGCACTACTTATATGGAGAGAAGTGTGAAATATACACAGATTATAAGAGTCTGAAGTATATATTTATCAAGAAGGATTTGAACATGCGCCAAAGAAGATGGTTGGAACTGATTAAAGACTATGATTGCGAGATATTTTACCATCAGGGTAAAGCTAACGTTGTCGCCGACACTTTGAGCAGGAAAGGTCGGGAGAAGCTGAACATGTTAACTGATCAGGATCGATTAATAGAACAGATGGCTAGTTGGAGTTGGAGGTGAAGCTTCCGAAGGAATCGGATGAGATGTTGTTTCAAGTAACCACTGGTTCTACTCTAGTAGACAAGGTGAAAGAAGCATAACTCTATGATGAAGAATGTGAAAAGATTCGGAGGAGGATAACCGATGGCGAAGAGTTCAAGTTCAAGATCGATAATGAAGGTCTGTTACGGTTTGAAGGTAGAATCTGGGTACCACCAGTACCTGAGGTCAAAGAGGAGATTCTAAGCAAAGCTCATAGTTCTAGATATTCTATTCACCCCGGGAGTACGAAGATGTACCAGGATCTCAGGCATTATTTTTGGTGGCAGAATATGAAGAGAGAAGTTGTTGAATGTGTTGTGAAGTGCTTAACATGCCAGAAAGTCAAAGCAGAACACCAGAGACCAGGTGGACTGCTGCAATTGTTAAAAATTCTAGAGTGGAAGTGGGAGCACATCATAATAGATTTTGTGGTAGGTCTTCCAACGACTCAGAAAGGATTTGATGCGATATGGGTTATAGTGGATCGACTGACAAAGTCAGCCCACTTTCTGCCGATCAGGGTTAAGTACAACTTGGATCAGCTAGCAAAGCTATACGTCAAGGGAATTATTTCTCGACATGGTGTTCCGGTGTCGATTGTGTCTGACAGAGATCCACGTTTTATGTCTAATTTCTAGAAGCGTTTACAAGAATGTATGGGAACGCAATTGCGAATGAGTACAGCATACCATCCTCAGACCGATGGCCAGAGCGAAAGAACGATTCAAACGCTTGAGGATATGCTGAGAGCTTGTGTGATGGATTTCAAAGGAAGCTGGGAGGATCATCTACCATTGGTGGAGTTCGCCTACAACAATAGTCACCATGCGAGTTTAGGCATGTCGCCTTATGAAGCATTATACGACAGAAAATGCAGAACTCCTTTGTGCTGGGATGAAGTCAGTGAATGTCAATTGTTGGGACCAGAATTGGTACAACAAACCGCTGAAATTATGAAGCTGATCAGAACGAGATTAGTTGCTGCTCAAGACAGACGGAAGAAGTATGCCGATTTACATCGACAGAACCGAGAATTCTTACCAGGAAGTTTTGTTTTCCTGAAGGTATCTCCCTGGAAATGAAAGATTCGATTTGGTAAGAAGGGAAAACTAAGTCCCAGATTTATTGGACCTTTTGAGGTACTACGAAAGGTGGGCGAGGTTGCTTACGAGATTGCATTACCTCCGGAGCTCGAGAATATACATAACGTCTTTCATATTTCTGTGTTAAGACCTTACAAGCATGATTATAAACATGTAATAGAATATGAACCTTTATAATTTGATAAGGACTTAACATATGAAGAAGTGCTTGTTCAAATAGTTGATAGAAAGGAACAAGTACTTAGAAATAAAGTGATACCTTCTGTTAAGGTAATCTGGAGGAACCACAGTGCTGAAGAAGCTACGTGGGAACTCGAAGATGTTACGATGAAATCTTATTCACATTTATTTGCTTAGTTTTGTATAACCCCTTATGTACTGATTCTGGGGACATAATCCTTTTAAAGAGAGAAGAATGTAATAGACGAGATTTTTTTTCATGTGTGATTTTGGGGACAGAATCCTTTTAAGGAGGGAAGATTGTAACGATTGAGATTTTATATTTAATTTTAAATATTTATTGAGTTAAATAAATATTTTATGTGATTTATTTATAAAGTAAAATAAATAAATTAGGTGATTTATGGAAGTGATTTAATTAAGTGTTATATATTAATTAAATGAATGTGTAATATTTAATTTAATTGATGTATATTAATTTTATATTATAGTTCTAATTTAATTGATAATATTAAATTAGATGATTTATGTGTTAGTGTTACATGAATTATAATTAGTGAGTAATTATAAAATGTGACAATTTTATGTGATTAATTAATGTTGAATTTTAATTGATTAAATTAGTTGTTAAATGATTTAATTAATTAAAGTGTGACATTAAAGTATGTGTTAAAATAATTTATTAAAATAAAAGGAATTTTTTTTTAAAATGATTTATACCAAACAAGGCCCTTGGTTTTGTTTTCAAGGACTGTTGCCAAACAGGGCCCTTACACTAACCTAAACCTAAATTACCTAAACTATGTTTGGATTTAATAAAGCTAGTTTCTAATTTTCTTGTAGCCAAACAAGTCAAGATGGCTTTTGAATTTTGTAACTGTTAATTTAATTAGAGTTAGTACGTATATTATTATATGTCAGTTATATATTTTCTATGTACTACCTAAGTTTAAAACTACGTTAGTTTTCCTAAGTCTAAATTAAGAAAAAGAAAGAAAGAAAACAGAAGCAGAGAAGAAGAATATAGAAAAGAAGAAGAGAAGTTTGAGTAATCAAGAGAAAAATCATCTTCTTCACTTTATTAAGCATTAATGTATTTCTTTAATTCCTTATATTTGATATATATATATATATATATATATATCATGTTCTTTTTGTTCAATCTCTGTAAAATATTAAGATTTCATGGAAGTTGTAATTATGAGATATGTGTATATATGATGTTCATATGTTTTCATAATTGCATGCCATAGAGAGTTTTCAAGAATACAATTGTTGGAAAAACAAGTTTTTATGCTTTTCATATTTTCATTCTCTATAAAAGTAAATTTTCATGAAAGTGGTATAATCATGAATTGAATATATATATTGTGTTCATGTTATACTAATAGTGATTGTATGCCATAATAATTTTCAGAAATCAAATTACTGTAAAAAGATATTTTAACAGAAAATTCATGTTAATATGAGTTCATATGAGTTTTAGTTTTGTTGTCAATTTTGGTTTGAGAAATTGATAAATTGGAATATGCTAGCATGCTTATTAGGAATTTGTTTGATGATTACATGCAATTACGTATATAATGTATGTATATAGAGTGAAATTGATGGAGAAAATTTCTTACAGTGGATTATTTTGGAAAAATATGAGTTTTCATAAAAATGGCCAAATTGGATTTTTAAAACGTGTGATTATCATTCTTTAGATGGTTGTTATGTTGTAGAAATATGTTCTGTTATGTATTATTGCATATGTATGAGTTATAGTGACTACGTTACTATAATTTTTCGTTTGTTGGCTTAAATGGGTTGTTCGGTAAAGCAGAGGGTCGAAACTGTCTGCGTCTGGCCGCGTTGCTACGCAGCTGCACCGGCAACAAGGCCAGGAGCAGTGCAGCTGCACCGCTTGCTCTTCTCTGATCCGACCCCTGCGCAGCTGCGCTGGTTCCCAGGCTGCTGGCTGCGCAGCTGCGCCGTGCACAGTGCTTGGGCAGTGACTTTAGTTTCTTGTGCAGTTTATTTTAAAGCCTTAGTTTAATTATTCCTTGTTAGTAGACATATATTTAAATGATATAACATGTTGTTATATGATTGTGGCAAATTCATATTTGGAAAATAATTTTTTTTTTGAAAACTTTAATTAGATTATAAATGTTTTATTGTAAATGAGTTACTTAATTATAATTTGATTAATTATAATTAAGAGTAAGTGTTTAATTTAAAGTATAATAAGGTTAAATTATAATGTATATTGAGTAATTATAATTAGATTAAGTGTTTAAATTATTGTTTAATTATAATTTAGCTAAATACATAATTAATTTAATTATGTGATCATGTGTGTAATGTAATTAACTATGTGATAGTTGATTATTATTATTTATTTAATTAGAGTGAGTTAACCATGAGGGTCAACCACTAATATGAATTAGTTATGTGTTAACTGATTTAGATTATTATAATTGAATGTGTATAGGAAGTGTTTAAGTACGTGGTTGAGTTAAGTAGCTTGCGCGTAAGGCAAGTTTTTCTAAACCCTAAACTCGTTTATTTAAATTCATTTATTCATGGTTGAGAATGTCTTTTCATTTCTATATTGGATAAGTTATTTATTGAATGGAAATGATATTAACTTATTATTCAAGTAAGATCTAGTTATTATTTTAAATTCTTTAAGTTGATTCTAAAGTATATGGTAATTCATAATTCTGTTATTTATGAATTATTGAAAGTCGATTCAACTAATCCTTAGTTGATGAACGTGAACTCTAAATTTCCTTGTAAGCTTATCAACTAATCCTTAGTTGATAAAAGAGAATTCTAAATTACCTTTTTTTTATCCAAACCAAACTTTCTTTGGTGCGGACTTGAATTCAAATTACTGAGTTGAACAACCCTATTTAATAGGGGAGGGTACTACGCAGAGCGTTAAGATGTTTGTGCACAATACATGGTACGAAGGGTTGATCCCCCTAAGTACGATTTAAGGTCCATAGTCTTCTTGACTGTTAAAGGTTTAAATAGAAATATTTATAACCTAGGATAAGAGTTCAAAGGTCTTATGACCCTCAGATAAATTTCATATTCGAATATTAATGTTGATAGAGAATTATCATTCAATTCTTTATTATTAAAGCAAGCTAAGTTGTTCAGAATTTTTTAAAGATATTCTTTCATGTAATTATTACTGTTAAACTTCAGTGGGCTGTTGTTTGCTCACTCTTGCACTAAATAACAATTGCAGTTAAGGTTGATAACATTGATGCTCCGTCACGAGTAAGGGCAAGGGAAAGCAAAGCAAGTGAAGATTTGTTTTTATTTAATTGAGAATGATTGTAATAAGACTTGAATATTATGTTTTTATTTCCGCACTTTATTATTTTTATATCAAACGTTAGAGTAACCCGGGATTTTTAAAAAGGTTATAACCATTGATTTATTTATTTTAATTTAGGCTGTAGTTTATTTTGCGTTATTCATTGGGTAGATGTATGTTATATTAGAAAGTGAACACCAAGTTATATGGAAACGAAGTACCCAGATTTGGGGGTGTCACAAATTTCATAAGAAAAATCATACTTCGTGAATAGTACTCGTGAATAGTACCGTATTCGTGAATAGTATCGTATACGTAAATAGTGTCGTATACGTGAATAGTACCCCCGACATGAAAAGCTAAAAATTTCACAATAAAATTCATAACAATATTTCAGTGGAATGATATTGAGAAAAATAACATCATTTACGAGAAAAATAACATCCCTTATCATCCCTTACCTCAAAAGAAAAGTACTTCTAATTGGAATAATGGATATAATGCTGAAGAAAATTTGCACTGTTTAACAACACTCAAAGTATCTAAATTCTCACAAAAATACGCTCGATATTATAGAGAAAGAAACTTCTGATTCTAGTGTGATTTTCAATTCTAACTAAGCATCCTATTTATAGGAAAATGCTTAAAATGCCAAAGCAAAAAATTTAATAAAATATTTTTTTTCTCACGGACGCCAACCAGCAAAATTTTACAGCAATTAGCCAACCACAAGTGGGACCCACCCACACAAAACATGTTTTAATCACCTTTTGCAACAACAAAAAATAATTCAGACCCAATATTCCGGAACTTCAATAATTCATAATAAATAGCCCTTTTATCAGAAAAATACAAACCTTATGTCCATTCCATATGAAATTTAATTCTTTACAACTTTGTAGAAGAAAGTTTTTTCAAATTTCGAATGAAAAATAACCCAAATTTACATACGGATGATTCTTTTCACACTCCCAATTCGACAACTTCAGCACACTGAAGAAAGAAAAGGACACCCCCTTTTTGAATGCCACTCACTAGCACATAAAAGGACATGAAAACCACTCTCCAGCATTTCATTTTTTGACCAAAAGTAAGAAAAGACAATCAGCATTCAAAATTTTCAAAATCCTCCACCACCAATCACCTTTTTCTTTCTTTTCTTCCTTTCCCATAAATTCCCACTAATTCTCTCTCTCTTCTCTCTCTCTCTCTCTCCCCATCATTTTCTCCACACACACACGCGCACGCACACACACACACACACATATATATATATATTAAAATATTTATAATTATAAAAAAAAATTCTAATTCTATTTTCTCTCTTCTACCCCATTTTATTCATATATCGTGAATTTATTGTAAAACTATCACCATTATTATATTATTATATTATCAAATTATACACTTATAATGTAATATTATAATAATATATTTGAATGAATTATTTTATCAGAAAAGATGAAATATCAACTCTCAATAATTGTCTCTTTTGCTTAAAATTCCTCCATTTATATCCACATCAAATAAATATTTTCTTATCATTTTTATCAATAATTAATTATTCAAAAATAATTTTACAGAACCACAATATTGACAACCAGGTCGTTCCCAAGAAAGAGGGGGCATTCTGATAAGAATTTCTCCTTACTGGCGCGCAATTAGGTGACCAAACCCCTTTCCAAGACAGAACTTCCTTAGACATTGCCAATAATGCTGTCTAATACTATTATTCAAATAATATAAATTATTAATTTGATAATGTGAAATACTGTGCAATGACAATTATTAAAATATACAATTCTGTGCAATACCTTGTGTTACTTTGCAACAACGCGTATTACTATACTTTAATCACCGGGTATTTCAATAATTTTAAAAGTAACAATTACGCCGTTATTTTTAGAAAACTTATTCGTGTTGTTTTCTTAATCCGACAGTTTTCTATTATGGGGCCCACAAATGGCTACGCCGTCGTACGAATATTCTCCGACAACAAAAATATTCCACGACCAACGAGTTATCCCCGACAACAATGAATATTTTATAACCACTTACTTATTTTAAAAAATTTACATATATCACCCTTAACTTTAACCTTTTATCAAATTAACCATTTACTGAATAATAATTGTAAGAAAATTGAATACTTCTATTTCATAAAATCCGTGGTCTTACAATCTCCCCTTTTTATTAAATTCCGTCTCCGAAATTTACGTACCTGGTATTTCGAAGAGGTGATAATACCTTGCGTTCATTTCAGATTCTATCTTCCCGGTCATTTCTTCTGTATCATGATATCTCCATTGCGCATTCAAGAATACAGCTTCAAAACAAAGGTTAATTGACATATCATAATTTGTCAATTTATTAAGTAAAAAAATTTAGCTTAGGTAAGTCACACACTAGCGAAGTATATTACTTGTCTCTCCCCTCCTAGTGCTAGACTCAGATCTCCGCCAACGACCGTATCCCTAAGCTCTGATACCAAAATGTAACGTCCCCAAAATAGGTCCAATCCACCCAACCCATTCTGGGTCGCCATGAAATACACCAACAAAAATTCCAAATACAAATCTTCAAATTCTAAACTTTAAGCTGTCGTACAAAATACAACCACAGTTAAACTGTGAGTTTTAATACTAATACATGTAACTCTCATGGTGCTTCAACCTTGGACAACACCTCACCCTATTTGGGTCACCAAAATCAACGGTTAAATGGCGTATACAATATGACACACACATTTAAAGTTCTCAATACAATTATATTATCATACTATTTTATAATGTATTGAGAAACTCAACAGTCACCGATCATTACTCTATTCCCTTGTTATCCCTGCTCAACCTAGCTACACTCTTATTACCTAAAAGGAATTGTGAAGCAAAAGGGTGAGCACAAATAGTTCAGTAAAGAATATCATAACTAAATATAATTAAATGATCAATAGTTTTCATCAGTAATAAATAAGGGATTTATAACATATGGTAGATGATAAAACGTTTCAACCATAGTTGCAGCGGAACGAACAATCTATTGGAAGAGTCAAATAGACCATAACGTCTATTATTTTCTCTACGTTAAAAGTCCACCAACAATATTGTATCCCTGTAACATCAATCAACAATTTCTGTCCATAATAATGTAAATAGTTCATAATCATAATTATGTTGATAAATTCCTCTTCGCACACAAGATGAAGATACTTTTCATCACATGTCTTTACCTGAAACACCAAATATCATGGTTATACCAAATCATAGTTCTTATTCATAATCATGCTAATAAATTCATCTTTGCACTCAAGCCAAAGATATTCATCAACAGTTCATCTTTGCACTACAGGTGTGACGCCCCCAAATCCGGGTACCTTCAAACTCAGGATATGGTGCTACACAGTGCTACAATCTAATCATACATTCAATTGAGGACATCAATATCAATGCATAAGTTTACTAATTATTATATTCTATTAATCTCTTCCCAAGTATTCGTAACCAATACATTGTTCTGTTGTCATAATATCAGTAAATACAATACTAATACTAATGCTATTACAAAGGTCACTACTTGTCTAGCTTGGACTTGCATTTGTCTTTACTAGATCCTTCGGTCCGTTCTCTCTTAGCTGAAATCATTTAGTTTTAAGCAAGAATGAGCATAAGCAGCTCAGCAAGTTAAACATTATATCTTAAAACCATAAAATCAAGAAGCATATCTCTTGGTCTTCAATAACTGTATAATAGTTATGAAGTACTTAAGAATAATCAAAATTAGTTTCGATTACTTTAAAAACCATTCCCAAGGACTTTATAGCATCTTCGAAATCCATCTTGGTCAACGACCATGAACCATATTCTAGTTCTCATTCATGAAAGGAACAACCCGGCACGAAGATCGTAAGTTCGATATAGCTTACGAGCACATCCAGGTGATCAGCCTGTAGTACTCTATGTTGATCAACACTCATACATTAAACGTGTTTACGTTTAATTGTTGGCAACCTCACGTGCCTGTCGAATTAACGACGTTTAAAACCTTTGTTTTATTCATGCTCAGGTTTACCTGAGAATCCGTACCAAGCAATTGGCATAGGATCACAACATTGTATGTATTTTGGAAAGATTTGTGGAAAAACCAACCAAAATATGCTAAGTCTCAGTCTAGCCGAATCAAATGGAATCGACTATTCAATAACAGTTCATGCATAATACAGTATGCACAATGCCAACTTGTCCAACCATAATGTATAGACAAGAGTTTAGAAACCTTGCATTCATAATAAAGTATGAATGAAGTTAGGAAACTTGCCTTTGCATCTTTTATGCCTCTACGTAGCCTACTCAGTCTTTAGCACGACTACAAAGCATAATACATAGTATACCAATTAGTAATCATAGTTGCTACACACCGTATTTGCCTAACTCCTCCTTCTTATGTAACTTAAGCGAATCATTAACTAATTAACATTCGTTCAAGTTATTTAATGTTCATTAACCCAATCTTGGTTAACGTTTATAAAACTTAAGTTCATCACGTTTAGTTAACGTTTAATTCTCATAATCCTTGGTTAAACATGTTGTTTAAAGCTTACATTACATCACTTGCTAGCCCCTTAATTGATATGCAAAAGATTAAGTACTTACTAGCAATGTCAGAATTTTTTGCTATGCTGGCGCTGCGGCGCCAGATTTTCCTCTTGGAGTGGCGCTGCGGCGCTAACCCTCCAGAGATTTCTCCCCGGAGTGGCACTGCGGCGCCGTTTTAAGCCTATTGGGTGGCGCTGCGGCGCTAGCCCTACAACTCAGAAAAATTTCCAAGTCTTTGAAAATTCTAAAATGTAACGTCCCCAAAATTGGTCCAATCCACCCAACCTATTCTGGGTCGCCACGAAATACACTCAACAAAATTTTAAATACAAATCTTCAAATTCTAACTTAAACTTTATATCACACGGTCGTGCAAAATACAACCACAATTAAACTGTGAGTTTCAATATAAATACAGTGCCCATACTCCAAATCAATAATACGTTACAGAAAGGTACAGTCAATAACTGTTTTAGGAATTAAAATCTTTGGAAAATACTCAAGGAAACCTTCGTACATGGGAGGCCATGCATCCATGTTATAATAGATATCGTAGGACTCGAGAATTATCCTTGGTTGACCCAATAGACCCCAAAGAAAAACGAGAAGATTACTATCTTGTTCATTCCAATGGTGGGTCTTCTCTTGCCATATAATTATCTCTGTTGTCACAAACTGAGAATTATATTCTAACCGTACTCCAAGATTATATAGGTAGTGTTCATGGATATAATCAGCCAGTGGATGTGCACAACCATGTCTTATAATAACACGACGTTGTATGTCATTAGACATCTTGTATAATAGTGACAAAACACCCTTCCAAAGTTGGGTTCACCACACCTAAGTCAGGTCACCAAAATCAACGGTTAAATGACGTATAAAATACGACATACTTATCTAAAATTTTCAACAAAATTATTTTCATACTGTTTGGTGGAAAACTTCAACAGTTATAGACCCTCGTTCTATTCCCCTGTTATCCCCGCTCGACCCAGCTACACTCTTATTACCTGAAAAGAATTGTGAAGCAAAAGGGTGAGCACAAATGGCCCAGTAAAGAATATTATGACTAAAGATAATTAAATTATCAATAGTCTTCATCAGTGATAAATCAGATATTTATAACATATGGTAGATGATAAAACTTTTCAACCATAGTTGCAGTGGAACGAGCAATCCATTAGAAGAGTCAAATAGACTATAATGTCTATTATCTTCTCCATGTTAAAAGTCCACCAATAATATTTCATCCCTGTAACATCAATCAACAATTCCTGTCCACAATCATGTAAGTTCATGATCATAATTATCTTGATGAATTCCTCTTCGCACTCAGGACGAAGATAATTCACATCACCTGTCTTTACCTGAAACACCAAAGATCATGGTTATACCAAATCACAGTTCCTGTTCATAATCATGCTAATCAATTCGTCTTTGCATTACAAGCCAAAGATATTCAACAATTAATCATTCATCTTTGCACTACAGGCCAAAGATATTCACAAGTCACCCGCTCATCTTTGCACTACAGGCCAAAGATATTCATCAATAGTTCATCTTTGCACTACGGCCAAAGATATTCAACAACAGGCCATCTTTGCACTACATGCCAAAGATATTCATATCTCAAAAAAATATCGAATCGTTTCAGAATTTATATAACAATAATTATAACCATGTTGATCAATTCACCTTTGCCCTTAAGCTAAAGATATTCAATTGTAAATTTAATGGTCATGAACATACCAGTCAACAATCCATCTTTGCACTACTGGCCAAAGAGAACCCATAGTCATGATCATACCACTAATCTACTCATCTTTACACTCAAGTCAAAGAGAAATTTCATCACCAGGATTATAAAAATGTTATATATGAGAATACGATCCAATTGTCAACATGATAACCAATTGTGGAGTAAAATTCAAGAATAAAGTTCAAAATATGAATCCGATCAAAGATAGGAACCTTAAAAGCAAACTTGGACAAATAGAAGAAAATTTAATTTTTCCGTGAATAGTGCCGTATACGTGAATAGTGCCGTATACGTGAATAGTACCGTATACGTGAATAGTGTCGTATATGTGAATAGTAACCCCGACATGAAAATGTACAAATTTCATCAGAAAAATCATACTTCGTGAATAGTACTCGTGAATAGTACCGTATTCGTAAATAGTGCCGTATACGTTAATAGTGTCGTATACGTGAATAGTAACCCCAACAGAAAAGGTAAAAATTTCATAATAAAATTCATACCAATATTTCGATGAAATGATATTGAAAGCAATAACATCATTTACGAAAAAAATAACATCCCTTACCATCCCTTACCTCAAAAGAACAGTACCTCTGACTGGAATATCGGATATAATATCGAAGGAAACTTGCACTGAATAGTAACTCTCAAAGTATTGAAATACTCACAAAAATACGCTCGATATTATAGAGAGAGAAAACTTCGAATTCTGGTGTGATTTTCAATTCTAACCTAAGCACCCTATTTATAGGAAAAGCTTAGGATGCCAAAGGAGACTAAAGTAATAAAATATTAATATTTTTTTAAAAAAATCCGCCGCCTGGCGGCTTTTCAAAATTTTGAATTTTCAACAAAAGTGGGTCCCACCCATTAAATAATATTTATTTTCCGAAACTTCAATAATTCATAATAAATAGCCCCTTTGTCAGAAAAATACAAATTCGATGTCCTTCTATAGGAAATTTAATTCTCTACAACTTTGCAGAAGAAAGTTTTTCCAAATTCCCAACATAAATTATCCGAAATCTACAAACAGATGATTTCTCACACCAAAATATTGATAAAAACACATCAGCACTAATTCCTTCTTTAATATCCACAAAATAAATATTTCCTTATCATATAAATCAATAATTAATTATTCACAAATAATATTATAGAACTACAATATTAACAACCAGGTCGTTCCCAGGACAGAGGGGGCCTTCCGATAAGGACTTCTCCTTACTGGCGCGCAATTAAATAACCCCTCCTAGACAGAACTTCCTTAGACATTGTCAATAATGCTATCTAATAATATTATTCAAATAATATGAATTATTGAGTTGATAACGTGAAATACTGTGCAACAACAATTATTGAATCAATACTACAAAATATCAACTGTAGTCATTATTGAATCAATCATAAAAAAATAGCAACGTAGCAATTATTGAGTCAATAAAATATCAATGCAGCAATTATTGAGTCAATAATATAAAATATCAATGTAGCAATTATTGAGTCAATAATATAAAATATTGAACAGTAAATACTGTAACAATAATTGAGTAGGTTCCTTCTCACGTAAGACTCAATAATTCAAAATACTGTGCAATACCGTGTGCTACTGCGCACCACCGCGTACTGTATTTTAACCACCGGGTATTTCAACAGTACTAACGGTAACAACTCCGCCGTTATTTTGTAAAAAGTTATTTCTGTCGCTTTCTATATCCGACAGTTATTCCGTTGTGGGGGCCCACAAATAGCTGCGCCGTCGTACGAATATTCCCCGACAACAAGAATAATCCACGACCAAACGAATATTCCCCGACAACAAGAATATTTTATAACCACTTGCTCATTTTAAAAATGTTTGCACATTTCACCCATAACTTTAAACTTTTATCAATTTAACCATTTACTAAATAGAAAAATTGAATACTTTTATTTCATAAAATTCGGGGTCTTACAATCTCCCCTCCTTATGAAATTTCGTCCCCGAAATTTACGTACCTGGTATTTCAAAAAGTTGAGAATACCTTGCTTCCATTTCAGATTCCATCTTCCTTGTCATCATGATTTCTCCATTGCTCATTCTAGAATACTGCTTCAAAACAAGGTTAATTGACATATAACAATTGTCAATTTATTAAGTAAGAAAAGTCAGCTTAGGTAAGTCACACACTAGCGAAGTATATTATTCGTCCCTCCCCTCCTAGCTCTAGACTCCAATCTCCGCCAGCGACCATATCCCTAAGCTCTGATACCAAAATGTAACGTCCCCAAAATTGGTCCAATCCACCCAACCTATTCTGGGTCGCCACGAAATACACTCAACAAAAATTTTAAATACAAATCTTCAAATTCTAACTTAAACTTTATATCACACGGTCGTGCAAAATACAACCACAATTAAACTGTGAGTTTCAATATAAATACAGTGCCCATACTCCAAATCAATAATACGTTACAGAAAGGTACAGTCAATAACTGTTTTTAGGAATTAAAATCTTTGGAAAATACTCAAGGAAACCTTCGTACATGGGAGGCCATGCATCCATGTTATAATAGATATCGTAGGACTCGAGAATTATCCTTGGTTGACCCAATAGACCCCAAAGAAAAACGAGAAGATTACTATCTTGTTCATTCCAATGGTGGGTCTTCTCTTGCCATATAATTATCTCTGTTGTCACAAACTGAGAATTATATTCTAACCGTACTCCAAGATTATATAGGTAGTGTTCATGGATATAATCAGCCAGTGGATGTGCACAACCATGTCTTATAATAACACGACGTTGTATGTCATTAGACATCTTGTATAATAGTGACAAAACACCCTTCCAAAGTTGGGTTCACCACACCTAAGTCAGGTCACCAAAATCAACGGTTAAATGACGTATAAAATACGACATACTTATCTAAAATTTTCAACAAAATTATTTTCATACTGTTTGGTGGAAAACTTCAACAGTTATAGACCCTCGTTCTATTCCCCTGTTATCCCCGCTCGACCCAGCTACACTCTTATTACCTGAAAAGAATTGTGAAGCAAAAGGGTGAGCACAAATGGCCCAGTAAAGAATATTATGACTAAAGATAATTAAATTATCAATAGTCTTCATCAGTGATAAATCAGATATTTATAACATATGGTAGATGATAAAACTTTTCAACCATAGTTGCAGTGGAACGAGCAATCCATTAGAAGAGTCAAATAGACTATAATGTCTATTATCTTCTCCATGTTAAAAGTCCACCAATAATATTTCATCCCTGTAACATCAATCAACAATTCCTGTCCACAATCATGTAAGTTCATGATCATAATTATCTTGATGAATTCCTCTTCGCACTCAGGACGAAGATAATTCACATCACCTGTCTTTACCTGAAACACCAAAGATCATGGTTATACCAAATCACAGTTCCTGTTCATAATCATGCTAATCAATTCGTCTTTGCATTACAAGCCAAAGATATTCAACAATTAATCATTCATCTTTGCACTACAGGCCAAAGATATTCACAAGTCACCCGCTCATCTTTGCACTACAGGCCAAAGATATTCATCAATAGTTCATCTTTGCACTACGGCCAAAGATATTCAACAACAGGCCATCTTTGCACTACATGCCAAAGATATTCATATCTCAAAAAAATATCGAATCGTTTCAGAATTTATATAACAATAATTATAACCATGTTGATCAATTCACCTTTGCCCTTAAGCTAAAGATATTCAATTGTAAATTTAATGGTCATGAACATACCAGTCAACAATCCATCTTTGCACTACTGGCCAAAGAGAACCCATAGTCATGATCATACCACTAATCTACTCATCTTTACACTCAAGTCAAAGAGAAATTTCATCACCAGGATTATAAAAATGTTATATATGAGAATACGATCCAATTGTCAACATGATAACCAATTGTGGAGTAAAATTCAAGAATAAAGTTCAAAATATGAATCCGATCAAAGATAGGAACCTTAAAAGCAAACTTGGACAAATAGAAGAAAATTTAATTTTTCCGTGAATAGTGCCGTATACGTGAATAGTGCCGTATACGTGAATAGTACCGTATACGTGAATAGTGTCGTATATGTGAATAGTAACCCCGACATGAAAATGTACAAATTTCATCAGAAAAATCATACTTCGTGAATAGTACTCGTGAATAGTACCGTATTCGTAAATAGTGCCGTATACGTTAATAGTGTCGTATACGTGAATAGTAACCCCAACAGAAAAGGTAAAAATTTCATAATAAAATTCATACCAATATTTCGATGAAATGATATTGAAAGCAATAACATCATTTACGAAAAAAATAACATCCCTTACCATCCCTTACCTCAAAAGAACAGTACCTCTGACTGGAATATCGGATATAATATCGAAGGAAACTTGCACTGAATAGTAACTCTCAAAGTATTGAAATACTCACAAAAATACGCTCGATATTATAGAGAGAGAAAACTTCGAATTCTGGTGTGATTTTCAATTCTAACCTAAGCACCCTATTTATAGGAAAAGCTTAGGATGCCAAAGGAGACTAAAGTAATAAAATATTAATATTTTTTTAAAAAAATCCGCCGCCTGGCGGCTTTTCAAAATTTTGAATTTTCAACAAAAGTGGGTCCCACCCATTAAATAATATTTATTTTCCGAAACTTCAATAATTCATAATAAATAGCCCCTTTGTCAGAAAAATACAAATTCGATGTCCTTCTATAGGAAATTTAATTCTCTACAACTTTGCAGAAGAAAGTTTTTCCAAATTCCCAACATAAATTATCCGAAATCTACAAACAGATGATTTCTCACACCAAAATATTGATAAAAACACATCAGCACTAATTCCTTCTTTAATATCCACAAAATAAATATTTCCTTATCATATAAATCAATAATTAATTATTCACAAATAATATTATAGAACTACAATATTAACAACTAGGTCGTTCCCAGGACAGAGGGGGCCTTCCGATAAGGACTTCTCCTTACTGGCGCGCAATTAAATAACCCCTCCTAGACAGAACTTCCTTAGACATTGTCAATAATGCTATCTAATAATATTATTCAAATAATATGAATTATTGAGTTGATAACGTGAAATACTGTGCAACAACAATTATTGAATCAATACTACAAAATATCAACTGTAGTCATTATTGAATCAATCATAAAAAAATAGCAACGTAGCAATTATTGAGTCAATAAAATATCAATGCAGCAATTATTGAGTCAATAATATAAAATATCAACGTAGCAATTATTGAGTCAATAATATAAAATATTGAACAGTAAATACTGTAACAATAATTGAGTAGGTTCCTTCTCACGTAAGACTCAATAATTCGAAATACTGTGCAATACCGTGTGCTACTGCGCACCACCGCGTACTGTATTTTAACCACCGGGTATTTCAACAGTACTAACGGTAACAACTCCGCCGTTATTTTGTAAAAAGTTATTTTTGTCGCTTTCTATATCCGACAGTTATTCCGTTGTGGGGGCCCACAAATAGCTGCGCCGTCGTACGAATATTCCCCGACAACAAGAATATTCCACGACCAAACGAATATTCCCCGACAACAAGAATATTTTATAACCACTTGCTCATTTTAAAAATGTTTGCACATTTCACCCATAACTTTAAACTTTTATCAATTTAACCATTTACTAAATAGAAAAATTGAATACTTTTATTTCATAAAATTCGGGGTCTTACAATCTCCCCTCCTTATGAAATTTCGTCCCCGAAATTTACGTACCTGGTATTTCAAAAAGTTGAGAATACCTTGCTTCCATTTCAGATTCCATCTTCCTTGTCATCATGATTTCTCCATTGCTCATTCTAGAATACTGCTTCAAAACAAGGTTAATTGACATATAACAATTGTCAATTTATTAAGTATGAAAAGTCAGCTTAGGTAAGTCACACACTAGCGAAGTATATTATTCGTCCCTCCCCTCCTAGCTCTAGACTCCAATCTCCGCCAGCGACCATATCCCTAAGCTCTGATACCAAAATGTAACGTCCCCAAAATTGGTCCAATCCACCCAACCTATTCTGGGTCGCCACGAAATACACTCAACAAAAATTTAAATACAAATCTTCAAATTCTAACTTAAACTTTATATCACACGGTCGTGCAAAATACAACCACAATTAAACTGTGAGTTTTAATATAAATACAGTGCCCATACTCCAAATCAATAATACGTTACAGAAAGGTACAGTCAATAACTGTTTTTAGGAATTAAAATCTTTGGAAAATACTCAAGGAAACCTTCGTACATGGGAGGCCATGCATCCATGTTATAATAGATATCGTAGGACTCGAGAATTATCCTTGGTTGACCCAATAGACCCCAAAGAAAAACGAGAAGATTACTATCTTGTTCATTCCAATGGTGGGTCTTCTCTTGCCATATAATTATCTCTGTTGTCACAAACTGAGAATTATATTCTAACCGTACTCCAAGATTATATAGGTAGTGTTCATGGATATAATCAGCCAGTGGATGTGCACAACCATGTCTTATAATAACACGACGTTGTATGTCATTAGACATCTTGTATAATAGTGACAAAACACCCTTCCAAAGTTGGGTTCACCACACCTAAGTCAGGTCACCAAAATCAACGGTTAAATGACGTATAAAATACGACATACTTATCTAAAATTTTCAACAAAATTATTTTCATACTGTTTGGTGGAAAACTTCAACAGTTATAGACCCTCGTTCTATTCCCCTGTTATCCCCGCTCGACCCAGCTACACTCTTATTACCTGAAAAGAATTGTGAAGCAAAAGGGTGAGCACAAATGGCCCAGTAAAGAATATTATGACTAAAGATAATTAAATTATCAATAGTCTTCATCAGTGATAAATCAGATATTTATAACATATGGTAGATGATAAAACTTTTCAACCATAGTTGCAGTGGAACGAGCAATCCATTAGAAGAGTCAAATAGACTATAATGTCTATTATCTTCTCCATGTTAAAAGTCCACCAATAATATTTCATCCCTGTAACATCAATCAACAATTCCTGTCCACAATCATGTAAGTTCATGATCATAATTATCTTGATGAATTCCTCTTCGCACTCAGGACGAAGATAATTCACATCACCTGTCTTTACCTGAAACACCAAAGATCATGGTTATACCAAATCACAGTTCCTGTTCATAATCATGCTAATCAATTCGTCTTTGCATTACAAGCCAAAGATATTCAACAATTAATCATTCATCTTTGCACTACAGGCCAAAGATATTCACAAGTCACCCGCTCATCTTTGCACTACAGGCCAAAGATATTCATCAATAGTTCATCTTTGCACTACGGCCAAAGATATTCAACAACAGGCCATCTTTGCACTACATGCCAAAGATATTCATATCTCAAAAAAATATCGAATCGTTTCAGAATTTATATAACAATAATTATAACCATGTTGATCAATTCACCTTTGCCCTTAAGCTAAAGATATTCAATTGTAAATTTAATGGTCATGAACATACCAGTCAACAATCCATCTTTGCACAACTGGCCAAAGAGAACCCATAGTCATGATCATACCACTAATCTACTCATCTTTACACTCAAGTCAAAGAGAAATTTCATCACCAGGATTATAAAAATGTTATATATGAGAATACGATCCAATTGTCAACATGATAACCAATTGTGGAGTAAAATTCAAGAATAAAGTTCAAAATATGAATCCGATCAAAGATAGGAACCTTAAAAGCAAACTTGGACAAATAGAAGAAAATTTAATTTTTCCGTGAATAGTGCCGTATACGTGAATAGTGCCGTATACGTGAATAGTGTCGTATATGTGAATAGTAACCCCGACATGAAAATGTACAAATTTCATCAGAAAAATCATACTTCGTGAATAGTACTCGTGAATAGTACCGTATTCGTAAATAGTGCCGTATACGTTAATAGTGTCGTATACGTGAATAGTAACCCCAACAGAAAAGGTAAAAATTTCATAATAAAATTCATACCAATATTTCGATGAAATGATATTGAAAGCAATAACATCATTTACGAAAAAAATAACATCCCTTACCATCCCTTACCTCAAAAGAACAGTACCTCTGACTGGAATATCGGATATAATATCGAAGGAAACTTGCACTGAATAGTAACTCTCAAAGTATTGAAATACTCACAAAAATACGCTCGATATTATAGAGAGAGAAAACTTCGAATTCTGGTGTGATTTTCAATTCTAACCTAAGCACCCTATTTATAGGAAAAGCTTAGGATGCCAAAGGAGACTAAAGTAATAAAATATTAATATTTTTTTAAAAAAATCCGCCGCCTGGCGGCTTTTCAAAATTTTGAATTTTCAACAAAAGTGGGTCCCACCCATTAAATAATATTTATTTTCCGAAACTTCAATAATTCATAATAAATAGCCCCTTTGTCAGAAAAATACAAATTCGATGTCCTTCTATAGGAAATTTAATTCTCTACAACTTTGCAGAAGAAAGTTTTTCCAAATTCCCAACATAAATTATCCGAAATCTACAAACAGATGATTTCTCACACCAAAATATTGATAAAAACACATCAGCACTAATTCCTTCTTTAATATCCACAAAATAAATATTTCCTTATCATATAAATCAATAATTAATTATTCACAAATAATATTATAGAACTACAATATTAACAACCAGGTCGTTCCCAGGACAGAGGGGGCCTTCCGATAAGGACTTCTCCTTACTGGCGCGCAATTAAATAACCCCTCCTAGACAGAACTTCCTTAGACATTGTCAATAATGCTATCTAATAATATTATTCAAATAATATGAATTATTGAGTTGATAACGTGAAATACTGTGCAACAACAATTATTGAATCAATACTACAAAATATCAACTGTAGTCATTATTGAATCAATCATAAAAAAATAGCAACGTAGCAATTATTGAGTCAATAAAATATCAATGCAGCAATTATTGAGTCAATAATATAAAATATCAACGTAGCAATTATTGAGTCAATAATATAAAATATTGAACAGTAAATACTGTAACAATAATTGAGTAGGTTCCTTCTCACGTAAGACTCAATAATTCGAAATACTGTGCAATACCGTGTGCTACTGCGCACCACCGCGTACTGTATTTTAACCACCGGGTATTTCAACAGTACTAACGGTAACAACTCCGCCGTTATTTTGTAAAAAGTTATTTCTGTCGCTTTCTATATCCGACAGTTATTCCGTTGTGGGGGCCCACAAATAGCTGCGCCGTCGTACGAATATTCCCCGACAACAAGAATATTCCACGACCAAACGAATATTCCCCGACAACAAGAATATTTTATAACCACTTGCTCATTTTAAAAATGTTTGCACATTTCACCCATAACTTTAAACTTTTATCAATTTAACCATTTACTAAATAGAAAAATTGAATACTTTTATTTCATAAAATTCGGGGTCTTACAATCTCCCCTCCTTATGAAATTTCGTCCCCGAAATTTACGTACCTGGTATTTCAAAAAGTTGAGAATACCTTGCTTCCATTTCAGATTCCATCTTCCTTGTCATCATGATTTCTCCATTGCTCATTCTAGAATATTGCTTCAAAACAAGGTTAATTGACATATAACAATTGTCAATTTATTAAGTAAGAAAAGTCAGCTTAGGTAAGTCACACACTAGCGAAGTATATTATTCGTCCCTCCCCTCCTAGCTCTAGACTCCAATCTCCGCCAGCGACCATATCCCTAAGCTCTGATACCAAAATGTAACGTCCCCAAAATTGGTCCAATCCACCCAACCTATTCTGGGTCGCCACGAAATACACTCAACAAAAATTTTAAATACAAATCTTCAAATTCTAACTTAAACTTTATATCACACGGTCGTGCAAAATACAACCACAATTAAACTGTGAGTTTCAATATAAATACAGTGCCCATACTCCAAATCAATAATACGTTACAGAAAGGTACAGTCAATAACTGTTTTTAGGAATTAAAATCTTTGGAAAATACTCAAGGAAACCTTCGTACATGGGAGGCCATGCATCCATGTTATAATAGATATCGTAGGACTCGAGAATTATCCTTGGTTGACCCAATAGACCCCAAAGAAAAACGAGAAGATTACTATCTTGTTCATTCCAATGGTGGGTCTTCTCTTGCCATATAATTATCTCTGTTGTCACAAACTGAGAATTATATTCTAACCGTACTCCAAGATTATATAGGTAGTGTTCATGGATATAATCAGCCAGTGGATGTGCACAACCATGTCTTATAATAACACGACGTTGTATGTCATTAGACATCTTGTATAATAGTGACAAAACACCCTTCCAAAGTTGGGTTCACCACACCTAAGTCAGGTCACCAAAATCAACGGTTAAATGACGTATAAAATACGACATACTTATCTAAAATTTTCAACAAAATTATTTTCATACTGTTTGGTGGAAAACTTCAACAGTTATAGACCCTCGTTCTATTCCCCTGTTATCCCCGCTCGACCCAGCTACACTCTTATTACCTGAAAAGAATTGTGAAGCAAAAGGGTGAGCACAAATGGCCCAGTAAAGAATATTATGACTAAAGATAATTAAATTATCAATAGTCTTCATCAGTGATAAATCAGATATTTATAACATATGGTAGATGATAAAACTTTTCAACCATAGTTGCAGTGGAACGAGCAATCCATTAGAAGAGTCAAATAGACTATAATGTCTATTATCTTCTCCATGTTAAAAGTCCACCAATAATATTTCATCCCTGTAACATCAATCAACAATTCCTGTCCACAATCATGTAAGTTCATGATCATAATTATCTTGATGAATTCCTCTTCGCACTCAGGACGAAGATAATTCACATCACCTGTCTTTACCTGAAACACCAAAGATCATGGTTATACCAAATCACAGTTCCTGTTCATAATCATGCTAATCAATTCGTCTTTGCATTACAAGCCAAAGATATTCAACAATTAATCATTCATCTTTGCACTACAGGCCAAAGATATTCACAAGTCACCCGCTCATCTTTGCACTACAGGCCAAAGATATTCATCAATAGTTCATCTTTGCACTACGGCCAAAGATATTCAACAACAGGCCATCTTTGCACTACATGCCAAAGATATTCATATCTCAAAAAAATATCGAATCGTTTCAGAATTTATATAACAATAATTATAACCATGTTGATCAATTCACCTTTGCCCTTAAGCTAAAGATATTCAATTGTAAATTTAATGGTCATGAACATACCAGTCAACAATCCATCTTTGCACTACTGGCCAAAGAGAACCCATAGTCATGATCATACCACTAATCTACTCATCTTTACACTCAAGTCAAAGAGAAATTTCATCACCAGGATTATAAAAATGTTATATATGAGAATACGATCCAATTGTCAACATGATAACCAATTGTGGAGTAAAATTCAAGAATAAAGTTCAAAATATGAATCCGATCAAAGATAGGAACCTTAAAAGCAAACTTGGACAAATAGAAGAAAATTTAATTTTTCCGTGAATAGTGCCGTATACGTGAATAGTGCCGTATACGTGAATAGTACCGTATACGTGAATAGTGTCGTATATGTGAATAGTAACCCCGACATGAAAATGTACAAATTTCATCAGAAAAATCATACTTCGTGAATAGTACTCGTGAATAGTACCGTATTCGTAAATAGTGCCGTATACGTTAATAGTGTCGTATACGTGAATAGTAACCCCAACAGAAAAGGTAAAAATTTCATAATAAAATTCATACCAATATTTCGATGAAATGATATTGAAAGCAATAACATCATTTACGAAAAAAATAACATCCCTTACCATCCCTTACCTCAAAAGAACAGTACCTCTGACTGGAATATCGGATATAATATCGAAGGAAACTTGCACTGAATAGTAACTCTCAAAGTATTGAAATACTCACAAAAATACGCTCGATATTATAGAGAGAGAAAACTTCGAATTCTGGTGTGATTTTCAATTCTAACCTAAGCACCCTATTTATAGGAAAAGCTTAGGATGCCAAAGGAGACTAAAGTAATAAAATATTAATATTTTTAAAAAAAATCCGCCGCCTGGCGGCTTTTCAAAATTTTGAATTTTCAACAAAAGTGGGTCCCACCCATTAAATAATATTTATTTTCCGAAACTTCAATAATTCATAATAAATAGCCCCTTTGTCAGAAAAATACAAATTCGATGTCCTTCTATAGGAAATTTAATTCTCTACAACTTTGCAGAAGAAAGTTTTTCCAAATTCCCAACATAAATTATCCGAAATCTACAAACAGATGATTTCTCACACCAAAATATTGATAAAAACACATCAGCACTAATTCCTTCTTTAATATCCACAAAATAAATATTTCCTTATCATATAAATCAATAATTAATTATTCACAAATAATATTATAGAACTACAATATTAACAACCAGGTCGTTCCCAGGACAGAGGGGGCCTTCCGATAAGGACTTCTCCTTACTGGCGCGCAATTAAATAACCCCTCCTAGACAGAACTTCCTTAGACATTGTCAATAATGCTATCTAATAATATTATTCAAATAATATGAATTATTGAGTTGATAACGTGAAATACTGTGCAACAACAATTATTGAATCAATACTACAAAATATCAACTGTAGTCATTATTGAATCAATCATAAAAAATAGCAACGTAGCAATTATTGAGTCAATAAAATATCAATGCAGCAATTATTGAGTCAATAATATAAAATATCAACGTAGCAATTATTGAGTCAATAATATAAAATATTGAACAGTAAATACTGTAACAATAATTGAGTAGGTTCCTTCTCACGTAAGACTCAATAATTCGAAATACTGTGCAATACCGTGTGCTACTGCGCACCACCGCGTACTGTATTTTAACCACCGGGTATTTCAACAGTACTAACGGTAACAACTCCGCCGTTATTTTGTAAAAAGTTATTTCTGTCGCTTTCTATATCCGACAGTTATTCCGTTGTGGGGGCCCACAAATAGCTGCGCCGTCGTACGAATATTCCCCGACAACAAGAATATTCCACGACCAAACGAATATTCCCCGACAACAAGAATATTTTATAACCACTTGCTCATTTTAAAAATGTTTGCACATTTCACCCATAACTTTAAACTTTTATCAATTTAACCATTTACTAAATAGAAAAATTGAATACTTTTATTTCATAAAATTCGGGGTCTTACAATCTCCCCTCCTTATGAAATTTCGTCCCCGAAATTTACGTACCTGGTATTTCAAAAAGTTGAGAATACCTTGCTTCCATTTCAGATTCCATCTTCCTTGTCATCATGATTTCTCCATTGCTCATTCTAGAATATTGCTTCAAAACAAGGTTAATTGACATATAACAATTGTCAATTTATTAAGTAAGAAAAGTCAGCTTAGGTAAGTCACACACTAGCGAAGTATATTATTCGTCCCTCCCCTCCTAGCTCTAGACTCCAATCTCCGCCAGCGACCATATCCCTAAGCTCTGATACCAAAATGTAACGTCCCCAAAATTGGTCCAATCCACCCAACCTATTCTGGGTCGCCACGAAATACACTCAACAAAAATTTTAAATACAAATCTTCAAATTCTAACTTAAACTTTATATCACACGGTCGTGCAAAATACAACCACAATTAAACTGTGAGTTTCAATATAAATACAGTGCCCATACTCCAAATCAATAATACGTTACAGAAAGGTACAGTCAATAACTGTTTTTAGGAATTAAAATCTTTGGAAAATACTCAAGGAAACCTTCGTACATGGGAGGCCATGCATCCATGTTATAATAGATATCGTAGGACTCGAGAATTATCCTTGGTTGACCCAATAGACCCCAAAGAAAAACGAGAAGATTACTATCTTGTTCATTCCAATG
The DNA here is from genome assembly GCA_020205555.1 of Panax stipuleanatus. Lineage (NCBI taxonomy): Eukaryota > Viridiplantae > Streptophyta > Magnoliopsida > Apiales > Araliaceae > Panax > Panax stipuleanatus. The sequence continues at coordinate 73,899,189 of CM035117.1, forward strand.
GTGGGTCTTCTCTTGCCATATAATTATCTCTGTTGTCACAAACTGAGAATTATATTCTAACCGTACTCCAAGATTATATAGGTAGTGTTCATGGATATAATCAGCCAGTGGATGTGCACAACCATGTCTTATAATAACACGACGTTGTATGTCATTAGACATCTTGTATAATAGTGACAAAACACCCTTCCAAAGTTGGGTTCACCACACCTAAGTCAGGTCACCAAAATCAACGGTTAAATGACGTATAAAATACGACATACTTATCTAAAATTTTCAACAAAATTATTTTCATACTGTTTGGTGGAAAACTTCAACAGTTATAGACCCTCGTTCTATTCCCCTGTTATCCCCGCTCGACCCAGCTACACTCTTATTACCTGAAAAGAATTGTGAAGCAAAAGGGTGAGCACAAATGGCCCAGTAAAGAATATTATGACTAAAGATAATTAAATTATCAATAGTCTTCATCAGTGATAAATCAGATATTTATAACATATGGTAGATGATAAAACTTTTCAACCATAGTTGCAGTGGAACGAGCAATCCATTAGAAGAGTCAAATAGACTATAATGTCTATTATCTTCTCCATGTTAAAAGTCCACCAATAATATTTCATCCCTGTAACATCAATCAACAATTCCTGTCCACAATCATGTAAGTTCATGATCATAATTATCTTGATGAATTCCTCTTCGCACTCAGGACGAAGATAATTCACATCACCTGTCTTTACCTGAAACACCAAAGATCATGGTTATACCAAATCACAGTTCCTGTTCATAATCATGCTAATCAATTCGTCTTTGCATTACAAGCCAAAGATATTCAACAATTAATCATTCATCTTTGCACTACAGGCCAAAGATATTCACAAGTCACCCGCTCATCTTTGCACTACAGGCCAAAGATATTCATCAATAGTTCATCTTTGCACTACGGCCAAAGATATTCAACAACAGGCCATCTTTGCACTACATGCCAAAGATATTCATATCTCAAAAAAATATCGAATCGTTTCAGAATTTATATAACAATAATTATAACCATGTTGATCAATTCACCTTTGCCCTTAAGCTAAAGATATTCAATTGTAAATTTAATGGTCATGAACATACCAGTCAACAATCCATCTTTGCACTACTGGCCAAAGAGAACCCATAGTCATGATCATACCACTAATCTACTCATCTTTACACTCAAGTCAAAGAGAAATTTCATCACCAGGATTATAAAAATGTTATATATGAGAATACGATCCAATTGTCAACATGATAACCAATTGTGGAGTAAAATTCAAGAATAAAGTTCAAAATATGAATCCGATCAAAGATAGGAACCTTAAAAGCAAACTTGGACAAATAGAAGAAAATTTAATTTTTCCGTGAATAGTGCCGTATACGTGAATAGTGCCGTATACGTGAATAGTACCGTATACGTGAATAGTGTCGTATATGTGAATAGTAACCCCGACATGAAAATGTACAAATTTCATCAGAAAAATCATACTTCGTGAATAGTACTCGTGAATAGTACCGTATTCGTAAATAGTGCCGTATACGTTAATAGTGTCGTATACGTGAATAGTAACCCCAACAGAAAAGGTAAAAATTTCATAATAAAATTCATACCAATATTTCGATGAAATGATATTGAAAGCAATAACATCATTTACGAAAAAAATAACATCCCTTACCATCCCTTACCTCAAAAGAACAGTACCTCTGACTGGAATATCGGATATAATATCGAAGGAAACTTGCACTGAATAGTAACTCTCAAAGTATTGAAATACTCACAAAAATACGCTCGATATTATAGAGAGAGAAAACTTCGAATTCTGGTGTGATTTTCAATTCTAACCTAAGCACCCTATTTATAGGAAAAGCTTAGGATGCCAAAGGAGACTAAAGTAATAAAATATTAATATTTTTTTAAAAAAATCCGCCGCCTGGCGGCTTTTCAAAATTTTGAATTTTCAACAAAAGTGGGTCCCACCCATTAAATAATATTTATTTTCCGAAACTTCAATAATTCATAATAAATAGCCCCTTTGTCAGAAAAATACAAATTCGATGTCCTTCTATAGGAAATTTAATTCTCTACAACTTTGCAGAAGAAAGTTTTTCCAAATTCCCAACATAAATTATCCGAAATCTACAAACAGATGATTTCTCACACCAAAATATTGATAAAAACACATCAGCACTAATTCCTTCTTTAATATCCACAAAATAAATATTTCCTTATCATATAAATCAATAATTAATTATTCACAAATAATATTATAGAACTACAATATTAACAACCAGGTCGTTCCCAGGACAGAGGGGGCCTTCCGATAAGGACTTCTCCTTACTGGCGCGCAATTAAATAACCCCTCCTAGACAGAACTTCCTTAGACATTGTCAATAATGCTATCTAATAATATTATTCAAATAATATGAATTATTGAGTTGATAACGTGAAATACTGTGCAACAACAATTATTGAATCAATACTACAAAATATCAACTGTAGTCATTATTGAATCAATCATAAAAAAATAGCAACGTAGCAATTATTGAGTCAATAAAATATCAATGCAGCAATTATTGAGTCAATAATATAAAATATCAACGTAGCAATTATTGAGTCAATAATATAAAATATTGAACAGTAAATACTGTAACAATAATTGAGTAGGTTCCTTCTCACGTAAGACTCAATAATTCGAAATACTGTGCAATACCGTGTGCTACTGCGCACCACCGCGTACTGTATTTTAACCACCGGGTATTTCAACAGTACTAACGGTAACAACTCCGCCGTTTTTTTTTAAAAAGTTATTTCTGTCGCTTTCTATATCCGACAGTTATTCCGTTGTGGGGGCCCACAAATAGCTGCGCCGTCGTACGAATATTCCCCGACAACAAGAATATTCCACGACCAAACGAATATTCCCCGACAACAAGAATATTTTATAACCACTTGCTCATTTTAAAAATGTTTGCACATTTCACCCATAACTTTAAACTTTTATCAATTTAACCATTTACTAAATAGAAAAATTGAATACTTTTATTTCATAAAATTCGGGGTCTTACAATCTCCCCTCCTTATGAAATTTCGTCCCCGAAATTTACGTACCTGGTATTTCAAAAAGTTGAGAATACCTTGCTTCCATTTCAGATTCCATCTTCCTTGTCATCATGATTTCTCCATTGCTCATTCTAGAATATTGCTTCAAAACAAGGTTAATTGACATATAACAATTGTCAATTTATTAAGTAAGAAAAGTCAGCTTAGGTAAGTCACACACTAGCGAAGTATATTATTCGTCCCTCCCCTCCTAGCTCTAGACTCCAATCTCCGCCAGCGACCATATCCCTAAGCTCTGATACCAAAATGTAACGTCCCCAAAATTGGTCCAATCCACCCAACCTATTCTGGGTCGCCACGAAATACACTCAACAAAAATTTTAAATACAAATCTTCAAATTCTAACTTAAACTTTATATCACACGGTCGTGCAAAATACAACCACAATTAAACTGTGAGTTTCAATATAAATACAGTGCCCATACTCCAAATCAATAATACGTTACAGAAAGGTACAGTCAATAACTGTTTTTAGGAATTAAAATCTTTGGAAAATACTCAAGGAAACCTTCGTACATGGGAGGCCATGCATCCATGTTATAATAGATATCGTAGGACTCGAGAATTATCCTTGGTTGACCCAATAGACCCCAAAGAAAAACGAGAAGATTACTATCTTGTTCATTCCAATGGTGGGTCTTCTCTTGCCATATAATTATCTCTGTTGTCACAAACTGAGAATTATATTCTGTACTCCAAGATTATATAGGTAGTGTTCATGGATATAATCAGCCAGTGGATGTGCACAACCATGTCTTATAATAACACGACGTTGTATGTCATTAGACATCTTGTATAATAGTGACAAAACACCCTTCCAAAGTTGGGTTCACCACACCTAAGTCAGGTCACCAAAATCAACGGTTAAATGACGTATAAAATACGACATACTTATCTAAAATTTTCAACAAAATTATTTTCATACTGTTTGGTGGAAAACTTCAACAGTTATAGACCCTCGTTCTATTCTCCTGTTATCCCCGCTCGACCCAGCTACACTCTTATTACCTGAAAAGAATTGTGAAGCAAAAGGGTGAGCACAAATGGCCCAGTAAAGAATATTATGACTAAAGATAATTAAATTATCAATAGTCTTCATCAGTGATAAATCAGATATTTATAACATATGGTAGATGATAAAATTTTTCAACCATAGTTGCAGTGGAACGAGCAATCCATTAGAAGAGTCAAATAGACTATAATGTCTATTATCTTCTCCATGTTAAAAGTCCACCAATAATATTTCATCCCTGTAACATCAATCAACAATTCCTGTCCACAATCATGTAAGTTCATGATCATAATTATCTTGATGAATTCCTCTTCGCACTCAGGACGAAGATAATTCACATCACCTGTCTTTACCTGAAACACCAAAGATCATGGTTATACCAAATCACAGTTCCTGTTCATAATCATGCTAATCAATTCGTCTTTGCATTACAAGCCAAAGATATTCAACAATTAATCATTCATCTTTGCACTACAGGCCAAAGATATTCACAAGTCACCCGCTCATCTTTGCACTACAGGCCAAAGATATTCATCAATAGTTCATCTTTGCACTACGGCCAAAGATATTCAACAACAGGCCATCTTTGCACTACATGCCAAAGATATTCATATCTCAAAAAAATATCGAATCGTTTCAGAATTTATATAACAATAATTATAACCATGTTGATCAATTCACCTTTGCCCTTAAGCTAAAGATATTCAATTGTAAATTTAATGGTCATGAACATACCAGTCAACAATCCATCTTTGCACTACTGGCCAAAGAGAACCCATAGTCATGATCATACCACTAATCTACTCATCTTTACACTCAAGTCAAAGAGAAATTTCATCACCAGGATTATAAAAATGTTATATATGAGAATACGATCCAATTGTCAACATGATAACCAATTGTGGAGTAAAATTCAAGAATAAAGTTCAAAATATGAATCCGATCAAAGATAGGAACCTTAAAAGCAAACTTGGACAAATAGAAGAAAATTTAATTTTTCCGTGAATAGTGCCGTATACGTGAATAGTGCCGTATACGTGAATAGTACCGTATACGTGAATAGTGTCGTATATGTGAATAGTAACCCCGACATGAAAATGTACAAATTTCATCAGAAAAATCATACTTCGTGAATAGTACTCGTGAATAGTACCGTATTCGTAAATAGTGCCGTATACGTTAATAGTGTCGTATACGTGAATAGTAACCCCAACAGAAAAGGTAAAAATTTCATAATAAAATTCATACCAATATTTCGATGAAATGATATTGAAAGCAATAACATCATTTACGAAAAAAATAACATCCCTTACCATCCCTTACCTCAAAAGAACAGTACCTCTGACTGGAATATCGGATATAATATCGAAGGAAACTTGCACTGAATAGTAACTCTCAAAGTATTGAAATACTCACAAAAATACGCTCGATATTATAGAGAGAGAAAACTTCGAATTCTGGTGTGATTTTCAATTCTAACCTAAGCACCCTATTTATAGGAAAAGCTTAGGATGCCAAAGGAGACTAAAGTAATAAAATATTAATATTTTTTTAAAAAAATCCGCCGCCTGGCGGCTTTTCAAAATTTTGAATTTTCAACAAAAGTGGGTCCCACCCATTAAATAATATTTATTTTCCGAAACTTCAATAATTCATAATAAATAGCCCCTTTGTCAGAAAAATACAAATTCGATGTCCTTCTATAGGAAATTTAATTCTCTACAACTTTGCAGAAGAAAGTTTTTCCAAATTCCCAACATAAATTATCCGAAATCTACAAACAGATGATTTCTCACACCAAAATATTGATAAAAACACATCAGCACTAATTCCTTCTTTAATATCCACAAAATAAATATTTCCTTATCATATAAATCAATAATTAATTATTCACAAATAATATTATAGAACTACAATATTAACAACCAGGTCGTTCCCAGGACAGAGGGGGCCTTCCGATAAGGACTTCTCCTTACTGGCGCGCAATTAAATAACCCCTCCTAGACAGAACTTCCTTAGACATTGTCAATAATGCTATCTAATAATATTATTCAAATAATATGAATTATTGAGTTGATAACGTGAAATACTGTGCAACAACAATTATTGAATCAATACTACAAAATATCAACTGTAGTCATTATTGAATCAATCATAAAAAAATAGCAACGTAGCAATTATTGAGTCAATAAAATATCAATGCAGCAATTATTGAGTCAATAATATAAAATATCAACGTAGCAATTATTGAGTCAATAATATAAAATATTGAACAGTAAATACTGTAACAATAATTGAGTAGGTTCCTTCTCACGTAAGACTCAATAATTCGAAATACTGTGCAATACCGTGTGCTACTGCGCACCACCGCGTACTGTATTTTAACCACCGGGTATTTCAACAGTACTAACGGTAACAACTCCGCCGTTATTTTGTAAAAAGTTATTTCTGTCGCTTTCTATATCCGACAGTTATTCCGTTGTGGGGGCCCACAAATAGCTGCGCCGTCGTACGAATATTCCCCGACAACAAGAATATTCCACGACCAAACGAATATTCCCCGACAACAAGAATATTTTATAACCACTTGCTCATTTTAAAAATGTTTGCACATTTCACCCATAACTTTAAACTTTTATCAATTTAACCATTTACTAAATAGAAAAATTGAATACTTTTATTTCATAAAATTCGGGGTCTTACCTAAAATTTCCAAGTCTTTGAAAATTCTAAAATTTCCAAGCTCGTAACGTTACCGTTACAACTCGGAATTGGCTCGTTCCAAAGCCAAAAGTTCAAAAATGACATGCTCTATCATCTTATCAAGTCGGAATTCATTTTCGAATTTGTCGGAGAGAAATTTGCCGATTAGTCCATTTTTACGTTTTCGTTGAACGTTCGATGCTTAATTCTTCATTTTAAGTCAGAATCAATCTGTTCTTGTTCTAGCAAGTCTTATTTACCTAAATACACTTGTTGCAATAAAAAACTATTATTTTTGATGCACACGACGACTTTTAACTTCTAATCCGAGAAATTTACGTTTTCGACGATTATCGTCTAATCGCGTAACTTTCCCCGAATCTTCGTTTGTCATTATTATTAGTTGAAATCAATGGGAATCAATCCCATAGTTGATTATTACTAATTCTTATCATTCAAAACATTTAAGTTTTCATGGCTTAACATGTTCATTAGTTCATTTTATAGGAATTCACTAAGTTCCTTATTTGTTCTTAATGAGTTCTTAATATCTTAACATGCATGGCTTATTATGGTTCATAATTCACCATCATAACATCCTTATAACTTCCTCATAATCATATCTCCTTTAATCACTTCTCTATCAAAACTAGTATTGAAAGAAAAATGATTCTTTTACATATTTCTTAGGTTATACCTTTAGCTTCTTAGTAGGGATTGAGTATGGAGACTCAAAGGTTCCTTCTTCTTCTTGGTTGATGAAGTTAATTCAAAATCTCAAGCTAGCTCTTCTCTCTCTCTCTCTAGATGTTGGTAGGATTTCTCAAACAACAAAATATGAAGACAAGGCCTCTTTATTTATAGAATTGGCAAGGCTTAGGTTAGAAGAGTCATTTAGGCCCAACCTCCTCTACTATTCCCACCTCCTCTCCTTTTTTTCCCACCAAGTTAAAGCCCATGTGCTAGCACATGGCTAACCATGTCTCCCCTTGTGCTCTACTATGTCCCCCCAAGTATCAACATGGATGGTGGGTTGAACCATGGGCTAAACCCACCCGTTTATCCAATGGTTCTACCCATGGGTCATCTAATTAATTTTTAATCAAAATTAATACCCATTCAATTCATTTCAATGCATTTACTCCGTATAAAATTCGTATTATACGTCGTATAATTCTCGTATACTCTCCATATTATTCTTGTACAATACCTCATATTATACGAGTATTATTTTCTTATAATAATCATATATTATTATACGTAAACCATTATTCTTTGATTTTCAATTTCCTTAACGCTTAGGCTCTAAGTCCCTACGCAAAAACTTCGTGAGCCATAAACGAAATATTATTATATAATCCATCTCGCCTTGAAATCCTATAATTACGCATTTCTTGGAATTTCAAAATAAATGCCCGAGCAGAAACGGAAGAATAGTGATTCTCGCTCTTTTCCTCTCGAGAAATCTTTTCTTGGCTAACTTAACTTTTTACGGTATATTATCGTCAAATCTTCTGACATAATGTCATTCTGACATTTTGAACTCTCAAAATGGCCTAGGGTCTCCAACCCTAACCCTTGGGTCAAACCCTAACCCTTAGGGTTAAATAGTGCCTATTTCATCTTTTTCCAAAAATATTTTTATTCTCGAAAATCTTTTATTTTCGTCTCATAAATTCATATCAATTATCTCTAGCACTTAGCCAGAATCTTCCTCATTTCTGCATTCTTTAGGTCAGAGAACGACCTATGATTAGCTTACACATTTTAATAAACAAATAAGCAAGATTTTATTCAATAAGTCAGATAAAATTTTATTACATAAACGCTTGATTTCTTGGGCGATACAACGAGCCAATGATATTCAACAATAGGTCATCTTTGCACTACAGGCCAAAGATATCCAACAATAGGTCATCTTTGCACTACAAGACAAAGATATTCATATCTCAAAGAAATATCTAATCATTTCAGAATTTATATAAACAATAATTATAACCATGTTGATCAATTCACCTTTGCCCTTAAGCTAAAGATATTCAATTGTAAATTCAATGGTCATGAACATAGCAGTCAACAATTCATCTTTGCACTACTGGCCAAAGAGAACCCACAGTCATGATCATACCAATAATCTACCCATATTTACACTCATATCAAAGAGAAATTTTATCACCAGGATTTTAAAAATGTTATATATGATAATAAAAATAATATGATCAAAACATGGATCTAATTTCAAGAGTAAGATTCATAAATCAACGATAATTTGGTTAGAAAAAGAAACCAATTTTGTCGTAAATAGTATCCCATAAATAGTAACCTGTGCATAGTACTTTGTGAATAGTGCCCCGTGAATAGTAACCCTGGTATGAAAAGGTAAAAATTTCATAAGAAAAATTATACCAATATTCTAGTGAAATGATATTCAACCGTAACATGTACCGTATTCGTGAATAGTGCCGTATACGTGAATCTTGCTGTATACATGAATAGTAACCTCGATATGAAAAAGGTAGAAATTTTATAAGAAAATTCATACTTCGTGAATAATACTCGTGAATAGTATCGTATTCGTGAATAGTGTCGTATACGTGAATAGTGCGTATACGTGAATAGTACACCCGACATGAAAAGCTAAAAATTTCACAATAAAATTCATACCAATATTTCAGTGTAATGATATTTAGAAAAATAACATCATGTACGAGAAAAATAACATCTCTTACCATCCCTTACCTCAAAAGAAAAGTACTTTTGACTGGAATAACGGATATAATGCTGAAGAAAATTTGCACTGTTTAACAACACTCAAAGTATCTAAATACTCACAAAAATACGCTCGATATTATAAAGAAAGAAACTTCTGATTCTGGTGTGATTTTCAATTCTAACTAAGTACCCTATTTATAGGAAAATGCTTAGAACGCCAATGTAGAATATTTAATAAAATATTATTATTATTTTTTCTCACGGACGCCAACCAACAAAATTTTCAAGCAATTAGCCAACCACAAGTGGGACCCACCCACACAAAACATGTTTTAATCACCTTTTGCAACAAAAAAAATAATAAAACCCAATATTCCGGAACTTCATTAATTCATAATAAATAGCCTTTTATCAGAAAAATACGAACCTAATATCCATTTCATATGAAATTTAATTCTCAAAAACTTTGTAAAAGAAAGTTTTTCAAAATTCTGAATGAAAAATGACCCAAATTTACATACGGATGATTCTCTTCACACTCCCAATTTGATAACTTCAGCACACTCAAGAAAGAAAAGGAAACCCCATTTTTGAATACAACTCACCAACACATAAAAGGACATGAAAACCACTCTCCAGCATTTCATTTTTTGACCAAAAGCAAGAAAAGACGATTAACATTCAAAATTTTCAAAATCCTCCACCACCAATCACTTTTTTCCTTCTTTTCTTCCTTTCCCATAAATTCCCACTAATTCTCTCTCTTCTCTCTCTCTCTCTCTCTCTCTCTCTCTCTCTCTCTCTCTCTCTCTCTCTCTCTCTCTCCCCATCATTTTATCCACACACACGCGCACATATATATATAATTATAAAAAAAAAATCTAATTCCATTTTCTCTCTTCCACCCCCATTTTATTAATATATCGTGAATTTATTGTAAAACTATCACCGTTATTATATTATTATATTATCACATTATACACTTATAATATAATATTATAATAATATATTTGAAAGAATTATTTTATCAGAAAATATGAAATATCAACTCTCAATAATTGTCTCTTTTGCTAAAAATTCCTCCTTTTATATCTACATCAAATAAATATTTTCTTATCATTTTTTTCAATAATTAATTATTCACAAATAATATTACAGAACCACAATATTGACAACCAGGCCGTTCTTAGGAAAGAGGGAGCCTTTCGATAAGGATTTTTCCTTACTGGCGTGCAATTAGGTGACCAAACTCCTTTCCTAGACAGAACTTCCTTAGACATTGTCAATAATGCTGTCTAATAATATTATTCAAATAATATGAATTATTGATTTGATAATCTGAAATACTGTGCAATGACAATTATTGAAATATACAACACTGTGCAATACTGTGTGCTACTGTGCAACAACGCATATTACTTTACTTTAATCACTGGATATTTCAACAGCTTTAATGGTAACAACTACGCCGTTATTTTTAGAAAACTTATTCGTGTCGTTTTCTTCATCTGACAGTTTTTCGTTATGGGACCCACAAATGGCTACGCCGTCGTACGAATATTCCCTGACAACAAGAATATTCCACGACCTACGAGTATTCCCCGACAACAATGAATAATTTATAACAAGTTGCTTATTTTGAAAAATTTACATATATCACCCTCAACTTTAACCTTTTATCAATTTAACCATTTACTGAATAATAATTATAAGAAAATTGAATATTTCTATTTCATAAAATCCGAGGTCTTACAGATTTGCTTCAATTCCTATGTTAGCGTAAAGGGTTTGAAAACCTTCTTTCAAAATATCATTTCAATAACCTTATCGAAAAAAGAAGCTTTTGCAAATCAAATCAAACACTTTTGCAAATCAAATCAAATACTTTTTGCAAAATCAAATCAAACCCTTCGTATATAGGTTCAATGATGCATAAATATACTTTCAATTAAAGCATAGGTCCAATTTCTTACATCCTTCACACACACATTGCAGATTTAAAAGGAAATATTGAAAAGATGCGGTACCGTATTTACACAGGAGTTGTGGGGTTCCTAGCACCTTCCCCACACTTAACCAAGCCATCGAACTCAAAACTTTGTTTTCAAAGATCAAGTTTCGACAGTGTTCAACAATTGGGCCTCTTTCAAATAAAACTCGGTTGAGTTGGTACAACTATTTCAAATCTACCAACTGGCGACTCTGTAAAACATTCAATCGTCGACATAATACATGTTGGTATTTTCCTGAAAAACCCTTCAAAACTTTTTTCACAAATAAAAAGAGTAAGGGTAGAGATAACTTAGGAAGAGAGAAAGATCCGGGTTGTGACCCGAACCGCAGATTTGTTTTTCCCGACGTCGACACTATTCATACGTACGGTACTATTCATACGTACGGTACTATTCAGACGTACATTACTATTCATGAGTACTATTCATAACAAAATTAAAAAAAAATTCCTTGTCCATGTTATCTTTTATGGATCTTATTCTTGAAATTGGATTATGTTTTGATCTTCATTCTTGAATTTTGCTCCACAATTGATTATTTTTGAACATTCTTGAACTTGGATAAATTAAATTAAGAATCTCTAATATTTGTCCTTTATCACACTTGATTCGTTCTTTATATCATTTTTCATCATCCTCAGTCTTAAATTGTGGTGAAAGTTATTTTTGGCCCGTAGTGTAAATATAAATTGTTGATTGATGAATATCTTTGGCTTGTAGTGCAAAAAGATGGACAAGTGTTTGGCATGATCATGACCATTGATGATACAAATGAATATCTTTGGCCCGTAGTGCAAAGATGAATTATTAATTTGAAATATTTATTGATTGATGTCACAGGGATAAAATATTGATGATGGACTTTTAAATCATAGAAGATAGTAGGCATCATTCTCTACTTAACTCTTCTAATGAATTGTTATTTCCGCTGCAGTTATTGATCTAAAACTTGTTGTGCATAATATTTTATCTGATTTATTGAAGGCTAACAATAATTTATTCTTCATTATCTTAGTCATAATATTTTTTACTGGGATAGTTGAGCTCACCTTTTTCTTTCATTGTACTCTTCAGGAAATGAGAATATAGTTGGGACTAGCTGGGGATAGAGTGATGGTCCGAGATAGAGCTGTAGTAGTCCTCAGTATTTTGTAAAATTGTGTGATAATAATTGTAATGACCCCAAAATTCTTACAGTAAAATTCTCCTTCTCGATCGTTAACAATACAACTTTAATCTATCTTTACATCAATATTCGATATTAAAATCACTAAAAATGCGGAATATTTAAAACTTTTATACAATCATTTTTTATTGCCCTGAATCGCAACTTTTACATTATAAATATTTGATTCAATTTTATTACATGAATCGCTTACTCTAAGTTACTATACAACGTATTACATCACAAGGAATATCCACTATACATCGGATAGCTCAACTTTACAACTTTAACAAGTATAATACATCCAAAACAAACACATTAATCATCTAGAACAAATAATTTCTTGTAACGCTATTGATCTTAACATTCAATTAGCACGCATCATTACCTTGCATCATTGACCTGCAAAAGTGGTTATTTGCAAAAGTGAGCTCGACAGCTCAGCAAGACCTAACAGTTTTCATGCATCACATAACACATAATAACATGCTCAACATAAATCTGATAATCATCAAAGTAACATGGCATACATGCTTTAATTCACATAACAAATATAAAGATTGAGTTCCTTACTCAATCAACATTCTTTAATCAATCAATGTAGTCATAAATTGACTTTAACATTTCATGCTTGCAATATATATAACATATCATTCTCTTTGCAAAACAATTTAAAACAGTTCATCATCAAGTTCACGTAAAAAATAGGAACTGAAAGACTTTCCTTGATCGTTGTTTACCAATAACAGATTAACATCTTACAGCTATTTGCACTTCACGTGCCCTACACAATTATATAATCATGCATATCAACTATTAGTCACATAGCAACGCATAGTGGCTGTAATGTAAACTCTACTCTACATCTCATAACTCTTCCTACTATCAATACACAATGTTCAATTAGATTGTATTAACTTTCGACTTATATCTCACTATATTTCTTTATAATAATATTTAAAATTCATTCAAGTGTTTAAGTCTTGCTAGAACTACTTATGAGTTTTATATTAACCCCATTTCATATCTTATAGTGTTCATTTCATTTGACTTAAAGCATTTTTTACATTCGTTAACACTTGTCACGGCATTTCGACGTTCATTTGTCATACGCCCGATTCGTCTCTCTTGTGTATGCTTAGTGTACTTATATAACTTATCTAATACATAATTTATTAATATTAAGCATCATTATATTTACTAACATTTATGTTTTACAACTTAGAACAATATTTATTATCGTCAACAGCACTATACTTGCGTATGTGCATGTCCGACACGCACCGATTGCCTTCGAATACGCATTAGTCACAAAGATGACCATTTTGACCTCTGCTAACAACCTCAAATCGAGAAATTTAAAGAACAAAAGTTGTGGGTCTACTCGTTCTCAGTCCGGATCATCTTGAATCTCCTCAATCGAAGTTCGTATGAAACAGTTGTAGCCGTTTTACTACAAGAGGTCAAAGAAAATTTTCGTTACAACACTTAAACCACTCCGGACAGCATGTAGCCCCTCTAGAGCAGGAGTTCCTAGGAAAAAAGCCCCGCTGGGGCAGAACACCTTGTTGTTGGGCTCCTCGGCTAGCGAACTTGCAGAGAAATAAGCCAATTTGGCTTATTTCTTTGCACCAAAGTTCGATTTTAACTAACACAATGTACATGAAACTTTATACAAACAAAATCCTACAGTTCTAAAATGATTTTAACATACAATAACACCACAACACATAATCAAAGCACTAATTGTTATGATTTTGAAGAAAACACCATTATTAAGCGTTCTTGACAAAAATTGACACTGTGAGTTCGTTTTTAACCCAAATCAAATGATTCAAAGCATGTTTTGTTTATTTCTTGATATATTATCGTAATTTAAACTTAATCTTCATAATCAACTCACAGAACTCATTTACTAAATCAAAATTAAAGGGTTTAAAAACTAATTTTACTAGTTTCATAAAATTCATACTTTTATCAAAATAATTCACCATAAATCCAATTCTAAACCAATTAAATTCACAATACATGTATTATTTTCATTATTAAAACTAGTATCATCAACATCTTTTGGTTTTGCATATTAATACATATAACTAAATCATCAATTTAGCATTCTATAATCAACCAATATAATAAAAACTCATAAGAACACAATTCTCCATGTAAAACTTGTTTTCATGGATTTGATTACTGAAAACTCACTTATAACCACATAGACCAAATTATTCATACTCATGAACCTATATTATAGATTCCTTAACAAATTAATCTTAAAAATCCATTTTTTTATGAAGAACTCTAGAAATAATAAACTAAAGTTTCTAGGGCTAGATTATTATCTTTTGCTTTGCTTAATGGAATGAAGGGAATGATGCTATCTCAAGCTTCCTTCCCTCTTCTTCCTTCTTCTTCTCTTTTCCTTCTCTTCTTTGTTTTGTTCTTTTCTCTTTTCTAACTGACTAACACTTAGTCATCTAACATATATTGTAATATAGGTATAACTTACATATACATATATTACATAATTATACATATATAACTTATAACATAATGACCATAATTATAATAATTACAATTATTATAATTAATAATATAGGTTACACATTTAGAATTTAAAAAGCCCTAAGGCTTGTTTGGCAAAACAAGTTATTTTAAAAATAGATTTTTAGTAGTTAAGGCCTTGTTTGGTTAAAACAAGTTTAAAACAAAAGTAAGAGCCTTGTTTGGGAAAACAGTTTTAAAAACTCTTTTAATTCTTTTTAATAAATCCTTTAACACATATTCTTAATGTTATCCTTTAATTAATTAAATCTTAACATTTTAATTTAATTAATTAAATGTTAACATCAATTAATCACATAAAAATTGTCACATAATTATAATTACTCGCTAATTATAATTTCATGTAACAATTACCACATAACTTTATCTAATTTAATTATCTCAATTAAATTAGAACTATAACATAAAATCATTATATATTAATTAAATTAAATATTAAATAATTATTTAATTAATATAATACACTTAATTACATTACTCCATATTAATCATATAATTATTTATTTAACTCCATAAATAATTCAATTACAATATTTATTTTAATTCAATAAATATTAAAATTAATATCTAAAATTCTCTTCACATATTTCACAATATATGACACGTATACACATACTCAAACTCAAAACATCAACTAATAAGAATTTTATTTATTAAATTCTCATTTATAAATTCTTAAAAATCCGGGATGTCACATCCTTCCCTTCTTATAAGGATTCCGTCCTCGGAATCAACGAAACCTCCCTTACTCGATTTTCACAAAATTCCTTCATAATTTTATCGTTGAATAACTTCAACACCTTAACTTAGCAAAAAGTTTTACATATATATATATACTTCATTTATTTCTTCAACAACTTTTAGGTTTTATTACATAACCTTCAATTAACTCGATTATATCGAATATTATATATTCTTTAACTCACTCGTTTTCTTTCTAAGGATCATTACCATATACTCTACTCGTAGAATTCATATACTTCATAACCCACCATCTATAATTATTCGGGTTATCACATTCACCCCTTCTTCTAAGAATTTCGTCATCGAATTTTTTTTATTAATCTTCATTCATTCAATCTATCAAAGTACATTTTACGTTAATCTTTATTCACTAGATTAAAACGTTCTACCACTACTTCTTTCTAAGGAATATCCTTCTTGCTACATTCTCCTTCAGAATAATAAGAGTCTTCCACAATTGCTCAATAATTAGGAAGCGATATAAATAACTTAGGAATTTAAAAGATTTCAAATCATACTGAGTGGCCGCAAGACCTTGAACTTATTTTTAGATTTAATAGTGCTTCACCCCCGGTACTTCACACTATAAACTACATCGGTACTCTATGTGGCCAGCCTATCGTACCCTTGCGTCGGGCCCAAATGTAGTAAATCGTAACGACTATATGCGTTACATTCGGAACTATAGTCTCCGATAACATGTCCCCTTTTTATAGGATTGTTCACCTCAGCTTCTTAACATCTGAATCCGCACCAAAATAATTTGGTTTGACATAGTTTGACCAAGAACGCTCGAATTTATAAACATCTTTCAATATTTGTCTAGCTGAATCAAGTAGCATAGACTTCTAGCAATAATTCGGACATCAATCAAAATATATATATATATATATATATATATATATATATATATATATCCTTAACCAACTCAAAAATATTTTTTTTTCGTTTAAAGAAACTAAAAGTAAATAAATCTTTTTTTTATAGTTTAAGGAAACTAAAATAATAATTAAATCTTTTCATAATATCCTGATACCGTACCGTAGTAATGGTACGTTAAGGATTTCGTCATTACATGACGTCGTCATACTACATCATACCATAGTGGGCTGACGATCATACAATCACATCCAACACTAGGTTTAACTGCATTGATAACTTCCTCGATTATTATTTCTACACCATATCAAATGATGCATATAAAATATATTTTGAAGATTTAAAATCATTTTTGTCTAGCTGAAGCAATTAGTATAGCCATGTGAATAATAGAACTATTTTAAAAAATCATTGGTTCCATCATTTGATCCAATGTTTTTCAAGAAAACAGAAGTGCAACATCAGCACGAAGTCAATAAATTTCAAAAATCTAGCAAAGCTAGGAGATTTAGAATATAAAAATTTTCTCCATCAATTAAATCTTTACTCCACCATTACTTAAACATTCTATCAATCTTAAACAACATCAATGCTTTCTATACCATAACCTTTCTATACCTAGTATAGTTCATCAAACTTACCACACTTTGGGAGTTTAGGAATTTGCCACAATAATATGAGTTTAGGAACTTGTCTTAGCAATACGTAGTCAAAGAACTTATCAGAGACTGTCCATATGCTTAGGGGTTCAAAAACATACATACGATTATGAGTCACAAACTTACCATAAGTATGAGTTTTAAGAACTCGCCTAACTTTAAAATTATCTAATGTAATCTTAATATCATCTAATCTAATCTCTATTGTTTCTAAATATCAAATATAAATATGAGAAAAGAATCACCTTCTCGTTATATATATATCGATAGCGCGACATCAACCTTCCACCGATTATCAATATGATAAGCCAAGTGTAAGCACAAAACCCCGCCCATACAAGATTTGTACAACTCAGCCACCACATGATTCCTCAGTTGAAATACCACTTAACTCTATCTTACTTATAACTTCTCACTCTATACTCGATACAGACTTTTGTATCTCATCATTTATAACTCCTCGTAAGTTTATCTCATACTATATCATAGTATATTCTCGTTATAGCATCACACTATAACTATTCAATCATTACAGACCATCTGTCTTTTACAACTTAAAAAGATCACGCCGTGATCTTATTCTATAATCATCTTCTTATGATTCTTTTCTTATCTCATTATCGTTTTGTTTTAAAAACTTCTTATCTAACCTTTCATCATATCATACTATGATTTCATTTATGCTTTTAATCTTATAGACTTTTTCTATTCATCATTATTCGTCATCTTTATTATTGGAGTTAGGTAACTCCTGATTCTTATGTACATATCTCTTCAAGATTCTTCTTTGAATCTTCTTGTTTATTTATCAACTCTTCTTTTAAGAATTTCTAATTTCATTCATGTAACTCAATATTTTATTCGAATTTTATTCCTCGTCATTCTAATCTTCTTCTTATAATATCGCTAGGACTTAACACATCCTACACTTCTACGTATATGAAAAATATCACCTTTTCATTATACGTAACATAAACTTAATTTCTTATTCTTTTAACCTAAGGTCATAGCCTAAGGTACTCTTACCTAAGGTGTATAACCTACAGCTCTGATACTAACTATAACGACCCCAAAATTCTTACAATAATATTCTCCTTCTCGATCGTTAACAATACAACTTTAATCTATCTTTACATCATTATTCGATATTAAAATCACTAAAAATGTGGAATATTTAAACTTTTATACAATCTTTTTTTATTGCCCTGAATCGCAACCTTTACATTACAAATATTTGATTCAATTCTATTACATGAATCGTTTCCTCTAAGTTACTATACAACGTATTACATCACAAACAATATCCACTATACATCGGATAGCTCAACTTTACAACTTTAACAAGTATAATACATCCAAAACAAACACATTAATCGGCTAGAACAAATAATTTCTTGCATCGCTATTGATCTTAACATTCAATTAGCACGCATCATTACCTTGCATCCTTGACCTGCAAAAGTGGTTATTTGCAAAAGTGAGCTCGACAGCTCAGCAAGACCTAACAGTTTTCATGCATCACATAACACATAATAACATGCTCAACATAAATCTTATAATCATCAAAGTAACATGGCATGCATGCTTTAATTCACATAACAAATATAAAGATTGAGTTCGTTAGTCAATCAACATTCTTTAATCAATCAATGTAGTCATATATTGACTTTAACATTTCATGCTTGCAACATATATAACATATCATGCTCTTTGCAAAACAATTTAAAACAGTTCATCATCAAGTTCACATAGAAAATAGGAACTGAAAGACTTGCCTTGATCGTTGCTTATCAATAACAGATTAACAGCTTACAGCTATCTGCACTTCACGTGCCCTACACAATTATATAATCATGCCCATCAACTATTAGTCACATAGAAACGCATAGTGGTTGTAATGTAAACTCTACTCTACATCTCATAACTCTTCCTACTATCAATACACAATGTTCAATTAGATTGTGTTAACTTTCGACTTATATCACACTATATTTCTTTTTAGTAATACTTGAAATTCGTTCAAGTGTTTAAGTCTTGCTAGGACTACTTATGGGTTTTATATTAACCCCATTTAATATCTTATAGTGTTCATTTCATTTGACTTAAAAAACTTTTTACGTTCGTTAACACTTGTCACGGTGTTTCGACGTTCATTCGTCACACGCCCGATTCGTCTCTTTTTGTGTATGCTTAGTGTGCTTATATAACTTATCTAATGAATAATTTATTAATGTTAAGCATCATTATATTTACTAACATTTATGTTTTATAACTTAGAACAATATCTATTATCGTCGACAGCACTATACTTGCGTATGTGCATGTCTGACGCCCTCCGATTGCCTTCGAATACGCATTAGTCACAAAGATGACCATTATGACCTTTGCTAACAACCTCAAATCGAGAAAGTTAAAGAACAAAAGTTGTAGGTCTACTCGTGCTCAGTCCGGATCATCTTGAATCTCCTTAATCGGAGTTTGTATGAAACAGTTATGGTCGTTTTACTACAGGAGGTCAAAGCAATTTTTTGTTACAACACTTAAACCACTCCGGACAGCATGTAGCCCCGCTGGGGAGGGAGTTCCTAGGCAAAAAGCCCCGCTGGGGCGGGACACCTTATTGTTGGGCTCCCCGGCTCGCGAACTTGCAGAGAAATAAGCCAATTTGGCTTATTTCTTCACACCAAAGTCCGATTTTAACTAACACAATATACATGAAACTTTATACAAACAAAATCCTACACTTCTAACATAATTTTAACATACAATAACAGCACAACACATAATCAACGCACTAATTTTCATGATTTTGAAGAAAACACCATTATTAAGCGTTCTTGACAAAAATTGACACTGTGAGTTCGTTTTTAACCCAAATCACATGATTCAAAGCATATTTTGTTCGTTTCTTGATATATTATCATAATTTAAACTTAATCTTCATAATCAACTCACAGAATTCATTTACTAAATCAAAATTAAAGGTTTTAAAAACCAATTTTACTAGTTTCATAAAATTCATACTTTTATCAAAACAATTCACCATAAATCCAATTCTAAACCAATTAAATTCATAATACATGTATTATTTTCATTATTAAAACTAGTATCATGAACATCTTTCAGTTTTGCATATTAATACATATAACTAAATCATCAATTTATCATTCTATAATCAACCAATATAATAAAAACTCATAAGGACATAATTCTCCATGTAAAACTTATTTTCATAGATTTGATTACTGAAAACTCACTTATAACCACATAGACCAAATTATTCATACTCATGAACCTATATTATAGATTCCTTAACAAATTAATCATAAAAATCCATTCTTTTATGAAGTACTCTAGAAGTAATAAACTAGAGTTTCTAGAGCTAGATTATTACCTTTTGCTTTGCTTATTGGAACGAAGGGGATGATGCTATCTCAAGCTTCCTTCCCTCTTCTTCCTTCTTCTTCTCTTTTCCTTCTCTTCTTTGTTTTGTTCTTTTCTCTTTTCTAACTGACTACCACTTAGCCATCTAACGTATATTTTAATATAGGTATAACTTACATATACATATATTATATAATTGTACATATATACTCCCTCTGTCCCAAAATAACTGCTCAGTTTTGACTTTTTTTAGTCAAATTGGCTATTTTTAAAATTAATAATTAAGCATGTGTAAATATATTTTTAACATTATAAAAATTGGTATTAGTAGTAAATTGTATATACTTTTTTTTGTTATAACCTCTGCATCTATATTATGGCAAAAATGGTACAAAAAATAGTTTTAAAAAATAGTCAATTTGACTTTAAAAAGTCAAAACTAAGCAGTTATTTTGGGACGGAGGGAGTAACTTATAACATAATGACCATAATTATAATAATTACAATTAATAATATAGGTTACACATTTAGATTTTAAAAAATTCTAACGCTTGTTTGGCAAAACAAGTTATTTTAAAAAATAGATTTTTAGTAGTTAAGGCCTTGTTTGGGTAAAACAGGTTTAAAACAAAAGTAAGGGCCTTGTTTGGGAAAATAGTTTTAAAAACTCTTTTAATTCTTTTTAATAAATCATTTAACACATATTCTTAATGTTATCCTTTAATTAATTAAATCTAAACATTCTAATTTAATTAATTAAAAGTTAACATCAATTAATCACATAAAAACTATCACATAATTATAATTACTCGCTAATTATAATTTCATGTAATAATTACCACATAACTTCATCTAATTTAATTATCTCAATTAAATTAGAACTATAACATAAAATAATTACATATTAATTAAATTAAATATTAAATAATTATTTAATTAATATAATACACTTAATTACATTACTCCATATTAATCACATAATTATTTATTTAACTCAATAAATAATTCAATTAAATTTTTTATTTTTATTCAATAAATATTAAAATTAATATCTAAAATTCTCTTCACATCAATTCACATATTTCACAATATATGACACGAATACACATACTCAAACTCAAAACATCAGATAATAAGAATTTTATTTATTAAATTCTCATTTATAAATTCTTAAAAATCTGAGATGTCACAATAATTATAATTAATGATGACTGAATTTAAGCGTTTATATTTTGTATTATATACGATCTGTATTAAAGCTCACAGTTTGTATGGTCGTATTTTGCACGACTGTTTGATATAAAAAGATTTGTTTTTGGATTCTGCATGTACCATGTATTTGACAACTCAGAATGGGTTGTGTATTGGACCTATTTTGGCAGCATCACATTATATATTATATACGTATATTATATATCTAAACTTATATATCATATGAGTATTCTACTTCATATCTTTCCATCAGAGAGAACTTAAAGAGAAAATTTGAGAGATATGATCGAAGAAGAGTTTAAGAAGAAAAAGAAGTTCTTTTCATTTAATCAGAGAAAGCAAGGGTAATCCCTTACCTATGTTTTATATTTTACGTCATTATATTTCTCCATTAAAGCACATTTCAAGTTCTCTGTAATTAAATTTTTGATGATTGTTGATTAGATGATTATATACGTGTTAATATATGTTCATAACATGTTTTCTATCACTTATGTATGTTTTAAAACAATCAAAACCATATAATTATGCTTCAATTAGAATTTCAAAAGTTACAGAGTATGAAGAACATGAATATAGCCCTTATGTACAATTTTTCATGCTTTAGTTGTTTATTAAACTTTAAATTGATAGTTGATTATGATTATGCATGTTTAAATGAACAAAACGAAATTCAAACGGACATATTTGGAGTTATAACGAATCTGTAATGTCGAATTTCATGATTTCTCTCGAAACTTTGTAAAATACTAAAAACAGTGAATTTATGTGTTCAAATTTGAACGATTTCGTAATCTAAATTGTTAAATGCATTCCATATATGTTATTACATGTTCTGTGAAGTTCATACTTCATGGGTAGTATTAAAAATCGTCGTGTTAGTTTAATTTGGATTTAATTGGGTTATGAACAGCGCATTTCGCAAATTGCAGTTCGCCGTTCGGGGGACCCCAGCCCCGGCGGGGGTTACAGAGAAAAATTATTTGTTTTATATAGTTTTTATCCATAAGGTGATGAGTTAACATAACTTAATGAACTTGATAACATATTGAGCATGTAACACAGTACTATAACATATTGTTGACATGTATAAGATAATTTGAAGTTTATACTTGTGTGGTATGCATGTTGTGGATTTAGATTCGTGTTATATGGTTAGTCAACAAGTTAAGATTTGTGAACCAAGTTGTTAAGTTAAACTTAAGTGAGAAGTTCAACCGTTAAATGTAGTGGTTATGAAACTAATCGATATTGTAAACGTTATGAAATGTGTAGAACGTTGAGGAAGTGAATTGTAATTATAACTGTAGCATGTGCACAAGGCAAGTTTCTAAACCTTACTGTTACGTTGCGCAAGTGTTCTATTCTTAAACTTTACTTTTAATTAAACAAGTTTTTAATCTTGATTCATTATCATGATGCAAGTTACTTAAACTCTAAGTTATTTATTGAGCAAGTCCTAGACTTATACTTCTATATTGGGCAAGTTCTTATCCTTGTGTATTCAAGTTGAGCTTCCATATGAGATATTATAATTCTTTTAAAGTATTACTTCAGTTATACAATACTTATTCAATTGTATACTCTTGAGATTTATTATTCAATTTGAATATCAATTATTGTTGAACCTTGTAAGATTAACGAACCCTTATTGATTCAACTAGTCCATAGTTAATGAACGTTCTAAATTCTAGAAATGTTATTGAGCTTATGCAAACCAAACTTCCTTTGGTGCAGACTCTAATGTCAAACTGAGACGAACAACCCTATTATAGGAGATTATTTACGCTTTAGCGTTGAGATGATGTGCACATTATGGTACTAAGGGCTGTTCCCTCTAAGTACGAGTAGTAGAGTCCATATAGTCTTATGACTGTTAAAGGTTTAAAGTAGAGATACTTGACAACCTGGGATATAGTTTATGGTCTTATGACCCTCAGTTGTACTTTTGATTCTTGTTATTCATTCTTGATTCAAAAGCCGAGCTTTCCTTATTCAGAACTCTTTGATTTACTCGCATGTTATTATTACTGTCATATTATTATACTTGTGGAAAATCATGCTCACTCTTGCATAATAACATTGAAGTTAAGAACGAAAGGTCCGACGAGCCTTCCACTAGCAAAGGCAAGGGCAATATTAACAAGTGTTGAAAACTTATTATTTGTTTGAATATGTTTATTGATAAGACTTGATGTTGTTTAAGACTTATATATTTATTTATGTTTTTCGCACTGATGTTTAATGTTAGTATGACCTGGGATTTATTTTATTCAGATATTGTAACCCCATAAGGGGAGATGTTTTTATCTATTCATGAGATGTTTTATTATGGGTAGATAGATATGTGATATTTGTACAGTGAACACCAAATCCCGTAGAAATTAAAGTACCCGAATTTGGGGGTGTCACAGTGAGGAGTCGACGAACCGTGCTAGAGCAGAGGACGCTTGGATGAAGGCTTCTCGACGTGCAGATCTTGCTAAAGACAATGATTCGGCAGGGAAGGCTAAGATTGAGGCGACGGACTACACTTTTCAGACAGAGATTGATAGGTCCCAAGATCGAGTTGTCTACTATCTATTTCAGTTCGAGGACTTACCTTGGTACATGTTGGATCGTAGGACGATGTTTCGTATCATGGAAGAAGAGTGCAGAGAAGTTGTTCGACATCTTACTAGGCTGTGATAGGAACAGTATGAGTTATCTGATTATCGATGGTAGTTAATAATGGAATATGATGATTTAAATCCTGAAGATTTTTTTATCTCAGGATAGTTGATGTTAATAGCAGTGATGCTATCTTATTTATGTTTAAACATTTGAATGAATAAAATATCAGAATTTATTTGAGATGTTATGTTAAGTGATAGTCTTAAAATATTTAAGCTAAGTCTTAAGTACTTAAGAAATTAAGTAATGATTTAATAAACGTATATATTAAATTGAAAATTCTGCCAAGAAGACTCCAAACCCAACAGCAAGCTCAAGAGGGATCGACTAATAACAACAACGCCGATGCCAATACTAATCCTATACAAAAATTGGTAAACCTTTTAACTGGAGCACTTGAAACTCAGCCGCAAGCTCCACAAGCCACGTCATTTAAGGACTTCAAGATGGTAGGACCGCCAGAGTTTAGGGGATCTACGAATCCAATCGAAGCTCAGACTTGGGTGATGGATATGGAGAAAGTGTTCGACGTTGCAAGGGTTAACGATGATCAGAAGACCGCCTTTGCAACATTTATGCTGAAGGCAGAGGCCAACTACTTGTAACAACCAAGAAAATCAGATTGTCCAAAAATAAAGTTTAAAGAATTATTAATTAATAAAATAATTTTTTTTAATTATATTATGTGTTATGTGTTTATTAGTCATTCTATGACATAGGATGATTAGAAACTAGGAGGATTCTGGCTACGAGCTAGAATGAACGAGTAAGAATTTCCAAGACGAAAATAAAAGTTGTCAGAGAAATTATTGAAAAATCACTATTCATCCATTTCTGCTCCGGACTTATTTTTGAAATTCTGAGAAACGCGTAATGATAGAATTTTAAGACAAGATGAAATATTTAATAATATTTCAGTTATGGATCGCGAAGTTTTTGCCTAAGGACTTAAAACCCTAAGGGTTGGGGAAAGTGAAATCGAAGAAAAATGGGTAAATGTAATAATAATGATTATTATACATAATGAATACAAGTATAATATTAGTTATTATACGAGTACAATACGAGGGTAATACGACGTATGATACGAATATCATACGAAGTATATACGAAGAGAATACGAGAATTATACGATAAGAATATGATAAGTCTTAATGGACTTTAACTATTGAACTTGGATTTTTGTCAAAGCCCAATTGGTGAATAATTAAGGCCCAATGAATATTTAAATCAAGCCTGAAGTTAAGCCCAATGGGTATTAACTCTAAGCCCAAACTAAGAACCGAACCCATGGGTCTAACCGATGGGTTAATGGGTGGGTAAAACCCATGGGGCAACCCATTGGACCATAGGGGCAGATGGTAACACAAGGGGGACACATGGTAGCATATGGTGGCATGTGGTAGCACATGGGCAAGACATAGGAGGTTGAGGAGGTTTGCCTAATGACCATTTTGCCCTTGGTCTTGCAAATTCTATATAAGAGAAGCTAAGCTAGTTCATTTGGGGTTTTTGCAAATCACCAACTAGCATGTGAGAGAGAGAGAAGAACTTATAACAAGCAATCCAAGAAGCAAAGAAGCTATGTAAGATTTTTGTCAAGAACAAAAAGTCAAGAACTCAAGAACATCAAGAGGTATAAGTGTTAAACCTTGAATTTTAATCCTCCTTCAATATTTAAATTGATAGAGAAGTGATAATTGGGGAAGCATGCACTATACGAAATGATAAGGTCGATATTAGTGGACTTTAAAACACTAATAACCAAGAACAAGTAAAACCATAATTGAATGGTTAAGAATTTAATGAAAAAATGAGTTAAAACCTTAAAATAGTTGTTAATGAATAAGTTAAACTAGAATTCAATGGTTAAGGAACTTAAAGAAGAAAGCCATTAAAACTTAGATGTTTATAATGGTTAGAAAAATAGATGAATAATCAATGGATTGATTCCATTTGGTTTGGAGTAAAAATCTCGAGTAATGAAGTTATGGCGAAAGTTACGAGATTAGACGTTAATCGTCGAAATCGTAAATTATCCCGGAATGAAAGTCAAAAGTCGCTGTTTAACTTGAAAACCTTGGTTTTTGATGGCTTGCATTAGAATGAGTTATTTAAGACTTGCGAGAGAAAGAACGGTAGAATGCAGACTTAAAACGAAGAAATGAGCATCGAACGTTCATGAACGTTTAACGAACGAGTTAAAATGGAAGAAACGGCGAATTTATCGCCAACAGAATTAGATATTGAATCTGACTAGATAGAATCGTAGAATATGACATATGTGAACTAATGGCTTTAGAACAAGCCAATTTCGAGTTATAACGTTGACACAAAATTCTAAGGCACAAGGTCGGGACCGCAGCGCCTCCCAAGCCTAGATTTCTAGTGCCGCAGCACCTGTTCGAGAGAAATTCACTGGATGGATGGCGCCGCAGCGCGACTTGATGAACAAAAAAGGTGCCGCAGAGCCAGACCAGGAGGTTGGCTACTGCAAGTACAGCGCCGCAACGCCGGTACAGGGGAAAAGCCAGTGAAGAGCTTTTTAATTTTAACACTTGGGGAACGTGTACAGAATGATTATGAACTTAATAATCATGTAATGTAACACTTAAGCAAGTGATTTAAACCTTTAGTAAAGGTTGAATGGAAAGATTTAACGAAAATTTAAAAGTCGAGGAATGTAAAGTCAAATTACGTAACCGATATTCGGGGACCATATTCGTGGTGGGATTGCTAGGGTTGTAATTTCATAGACGTTGAGTGACGAGGGTGACTGTAACAAATGAGATTTTTGTATTTAATTTTAAATATTTATTGAATTAAATAAATATTTTAGTTGATTTATTTATTGAGTTGAATAAATAATTAATGTGGTTATACGGTGGAGTGATTTAATTAAGGGTAATATATTAATTAAGTTAATGTTTAGTAATTTTGTAGTTTAAATTTTAATTTAATTGAGATAATTAAATTAGATGAATTATTAATTTTTAATTTTGTAGTAATGATTTAATGAAATGATGAATAATTATAGTGGTGTCTAATTTAATTTAATAATTAAATTAGAGATTTACTAATTTGTTACATGAAATTATGATAAATAAATAAATTATAATTGTGTAGCAATTATAATTAATACGTTGATATTAATTTTAATTTAATTGAATTTGAATATTAGAATTTAATTGGACAAAGTGTGACAATTAAACTATATAGTAAATGAGTTATTAAAATAACTTAAAAGAAGTTTAATTTAGTTTTTACCAAAAAAAGTTTAAGGCTTTTAAAATTCCTATTTTAATCTAGTTTTGCCAAAAAAGTCTTTGTGGCTTTTGAATTTTAAAAAAATAGTAACCGACTAAGAATTAAAAAGGAGTTATTATGTTTTGTCAGTTTTGTTATATGTATTATATGTATATTATGTTTTTACGTTAAGTTAGAAGAAGAGATATAAGAGATAAAAGATAGAAATAAAAAGAGAAGAGAGAAAGATTTCTCTGTGAGCTTGAGAAAACAAAGAAGGAATCATCTTTTCTAACTAACAAGCAATCCAAAGGTATAATTCTAGTTTTAAAGTTTTAGTTTTTGGTCTTGTTCTTAGTTCTTTGTAAATTGATGTTGATAATCAATTGTTGAAAATATGGTTATTGTATGTTAATTTGTTTATATAATATGTTTCTATGAGAATTTTATGTAATATAAAGTTGTTTAATTCATGAAAACATGGTGAATATGAAGAAATCATGTTCATAGTAAGTTAAAGTGAAGTATTTTGAAAAAAGGCTTATTTGATACAAAAATTATTGTCTAATTAATGTTATAATATATAAATTGATTCCAGATTGTGATCATATGTTCAGAACCAAAAACAACATGATTTAAACGAAGTATTTTGGGTAAGAAACGAATTCATAGTGAATGAATTCGTTAAAAGTATTGAAAATGGTGTTTTTAACAAAAATAATGAAATTAAGGATTTGATTTGGTTGTTTGTGTTGTTTAGTTGATTTTAATCATGAAATACAAGCTTAGTAATGTTTCTATGAAGTCTAGATAGTTTATGTGTGTAAAATTTGTTGTTTGAACGGAGTTTTAGGCCTCGTATGGCCTAGCTTTAGATATTCGCGAAACTCTGTCTGCGTGTTTCTGGTGCGTAGCGCCGCAGTGGCAGTTTTAAAAAGAAATAGGGTGCTGCAGCGCCCTACACTGTTTGGTGATGTGTCACGACATCGCAGCGCCGGTTCTGTGCGTTTACTGTTG
This sequence comes from Panax stipuleanatus, assembly GCA_020205555.1. Taxonomy (NCBI): domain Eukaryota; kingdom Viridiplantae; phylum Streptophyta; class Magnoliopsida; order Apiales; family Araliaceae; genus Panax; species Panax stipuleanatus. Next base: position 73,928,314 of record CM035117.1, read on the forward strand.
TGCAGCTGCTCCGAGATCGAACTGCAGAGCCTGATGACGTGTTATGGCGCCGCAGCGTTTGTCCCATGCTATTTCACAAGTGGTGCAGCACCGAGGCTGAGCTGTAGCGCCGGTTGTAGTTCATTATGTGGCACTACCGTGCCACTTGGGCAGTTTGGCCAGAGATTGTTATTTAAGTGTACAAATTTTTGGGAATATTAATCTAATGATTATAAAAGCATGTTAATGAAATTATATGTTGATTAAACACTATATAATTGCATTTGAAATACGAGATTGACGATTTTAAATTGTAACTTGATTAATTATTAACAAGTTTATGTTTGACGTGGACAATAAAAGGAAGTATGGTTTGATTATGTTATGTATTGACCAATGATTAAACCTAATGACTAAACGTTGTACGTTAACTAAGATTGGTTAACTAATTATGTGACTTAGCTATGTGATAACTAATTCATGTTGCTATTGTTAATAACATGTGCGTAGAATAATTGAGGAACAGATTATTAATTTGCTAGCTTACGCACAAGGAAAGTTGTTCTATCCTTTCTTTTTTACGTTTAAGCAAGTTCTTTAACTTTATTTCCATATTGAACAAGTTTCTAATTTAGTTTCCTTATTGAAAAAGAGTGTAACCTTGGCTTATTATTATCGTTCAAGCAAGGTTTATTGTATCTCTCGAATGCTTTTAAGTTTACTTCTAAAAGCATGATTTTTAAGTATAATGTCTATTCGTTTGTGACTCATAGTTATTCCATAACCCTTTTGTTATCGAACTCTTAAGTTATTGTTAAGTTTTGACTCAACTACTCCTTAATTGATGATTGTTGAACTCTAAATTACCCATTGAACTATTCCAAACTAAACTTTCTTTGGTGGGGACTCGTTAGTTAAAGCTAAGATGAACAACCCTATTATAGGGGATTATTACGCGAAAGCGTTAAGATGTTTGTGCACAATACATAGTACGAAGGGATGATCCCCCTAAGTACGAGATGGAAGGTCTGTATAGTCTAACGACTGTTAAAGGTTTAACTAGAAATATTTATAACCTGGGACATAGTTCAAGGTCTAGTGACCCTTAGATGAATTCTAAATCTTGTTTTCAATTCTTGATTATCGATGATAGAGAATGTTATTTAATTCTATTAAACTTATTCAGTGATAGTACTATGTTATCCTTATTGATTATTATTTCAAGTGAGCTTTTGTTTTGCTTACTCTTGGATATATAACCATTGCAGCGAAAGTTGAGAAAGTTGACGAGTCAACTAGTAAGGGCAAGGGCAAAATGAATAAGTGATGAAGACTTATTCAATTTATTATGTGGTTTATGTTACAAGACTTAATTTATTATGTGATGTTTTATTTCCTCACTTGATGTTGTTTTAAGGTTAGACACCTGGGAACGTTTGATGATTATGTAATCCTTTTATGAGGAAGATTTTAATTAAGGTTGTAATTTATTTTTGTATTCCTTTATTTATGGGCAGTTAGTTCTGTTTTATTTGGATAGTGAACACCAAATCATGTGGAAATGAAATACCCAGATTTGGGGGTGTCACAGTGACTTATAACATTCCGATGTTATAATGTCAAAATGAAAGTTAAGTGTAAGGTGTATAGAGGTTGTAAACGCAACGTAGTTGCGATGGATGATCGGTCTCAGCATACGACGGACCGTATGGCTTAGACATTAACAAATGATGATGAACGTACTGTTCATGTAATGAATCACTATTAAAAATGATTAAAACCTTAAGTAAAGGTTAAGTGAAGGTTTAAAAGATGAATAACGTGAACGCTGAATACGTAAACAATTCTCGTGAATCGTATTTGTGTTGAGCGAACGTTCTAAGTATACATTGGTTGTATGACTTAGACGTTGACGAATGTAGTAAGTAAGATGTGTAATCATCAAGAAAGTCGTAACGAACGGTAACAAAAATAATGAATAACGTATAAAATTGAACAAGCCGAGTTAACAATAATAACTTGAATAACGTTCCGAGTCAAATGGACCGGATGTTGTAAATATGAAATGAGGATTAACTTAACGAACATTATAGTTATAATATTTTGGATAAGTTAAGTCTAAGTTGTAGTACAATCGTAGTCTATAATGGTCGAGATATAATATCTGAGCTAAATGATTCCGTCAGAGAGCGACGGTTAATACGAACTAGCAACCGATCTAACTCACTATGAAAGACAGTGTAGACGAGACGAAAAACTAGTTTGTTGGTTGTTTATGGGAAACCACTCAGTGTACTATATTGAATACTATTAGAGACTTGATGTGTGCTAAGTGTAATGTTATTTAAAGAATAGAAGGGATGAATATGGAAGTTGGTCGCGTAGACTTAGATTGCAAGAACGCAAACCAAAAGAAGTAAAGTGAAGTTTAAACCAATGCATAAGTCAAGTATATGACTAATGGGTGTGTGTTTTCCTTATGCGTTATATAGGGATTACAATGAACAGTATAGTGTAAGCTGTATGCAACGCTAATGTAAGTTTCCCAACTTCATTCATATTTTATTATGAATGTTAGTTTCTTAACTTTCTCAGATGTTGAACATGAGAAAGTATTTCGTATGTGCAAATAAGTAATGTTTGTACAAGGTGGTAGAATGTATGAGGCCTTGTGCCACAATATTAACACTTCGGTGTTTCTGTGAAATGAACTGTTTTATGATTGAACTTTTTCATGTTAAGAAGTTCATTTTATTCATGAACTATTATTGTTAAGTCTGTGCTAATGATTCTAGCCAGGCAGAATGTATATGAACGAGTAGCAAATGAAAGTATGACGAAGTAAATATGATGAATGTTGTAAAATGATAGGAATCAAAACGTATTCCTATTATTCGAGCTGCTTCATTACCTTTGTTCGGCTGTTGAAGTTTCAAAAGAATTTTGATTCTTGCTTTGGTTGTTATTCAACTTCTATGACTTGCTGAGCAATTGAATGATCACACTTACTTAAAATAAAAATATTTTCAGCGAACGACGGTAGTATGTATTAAAGGATCCTGTGAAGACTAAGCTGATCGGTGTTCTGCTATGGTAAGGTGCTATAGTTGCGAGTACCATTAGTGTCACAAGATGAAGTGTTGTTCGTTACATGAACAAGCAAGAAGATCAAGCCGAGACTTGTAGAATAGTTAGTTAAACTATTCTGTAGATGGGGTGACTAGTGAAAAGTCACACTTGTAAGATGAAAAGAATAATGTAATTATCATTATTTGTAATGAATGAAGGTTTTAAGGTAATAGAACCTGGAAATTGAATGGATTTGTCGTTATTCTTCAGGATATAATGAGGTATGTATGGAGTGTGATATACTCGTGATGTACGGAATTCAGGTGTAAAGATAGACCGAATTTTGGGGCGTCACAAGTTGGTATCAGAACCGATAGGTTATAAACCTTAGGTATGGGTACCTAAGGCTATAATCTTAGAGTGAAGGGTAAAAAAAATTGTTATATAACGATTAAGGAAGAAGATCACCACGTGATGATATTAAATCGTAAGAACAGATTTTCTATTAAACGATGGATGAATTATAGTTCAAGGTTATAATGGAATGGTACTAGGAAGTAGTATGAGAAGAATAACTCTAAAGAGTTGTAAAGGATAGAATACGAATTAAAGCAAATTCGTATTAGGTAAGGAGAAAGTTAGAAGTTGTAAGGTCACGCTATCAATATGTATATGGCGAGAAGGTGAATCTTTTCCCATGTGCATTTTGGATAGTTAGATAATGATAACGTAGGTGCGGGTTCTTGAATCTCATACTTATGAAAAGTTTGTGACTTATAGTTATATGCTATGTTTGTGAGCCTCTAAGCGTATGGAAAGTCATTGATTTGTTCTTGGATTACATATTGCGAAGATAAATTCTTAAACACATATGGTTGTGGAAAGTTCCTAAGCACATAAAGTGTGGTAAGTTAATGAACTATACTAAGGTATAGGAATGTTTAGACTGAAAATAGGTTATTTTTAGTATAAGTAGCATTTAAGGTGCTATAAGAAGTTAGGATTGTCACAAGTATTACAATAAAGGAAGAAGAAGGAAGTAGAAAATTCCAAGTCTTCTAGCTATGCTAGATTTCAAAATTATTGACATCGTGCTAAAGTGTACATGTTTGAGAAAATAATATTGGTTAAAATTTTTGTGAACCTATGGATTTTAAGAGAACTATTCTTTGTATGTCTAAGCTAATTATTTTGGCTAGACAAAAATTGATTTGAAATATCTAAATGAATTTTATATCAGCAGTGCATTTGATGCATAGATGGTAAAAAGATGAAGTTATCAATGCATTAAACCTAGAGTTGAATGTGATCGTAAGATCATCAACACACTATGGTAGTATGTAGTATAACAAAGTCATAAACTGACGATGTCCTCAACGTACTAATAATCAGTACGGTATCATGACGTCATTAAACGTTTTGAAGTATTGTGAAAGAATTTAAAAGGAGTTGTCGATGTCAATTGATTTGACTAGACGAATGTTTCAAGTTAGGTGTCCAATTTATTGGTATGGATTGAGCTATTTGATTTGGCTAGACAAATGGTATGTCATGTTTAAAGAAAATCAAGCTTTCTTTGAGAAGTTGTACCAAGCCAAATTATTTTGGTGCAGAATTTGATAAATAAGTCTGAGGAGAACAAACCCCGAGATATGGGGATGGGCTGGTCACCTAATTCATCGAAAAAGGTGGTTTACCTTTTTGTGATTGTAAACGTACTGGGTGAGTAAGGATTGTTTACGGTGAAATATCGTTAGACCTAGTAAGAGATCATGGTATATAAGACCCCTCAGCAACGTATGAAATGTTTTAGAGGAATCTTTATATTCCTAACTACTCATTCTACTTCATAATTCATTATAAACTGTGAAGGTTCTTGAATGTACAAAGGATGACAACTTCTTTAAAGAGAAGTTGAGAAAATGATATGCTAAAAGTTAGAGGACAAAATTCTTTGAAGGTTGGGTGAATGTGATATCCCAAGGGAGTGGAAGTATAGTTGTCATGATGTTTAACAGATGATGATTAGGTTAGAAGAAAAATCCTTAGGAAAAAGGATGTTTATGAGTTAAGTAAGATTAAAACCTTTGGATGAGGTTGTATGTGTGACACCCCCAAATTCGGGTACTTTGTTTCCACAAGATTTGGTGTTCACTTTCTAAATAAAACATTTATCTACCCAATAATAAAGAATTTCAAAGTAGATTACAACCTTCATAATTACTTAAATAAAAATCATCTTCCTTATAAAAGGATTACAACCTTGTCCAAAATAAATTACAGGGTTATCTAACCTTAACATAACAATTAAGTGCAGAAATGAAATATCATAAACTAGTCTTATTACAATCAAGATTGAAGACAACAAGTCTTCACTTGCTCATCTTTCCTTTCCCTTTACTGGTTGACGGTACGTCAACATTCTCGATTTTAACTGCAAGGGGTTATAAAATGTGCAAGAGTGAGCAAACAAAAGCTCACTTGAAATATAACAATGATATGACATAACTGAATAACTTCAAAAAGGGTTTGAATAACTTTACTTTCGTCAAAATAAAGAATTGAATAATAATTCTTTCATCGTATTTAAAATTTGAATATTGAATTTATCTGAGGGTCATACGACCTTGAACTATGTCCTAGGTTATAAATATTTATATTTAAAACCTTTAACAGTCAGTGAGACTATAGACCTTTAACTCGTACTTAGGGGGATCAGTCCTTCGTACCATATATTGTGCACAAACATTCAACGCTTTTGCGTAGTAACCTCCCCTAATAAATAGGGTTGTTCATCTCAGTATTTATATACAAGTCCGCACCAATGAAAGTTTGGTTTGGATAGCTAAAAGGAAATTGGAGTTTCAACTATCATCAACTAAGGAGTAGTTGAATCGACTCATGATACTTTAACAGTTCGATAATATAAGAATCCTGAACCAAATGTAAGATACAATAATAGATTTCATAATAATTAGACATGCTTTGGAATAACTTAATGCATTCGAAATATTGGTGGATCTCGCTTGAACAATTAAGTCAAGATCACATCATTATGACAATAACTTCAATACTTGTGCATTATGAACATTAGAATACAATATAACTTGTACAATACATAACAAGTTAAGAATCGAAAATAAACTTGCATGATATAATGAGCAAGGGTTAGAGAACTTGCACAATGAAAAAGCTCTCATAAACATAAAAGAAAGGTCTTAGGAAACTTGCTTAACGTAAAAGAATAAGGATTAGAAAACTTGACTCAAGCGCAAGCTACACTTTATAATTACAAACCACTTCCACAATTACCCTACATATTACATTATTTTATAATATGAATTAGTACACGATTATTACGTTAACATCGTTGAACTTCTTACTTAAGTTCAGTCACAACATGGTTTACAACATAAGTTGCTAACTAGCCACATACGTGAGTCTATACTCATAACATTCACTTCACAAGCTTATAACGCTTTAAACTATCAGGCGTACCTTATGAAAGTAATACACACGTACACATATAATATATTTATATAAGACTTCAAGTCATCTTCAACATATCAAAATTATGTTATTTCATTATCTATTACACTTAACAAGTCATCAATATAAGTTAGCTAAACAAACACTGCACAAAAACTCAACGAAGCACAAACAAAATTCCTGGACAGCAGGTTGCCCCCCTGGGGCGGGTCCTCTCAGGATAAAAGCCCGGTTGGGGCGGGGCCCAGTACTGGTGGGTTCCCCCAGCTCTCGAACGGCAGAGAAAAAAGCCAATTTGGCATATTTCTTCACACCAAAGTCCGATTTTTCTCAACATGATGTACATGAAACTTAATGAAAATAAAATTTTAGACTCTTAACATGATTATAACATACAAAATCATTAAAACACAAAATCAAAACACAGTTTTCATAATTTTTGAAGAAAACGACAATATCAAGTGTTCTTGACGAAAATTGCTATTGCAAATTCGTTTTTAAACCAATTCATGAAATTCTAATTGTGTTAACTCTATTTCTTAATATATTAACATAATCCATGATCAATTTGAACAACAATTGACAAACACATACCAATTTTGATGATTTAAGACTATTTTCAAAATAAGCTCACAGTAAATTACTATGAATATGATTTTTTCACGTTTATCGTAATTACATGAATTGAATCACTGAAACAACTATAAAAATCATATGCAAGCATATATATATATATATATATATATATATATATATATATACACACACACACACATCCCATAAACATATCATAATCAAGAAATTTACACAAAAAGATTATTACAGAGAAGTTCTTTTTGAAAAATATGGAATATATAAAACACAATAAGAAGAAAGTGAAACTTAGAGATTTTACCCTTTGATTGTGAGGAAGAAGATGATGATGGCTTCTAGCAAGGACTCCTTTTCCTTCTTCTTCTTCTTCTTCATCTTCTTCTTTGAGTTTCTCTCAAACCTTTCCTCTACTATTTCTTTTTCTTGTTTTGTTCTAACTGACTAACCTTTTAACTAATGTATATTGTAATATACATATAATATATAACTTACATATATTATACATAAATATACAATATATAACTTATAAAATATAATGACTCTATAATAATTATAATAAATATAATTAATACATAAGTTACAAGTTTTGAATTTAAAAAGCCATGAGGCTTGTTTGGCCAAAACAACATTATTTTTAAAAATAGATTAATAGTAACTAAGGCCATGTTTGGTAAAACGAGTTTAAAACAAAAGTAAGGGCCTTGTTTGGTACAACCAATTTAAAACCCTTTTTTATTCTTTTAATAAATCTTTTATCCCATTGTGTAAATCCTACACTTTATTTAATTAAATTATAATATTTTAATTTAATTAAATACAAGCTAATATTTATTAATTAATTAAAATTGCACATAATACTAAATTGCTACCCAATTGTAATTCCCTTATTAATCATAATTCATGAAATAAATTAGTAAATCATTATAAACACTTAGCACATAATATTGCTCTAATTTAAGTATTCTTAATTAAATTAGAATTATGCTACACCATTACTTACACATCAATTTAATTAATTCTATTGCACTTAATTAAATTACTCCACAACAATCACACAATTTATTTATTTAGCTCAATAAATAAATCAAATCAAATATTTATTTAATTCAATAAATATTGACACTTAATATATAAAATTCTCATTCGTTATAATCTTCCCCCCTTAAAAGGATTCTGTCCCCAAAATCACATAAAAAAATCTCATCTGTTACAGTAGGGGTGAAGCATCCGGGTATGGATGTGATTTTAGAAATTCCGAGGGCTGAATTTTTATAAGGGGGGGGGGGGAGGAATGTGACAACCCAGAAAATTGGATTGTCTAAAAATTAAGTTTAAATAATTATTAATTAATAAAATGAATTTATTAATTATATTATATATTATGTGTTTATTGGTCATTCTATGACATAGGATGATTAGAAACTGGGAGGATTCTGGCTACAGGCTAGAATGAACAAGTAAGAATTTCCAAGACGAAAATAAAAGTTTCCCGAAAAATTATCGAAAAATCACTATTCATCCGTTTCTGCTCGGGAATTATTTTTGAAATTCTTAGAAACGCGTAATGATAGAATTCTAAGACAAGATGGAATATTTAATAATATTTCAGTTATGGCTCGTGAAGTTTTCGCCTAAGGACTTAAAATCCCAAGGGTTGGAGAAAGTGAAATCGAAGAAGAAATGGTTAAGTGTAATAATAATGATTATTATACATACCGAATACAAGTATAATACTAGTTATTATACGAGTACAATACGAGGGTAATACGACGCATTATATGAATATCATACGAAGTATATACGAAGAGAATACGAGAATTATACGATAAGAATGCGATAGGTCTTAATGGACTTTAACTATTGGACTTGGATTTTTGTCAAAGCCCAATTGGTGAATGATTAAGGCCCAATGATTATTTAAATCAAGCCTGAAGTTAAGCCCAGGAATTAACTCTAAGCCCAAACTAAGAACCGAACTTATGGGTCGAACCGATGGGTTAATTATAGGCACTCAAAATTTTGCTTTCTTTATACTAACCTTGTAGAAGGGCAAAAACATAATTTTACTTCGGAGACAACCCCAAGGTAGGGCAAAAGCATCTAGTCACCTTGAAGACAACCCTGTGGATGATTCAAAGGGCCAATAATGTCCGAACATGGCGCCAACCGAATGAGGATCACAAAGCTGAGACAGTTTCCGGCAGAAGCCACCTCAGCAAACCTCGAACTGCGTGCCATCAAAGATAAGCCTGTTAACTGCAGTCTGGAACCGAAAGATACCTCTCAGCTACCATCATCATCTTCTTAGACCCCAATTTAGTCAAACTCGACCTTATTCCGCAGCCTTTCGCAAAGACTTTCTGAAAGATTGGTATGCGAAGATCAACTTTCTCCGAACCAAGACCGAAGGAACAAACTTCGAGACTGTGGGACCCGTAGGGCCCAACCTCATGTATACATGCGACTGGCTCCGATGATTTAATAGAGCAATATCAGCTCATTTCAAAAAAAGAAGAAGAAGAGTTTTAGAGAGAGAAAATAGTTTTTAGAGAGAGAAGCCCTCGGGTTTGGTCAATATCCACCCATTTTGAGTTATTTGATCTTGTTTAACATATACTTGGAGTCCTGAGAGTGTTCTTAGTTGATCCCAGGTGATAAAACGCTTGTTAACGCATCCCTCAAGGTGAAAAAATGCTCTTTTTAGCCACGTTCTTTGTAAACTTTGTTCGGTATACTATATTGATGTTATATATTACTGAAATCTAGTTAAACTTGCCATTTTCTAAGTATATTGTGTAGTAGTTGGTAGATATTGAGTTTGGACTGGTTATATTGTGCATATTTGGTTGTAAATCAAGTCCGGAGACTAGATCTACCTAGATCTAAGCCGGATATAGCCTTTTGAGTGGTTATTAAGCATGAAGCTTTAACCCGTATGCTAGATTGGCATAGATTCATGGTAGATCTATGTATTTACTACTTTTAATCGGCCCCGGTTACCCCGTATATCCCTATATCTATATCTAGAGGCGGAAGGGGTCCGAAATGGCTTGAAAGGGTGATTTCAACCGATGATATCATCTAATATCAAGTCTAGGACATTGTATATATATATATATATATATATATATATATATATATTTGAGCATAATAATGTGCGCCTAGGAATCGCGCTGTTGAGATCCCATGATTGGATCCCGACTTGATTCCCACAATTGACCCGTTTTGTGATGTAATATTTAAATAATAAAAAGAATCATTGTATATGTAATGTTTGGATCTTGAAGATGAACTCGAGGGGTTAGTCCCGAGAAGTCGGATTTAAGATCTTGTGATAGTGAAAACTTTGATTGTGGGTGCTTGGATTCATCGAGATGACTTACATGCCCAATGAGGATTCGACCCTTTTTGGCGCTTTTAGCAAGCATTTTCACCAAAACGATTTCCAAATCAAAATAGCAAAGATCTTTTATAATAACAATAAAGCAGTTTTGGGGATAGACATTAGATCATAAATGGAAGTCGAGGAAGGATTTGAAAACTTTATTTTCAAAACATCATTGATATATATTGTGTTCTAGAAATAAACTTTTATACAAATTAAATCCTTTGTGCATAGGGTTAAAGGGGTACAGCACTACTTTCGTAATAATTACATATACTTAAAAATCAATAATGGAAGTATCAAAGGTCCTCGATTACTATTCGGGCGAAGGATTTGAAAACCTTGTGTTCTCCCAAAATATCATATGAAATGTATATTTTGTCCAAAAATAAACTTTTGCTAAGTTAAACCTTTCATACATAGGTGCAAAAGAGGAACGACACTACTTTCAAATAACTCACAAGGAGGCTTAGAATAAACTTTCAAACATACACACACACACACTCACACACACTCACATATAGACACACAGTTTTACGCATAGGAAATCAATAAGATGCGGTACCGTGTTTTTACGGGAGTCGGGGGGTGCCTAACACCTTTCCCCCTACTTAACCTAGCCCCCGAATTCCACGAATCTCGGGTTTCAGACCAATCTTACGGAGTCACATATTGGACCATATTGTAAACACTTTCAAAACTCGGATGAGTTGGTACATCTATTTAAACCATACCAATTGGCGACTCTGTCTCATTCGGTCCAATCATAAAATAATAAAATTAATCTTTTCAAAGTCATCGACACTTATGTCGGTATCGCTTTCCTAAAACCTCACTCTTCAATAAAATCCATAGATATAGCGAATAAAGGAAGGGTAAAACACAAACTTAGGAAAGACGATCATACAACACCAAAACAAAAATATTTTTTCCTGTCGTCGACATGTGGCGACTTTACTAGGGACTATAGAGGGCTTAAGCTGTGTTCAATCTTTTTGATTTCCATTCTGCATATGCATCTTGTGTGAATGATCTTTGTGTGTGATTAATTTTTAAATCTTTAAGTATTCTTGTATTAGTGCCTCACATAATATGTTAGTGCTTCGCACAATGTCATCATATTGCATGCTGTAAGGACGTGAATGTATGTTGTGTGGTCCCACCATTAGGAGACAATCTTGTCGATTATTTATTACTGGAATCCTCTGGATGTTTCCATTGTGAGGCTCAAGAAAGGCACCACTCAGATCCGCTTCAATTGAAAAATGGATGTTTTCATCAAGTAAATTGCGAAGATCTGGGAACAAATTTCAAAAAGCTCGTGATAGTAACCCTAAGATAGGTCAACCTCTGATAAACCAAACGCGTGGTGTCTCTCTTCATGCCTTGTTTACTTTTCCACGTATATAAATGGCAATCATCTTGAACTGTCATTTATACATCTTTCTTATCTTGTCATTAAGTAGACTAACCATTTGTTTCACAGGAAAAGATTAAAAAACCATTAAACTGGTGCATATCATATCATGCATCCCTGTCCACTAATATCCAGTCTAAACTAGATATTGGTTGTTGTGCAGATTGGTCCTAGAACTCGATTCCGAGCGAAAAAGGCCCTTTCACCACTAGTTAAAATGGCTGAAGGAAGTTCATCAGAACCCATCCCTGTATCTCGAGAAGAATTCTAGGAGTTTAAGAAACAGATTGCCGAGATGACTACCCTGTTGCGAGAACAGTGTAAAGTATCTCAGGAACCTAAGTATAAGAGTCAGACTAAACCCTCTGTGCAAGGAGATATGAAAATACCAGAAAAAGACGGTGATACCCAGATGTCCACACCTATCTCTTTGATCGATGTCGAAGTAACCAAGGAGGCCCTGGTCCACAAGACGACACAGGAAATAGTAGACCTCAGAAAAGATAGAGAGACTGGAGATATAAGGAAGAAAGTTAGGCGAATGGAGGACGCTATCCGATTTATAAAAGGGACAGTATCCCATGGGAACGTGAATTATTTGGATCTATGTATTTTCCCAAAAGCAAGATACCCGGATATATTTCAAGTGCTAGAGTTCAAGAAATATAATGGATTGGGTGATCCCTATACTCACTTAAAGGTCTACATCGGTGAACTTGGAACTTACGTAGAAGGTGAGAACCTCAGAATGTAGCTATTCCAGAAAAGCCTTACCGGTGAAGCCCGAACTTGGTATGCCCAAATAGATAATTCAAAAGTCCGAGGTTGGGAGGATTTGGTCCATGCTTTCCTCAACCAGTATAGTTTCTAATCTTAGATGGCACCTGATCGCTACCAAGTTACCAAAGTCAAGAAATTGAGCAATGGGTCGTTCAAAGAAAATGCACAGCGGGGGAGGCGGATGGCGGCCCAAGCTAACCCACCGATGGATAAAAGTGAGATGGTGACCACTTTCATTAACATACAAGAAGCCCCTTTCTATGAGAGAGTCATTGTCGGGTTAGGCAAATCCTTCTCCGAAATGATCAAGCATTGAGAAATGGCTGAAATGGGTTTGAAGTCCAGTACAATCAAAGATCTCCCTGCTTTGGAGGCCGTAGCAGAGCATATACAGTCGGGAAACTATGCTAGCGCTGCCAAAAGAGTATCTAAAAGGAAGGAAGAAGTGTCTCTTTGATATTGCAAGGACAAGCTGCCAATAAGAGCCCCAGTACGTCTATCTAGAAATAAAACACTCATCCTGGGAATTCTGAAATCCTACAACATTAAAGGTTGGGGAGAACAAGCGAAGAAGGATATTTACTCCTTTAGGGACTCTTTGGAGAATATATTGGCACTATTGATCGCCCAGAAGAAGATCGTTGAGCTAGCTCCACCTTCTGATTCAAATAGAAGGCAATTTGATCCCAGCAAGAAATGCGCTTACCATTCCAACTCATCGGGGCATGATACTCAGGAATGTTGGAGTTTAAAACATAAGACAGTGGGGTGATTATAGTCAAAACGCCAGAGTAGCCTAATGTCAACCACAACCCTTTACCTCAGCATAATGCGGAAGGAGTCAACATAATCAGTGCAGGAGGTAAGGAAAACTACAAGTACTTGAGAAAGTTGGGTGAAGCACCCTTTGTGAATGACTCTGCAATACGGGGATACCCCGAAGAGAAGTATGTGGTGGAGCAAGACTTGGCCTCAATTAAGGCGCGAGTTGACCAGTTGGCAGATCTGGTCTTATACCAACATCAGTTGACCCAAAAACTAATAGACCAAGCCCTACCAAGGCCAACCGACACCATATCCATCTAAGATGTCCCAATCTCAAGAAGGGATCAGATTCTCTACCAAGAGCAGAAAAAATAGATAGAGAAGATGGCTAGGGAAGCTAAAATTTAGCAACGACGAGAATTTATAGCCAAACAAAAATTCACCCCCTTGGGGAAGTCCAGGGAGGAAATTACGTTCACCTTGATTGATGAAGGAAAGATCACGGAATTTTTACCACCCCCGGATCTGTGATCAAAGTGTTTCTATCCTTCTAGGTCCTGCCTCTATCATTCGAATGCCCCTGGACATGCCACTAAGAAATGTTGGACCCTATAACAATTAATTCAGAATCTAATCGAATCACGAGAACTAGAACTAATGAGTAAAACTGAGATCTTCCTTGAGGAAAAGATAATATACCCTCGTGGGGTAAGGAATTTTGAGGAAATGGTAGCTGTTATCCTTTGAATAGAAGGAGCATCTGGCAGACCCATAACCATAAAAGGATTATCTAGGCAGGGAAACAAGACTACTCTGGAGATACCAGCACCAAAACCACTGATGTTGGCTCCTTGGCCTCAAATCCCAATTTTTAGTCTGAAGACAGTACTATGGAATTATGGAGAGGGCATAAAATTGGCACCCGATTGTATAGCTATCGTACCTAAGGAGAATCCACTTTACCTCCCGGGACGTTTATTGAAACCAGCAACCAAGATATTGGGAAAGGTATCAACGAGAAAGGTCGCAGAATTCCTCAATAAGATGGGGCACAGTGAAGCAAGAATGGTGAAGCAGTTGGAAGCTGAACCACATCAAATCTCCATTCTGGATTTAGTATTGGCTTCTGACGACCATCATCAAATTCTAATCCAAGTATTGGAAGAGGCACACCTGCCCAAAACCATTGATACTGAAAAATTCCAGCACCTGATCAGCCATGTATTTGACAGTAATGTGATATCATTCATCGATGACGATATACCAGCTGAGGGAACTGGGCATCACAGACCATTGCATATCACTGTCGTATCATCTAGATACATAGTAGGAGGCGTACTTATCGATGGCGGATCATCCTTGAACATCTGTCCACAGGATACTCTGGATAGGATGAAGATTAACCCGAATTGGATTCGGGAAAGCCATGTAGTGGTACGAGCATTAGACGGATCAAGAAGGGATACAGTTGGGGAAATTGAACTTCTTATAGAGATTGGCCCGTTCACATTCAATATACCTTTCCAAATCCTAAAAATCACTACCAGATATAATCTGTAGTTGGGACGACTGTGGATCCATATGGATGGGGCTGTTCCTTCGAATCTTCATCAGTAATTGAAATATATTGTCAATGGCAATCTAGTCACCATCAATGCAGAACCTGATTATCTTATCCATAATTTGGGAGATATGCCCCTGATAAGCGTGAATGAGGGTATTGAGTCCGCCAGTTTTCAAGCCTTCAAAGTAAGCAATCCATGATACCACTCTGTGGGTGCGCCAACATTAACTCCCCGAATATCTCTAGAAGTAATGGCAGTTGGCCAAGAAATGCTTTCCAAAGGACATCGACTAGGGCAAGGATTGGGTAGAAATGGTCAGGGAATCAAGAACACAATCCACATACCCACGCAGTTAGGAAGGGCTGGATTAGGATACTCTGGTGGATCCAAATATCGTATGTAAGAACCGTGAATTTCATGAATAATTAAAAAATTTCTTTTATTTGATATAATAAGAAAATGAATAATACTTGAACATAAATGTTTGTGAGTTACGAGAGAAGTAATTCGATTATATTAAATTGAATTTTTAATAATTAAGGAAATATAGAGAATGACGATGAACTTGTAGAATGCCTTGTGTGGCATGAGAATGAAAATGGTGATGATTTAATTAATTCAAGAGGGAAATCAATAAGTGAAGGATTAATTAATATTACATTGTTAATTAATCATTGTGATTAGTAAATAGTCTACTAATGAGTAATTGTTAATAATATGTTTGCGAGTACGTAATTTATGAATATGATAAGAGTTATATTTAATTGATTATTTGTTGAGTGCAATACATGTGATAGTTAATCGTACAATAATGTTATTAACTGTTATTATGAATAATAATCGGTTAAAGAGTAAATGAATTATTAAGTGAATAATTAATCTATATTAATTGTTAATTGTTATTATGAGAAATATAATAATAATATATTGATTTAGTATTTTTGCAAGTAATGATTGGATACTAAGAAAATGGTTTATAAATATAATAAGATTTATATTTATTCAAAGTGATAATTAATCATATAAATGTTAGTTAATTACTATGGAAATTAATAACTTCATTAATTTATGGGGAATAAATTGATTAATATTTTATTAATTGATTAATTGCCATTATGAATAATAAAAATAAGTAAGTTATTAATATAATGAGATTATATTAATTACTATGTGCAAGCATGCAAAGTATATGTATAATATATAATAGCTACATATATGTTATATGAAGTGTAATGCAATGTGACTATACAATTGTATATAAACTACATTACAATGTGACTATACATATAGGACTATATATTATGACTAATTAATTAAGTTGTATGAATATATCATGGGGTTATGTGACATTATTAAAATAGTATATCACAAATATATTATAAACAATTGTTGATTAATAAAATCTAATAATAAAGGAGACAATGTTATATGATAAAATGTACATGGATTATATATGTACGAATTCAATTTACTACATTGAAATGTTACTTATTCATTGAAATACATTGTGACATTACATTATAACCTAGGTATACATTATATAACCTAAGTAGACTTATATATGTAACCTTAGTATGTGAGATTTGCAAAATGCTGAAGATATGTTGCTTTGTCCCAATATGAGAGTCACAATTTTTCCTCACGTGAAATACTCAAAGTCTAAGCCTACTCTTTCTTCTCAATTTCAACAAACTCTCATAGCTTCATAGCTCATGATGGGCAAGGGAGTGGGATTCATGATTTCCTTCACCAACCATCTACCAACTCCTTCTTAACCACCATGCAATCTAACATTGCCATTGGTTTAATTTGAAGAACAAATACATTGTCTGTGTAATTGAAATTCTATAAATGTAGCCTCTTCTCCTTCAATTTGATTTGCTGAGAATTTTCCTAAGTGTAGAAGTGAGAGCAAATTATATATTAATAATAAGCATTCTGAGAATCGAAGGAATTGTTAGCATCAGAGGTATAATCACATACTATTGTTCTTCATTTTCATTCTCTGTCAAAACTTCCTATTCTTGAATTTTAATTATGCCAAATTGGATTATAATTGGGTTGTAGAACACTTATATAGTTGTTATATGAATTTATATGCATGTTGGGATTGCAATATGGCTGCTTAAAACTATTGTTGTGAAGGAATTTTGAGGTTTGGCCTGAAACCTGCCGAAGCAGGAAAAATTCTGGCTTGAACTGCTTATGGCGCAGCTGCGCTGGCATTACACTGCGGCGCAGCTGCGCTGCGCCGGTACCCTGCACCAATTTTTGATTTTTGTTTCTTAATCTCATCAATTCTAGCGTACAGATATGACTTGAAACATGCATGGAAATAAGTTTAACAAGACTATTTAGGTTCCTTGGCATAGCATGAATGAGTTGGTTGGTGTTAGTATGCATGAAAATAGGCTTGAATGAAACTAATGAACTTAAGTTCTAATTTTTGTAAACATGTGTATATAGGATAGCATACGCATGATTTCTGAAAATAAATAAGCATGAGTTGTGGTCCTTTATTCATGACCAAGTGGTTAAGCATTGAGCTAGCGAACCTTTTCAAAGAAAAGAAACTTGACGATATTAAAGCTATTATGTATGAATATTACATGATATATGCTCTAACCTTGTAAGTGTGTTTGGGTGGTCTAGATATGCATGAAGATCATGATAACATGTGTATATATGTGTCATGAAGTAGCATGAGTATATTTGGTTATGTTAGTATATAATTACTAAAGAAAGTATACGTTTTAAAAAAGAGACTTTGACATATAAGTATGATATTCATATTTTAACCATATGAGCATGATAATATACTTATATGACTAATTATGACCATAAGCTAGCATGATTAGCAATACATTGTTTCCTTGCTCGTGTCCAATTGTTTAAACTTAAACTAAATGGTTTTTCAAAGGAAACTTGATATATTTGAAACTAATATCTATGAATACCATATAAGAGATGTTCTAACCTTGTGAGCATGTAAATTTGACTTAACTACCTATGCAATATGAATATAAGGTGTTGAGTTTACGCTAGTATACATGATTAAGTCGTAACGATTTCAAAAGCAAAGTTCGGACTTTTTGCAAACTAAGTGGCATGATCATAGTGTAATAACATCGCTAATATATCATGTATGTACACATACTTGTTAAAAACAATGCGAGTTAATCGAGTATGAGGTTGATTAAGTTTTTAAAAACCAATAACGGTGCTAGTTATATATATGTGATGTGAATACTCGTGAGCATGCCTAGCTTGGGTTATATGACTACCGTATATGTCTAAATAGCAAGCATGATAACTTATGTGAATGTTGCATTCATGACCGGACAGAAACCACAAGGCAACAGCTCAGCCTTGGCTTGGCCAGAGGGCTGCGCAGCTGCGCGGGCCCTAGGCTTAGCCATGGCGCAGCTGCGCCATACTGGAATTAGGATTGAGTCAGTTTGTTGATCTGATTTTTGACAGTTAGCTTATATGATTACTTTAACTTGTAGTATATGACCAGTATGATAAGTAATGTGTTAAGAGGAATGCTAAGTGATAGAATTGAACGTTTGATTATAAACTTCCCAATGATAAGTCTAAAAGGTGTTTGTGAACTATAAAGCAACGATTAGAAACTATGTTGATGACTTCATGATGTCTTATAATCTGATGTCGTGCTACGTGTGTACAAGTACGTAATGACATACTATGAAGATGTTTAAACTTAAGAGAGGAAATTTCATGGAGAATAATAACATAATTGGTTAAGCGTTATGATTTAATACAATGCTATATGTGGTATACCTATGTAGCAAGGATAAGAGTTATGTTAGCATTGCTTATATGAGGTAGTATATGTTGATTAACTGTGTAACTAATGGATATAATTATGTTACTTGATTCTGTAATGTCTTATAAACTAATTATGTGTTAAGTGTATGTGTAACTTACATATCGAGCTTGCATACCGAATGTATTTAGCTAATGAATATTCTATACATGTAAATATGTTATAATAGGATTCGAAAAGTGTTGATAAGCTTTACGTTGGTAAACTACGCATAAGGCAAGTTCTCTAACTTACACTCTTTTAAAATGCAAGTTTCCTAACTTACACTCATTATAGTGCAAGTATCTGAACAATACTTTTATTGTGTTGTAAGTATCCTATCCTTGTGGTTACTTATTCGAGGAACGTCGTAAGCAAGTTCCCTAACTTATACTCTTTCATTGTGCATGTTTCCTTGAAACCGTTCTTGTATATTAATTGCAAGTATCTGACTACTCTTTTATTGAGCAAGTATTTGATTCATACTCTTTATTGAACACATATTCGTGCTTGTACTAACTTTGGTCGTACGAGTAAATAGGTGCTAGAATAATTCTTGCCTTACAAACTTATGTTTCATAGTTTGATTTAAATCACGATTATATTCTTCGAATTATTGTTGCGAATACTGAACTCATAAATTGTTCTTATATACATTGTTGAAATTGTCTACGCCATTTAATTCGGCTAGACCAATATCATGAATTAGAAAGCAATCCACACCAATTGCCTTGGTGCGGACTCTTATAAATTGACTGAGTTGAACAACCCTTGTAAAAAGGGGAACTATATAGTCGGGGTGCCGACAGTGGTGTGGTAGGTTATGCATAACTCCAGGTACGATAGGCTGATCCCCTAATTGTACTTGGTTGGATTACCAGAAATATTTTTGGTGATTCTAGTAGAAGTTCGTGGTTCTTAGCGACCACTCAGTATCCAGTATTTATTTACTTGAAACTTTGAATTCTTTGGATTCTTTTATAAATCCTTGGTCCACAGCGACACTTAGTGATATCTATTCATTCACTTGAAATTGTTGAAACTTTTGAATCCTTTAATAACTCCTCGACCCGTAGTGGTCCTTATTCAACTTCACAGAATAGATTTGGAAGTCATTGCTATTTATTTTGTTCACAACATTCTTAATTGAAATCCTGAGTGATTAATTACTATTTTACCATTGAGATTTAGAACTGTATATATTCCTGTTCACATTTATTGGCATATTACTTGCTGAGAAAATTTGTTGCTCACTCTTGCTTCCCATAAACATTTCAGTTAGGGCAGGGCAAGGTGGAACCCCAGGACAAGACAAGTGCGAAGGCAAGGCTATGGAGTAGCTGTACTTTTCTATCTTAGGATGTTTTCGTTATTTAGTATTAAGACTTGTTTAAATGTTATGTATTAAAAAATGTTTAGTTTAAGTTATAAGTGTATTAGTAATAGTTTCGAGACTTGGGACGAGAATATTTATGTTATATCAATGTAAATTATTCTGTTATTCCATTGTTTGAGATTTTAGTTGTTATTAGAATTAGTATGTGATGAACCGAATTCGAGATTAGTGACGGTCTGAATTTGGGGGCGTCACATCGTAACCCTCACAAACACATGCCAGTCAGCCATTTGATTCATCTCGAGCCAGACCTCAGTGAATCCAAATTTAACGAGCCATTGAAGAAGGTCCCCGCTATTATCTCATACCTCCTGATCCCTAAAGTCAATCAGAACGAATATAAGGAGATTGGTGATGAAGAGCCTCTCAAGGATGCTGCCCAGATTGCCAAAGATAAGAATTTTCTGGATGAGATTCAGTTGCAATTTGTGAGCAGCTTTTGCCTTTCTGAAGATGGCATGAAGAAATCCTATGGGGCAGACCTGTCGAATGATCAACCCATCCTCCCAGTCCTTAACTGGGGATGTGTAAACATCCCTAAGGAGGATCCAGGGACCTATTCCAAATTCGTTATGGTCATCCTGGAAGATGCCGATAACTCCAGCAACGCATCTATCTCAGCTATCCCCCAGGATCTAACTACCAGTAATTGGACGATCACCCCTCAGACCGTCCGAAAAGGGTAAAAACCAGATAGTGATCCATTGACAGGAAGATTTACCTTTATATATTTATGTCAGTTTTATTTTATCTGTAACTTGTTATTGTGACACCCCGGATTTTTAAGAATTAATAAATGAGAATTTAATAAACAAAATTCTTATTATGAGGTGTTTCGAATTTGAGTATGTGTATATGTGTTATATATTGAGAAATATGTGATTTGGCATGAAGAGAATTTTATATATTAATTTTAATATCTATTGAATTAAATAAATATTTTAATTAATTTATTTATTGAGTTAAATAAATAATTATGTGGGTTATGAAGTAATTTAATTAAGTGTAATATATTAATTAAATGAATATTTAATATTTAATTTAATTAATATGTAATGTATTTATGTTATAGTTCTAATTTAATTGGGATATTTAAATTAGATGAAGTTATGTGGTAATTGTTACATGAAATTATAATTAGCGAGTAATTATAATTGTTATGTGATATATTTTATGTGATTAATTGATGTTAACTTTTAATTAATTAAATTAGAATGTTAAAATTTAATTAATTAAAGTGTAACATTAAAAATATGTGTTAATGTATTTATTAAAAGAATTAAAAGAGTTTTTAAAACCATTTTTCCAAACAAGGCCCTTGCACTGTTTTAAATTCGTTTTGCCAAACGGGGCCTTAACTACTAAAAACCTATTTTTAAAAATAAGGTATTTTGCCAAACAAGCCTTAGGACTTTTAAAATTCAAATTGTAACTTATATATTAATGGTACTTATTATATTTAATAAAGGCCATTATGTAGTAGAAGTTATATATCTTATATTTATGTTTTATATGTATAATATATGTATATTACGTTAGTTAGAATTACAAAAGAGTTAGAGTTTTATCAGTTTTAAAACAAGAAGAGAAAAATATAGAGAAAGAAAAGAAAAGTTAGAGAGAAAGGAAGAGAGAAGAAGAAGATGAAAGGAGGAATGCTTTGAGAGAAAGTCCTTGTTAAACCTCATCATCATCTTCCTCACTAAACATCAAGGGTATAATTCTAACCTTTGTATTTCAAAAACCATGTTTGATGTTATTCATGTTCTTGTTCTCTGTAAAAATAAGTTTTCATGGAAATATAGATAAACATGAAATTTATGTATAAATTGTATTCCTATATGCTTACAATTGATTGGTATGCTTAGTTAGGATGTTTAATTCATGTGTATATGATGAACATCAAGAATTCATGTTCATCAAAAAGTTACAATGAAATAAGTTTTTGTTAATTGGTCTTTGAAAATCAAAATTTGTGTTTGATTGATAATCATTGGGTAAATTGATGTTAGATAATGATAACATGTTTATAAACGGATTCAATGTGATTTGAATTGTGTGTTTTGATTGAGAAATAAACTTTCAGTGTTTAATTTTATCAAGAACAATGGAAAATAGGTTTTATACAAAATTTTTAAAATTAAGAGTTTTGATTATGTGTTTTGATGATTAAATATATTAAAACATGTTAGAAACTTAGAATTTATGTTTTCTATAAAATTGATATGAATTATGTTGACTGGAATCGAAATTTGGTGTGGAGAAATAAGCCAAATTAGTTTTTTTTTCTACACAGTTTACGAACCAAAATTGAGCCACTGCAGGGAGCCCGCCTTGGCGGGCCTTGCAAGGTATAGAACCCCCGCCCCGGCGGGGGGTGTGCAGAAAAGAAAACTTGGTTTGTTTTGTGCAGCTTTGTTTAGATCATGAAAAGTTAACCCAATGTGTTAAATTTGATGACTTGTTAGGCATACCTTAAAATGCTAAATAATAGTAATGAATTATATTAATAAAATATAATGTTTGATTATAATTTGAATAATTATAATTAAAGTAAATGTTTAATTTCAATTATAATTTGTTAAAATATAATGAATATAGTTTGAGTAATTTTAATTAAGGTAAATGTGTAATTTAAATTATAATTCATTTTAATTATAATTTAATGAGTGCATGGATTGAAATTGATTAATTATAATCAAAGTAATTATTTAATTTAAATTATAATTGGTTTAATTATAATTTAATTAATATAAATATATAAATGGAGTTTGATTAATAAATTTTTAATTTAAATTATAATTTATTTAATTAATATAAATTTCAATTATAATTCGATTAATTATAATTGAGGATGTGTAATTTAAATTATAATTTGTTTAATTATAATTTAATTATTAGTTGATTAATTATATGAAGATGTAATATGATCATGTGTTGTGATTAACTATGTGATAACTAATTGTTAAACCTATTAGTTAAAGAGGAATGAGTTAACTAATTATGAGAATTAGTTTTGTGATAATTAATTTATATTATTAATTATACATATAAGTTTGAGAGTGTGTGTTAAACAAATAAATGGGAGAGAATTATGAAATGTAAATTATAATTTACTTAAACGATTGTTAAGCGTTGCTATGTGACTAATAGTTGATGTGTATGATAATACGTTGTGTAGGATTCATGAAGTGCAGATTATTATAAGTTGTTTTTCGTTAATTGGTAATCTACGAGCCAGACAAGTCTTTCAGTTTCTAATTGCTATGCGAACTCGAAGATGAATTGTTTTAAATTGTATCGTAAAGAGCATGATATGTTATATATGCTGTAAGTATAAAATGATAAAGTCAATTTATGACTTCATTGATTGAGTAAAGAAAGTTGAATGAGTAAGGAACTCTCAATCTTTATACTTGTTATATGAATTAAAGTATGCATGATATGTTAGTCTAACGATTATGATGTATAAGATGAGCATGTTAATTATGTGTTACGTATGCATGAAAGCTGTTAGATCTTGCTGAGTTGTCGAGCTCACTCTTGCAAATAACTATTTTTGCAGGTCAAGGTTTCAAGGTAATGATACGTGCTATCTGAATTATAGAGATCAGTATTCAAGAAGATTACTTATGTTAGATGAGCAATGCATTTTATGTTTTTGATTGTAACATAATTGCCAAGATGTATAGTTGAGCTATCCGATGTATAATGGATACTGCTTAGTGATGTAGGATTTTATATAGTAACTTTGAAAAAGCGATTCATGTAATAAATTTGAATCAAAAATATGTTATGTAAAGGTTGAGATTCAGGGCAATAAAGAAAGAAATATATAAAAGTTTTAAATATTCCGCATTTTTAGTGATTTTAATATCGAATAATGATGTAAAATTAGAATAAAGTTGTATTGTTAACGATCGAGAATGAGAATTATTTTGTATAAATTTTGGGGTCGTTACAGTTATTGCCTGTTTTCGTACAAGCTGCTTAATCCTTTTATAATTGACAACTGTTTGTATATATTTAGCAATCAAGTTTTTTGTCTCAGGTTTCCAAATTTGAGTATTTCTAGCCATGTTCATGACTTGCCAACTTTGAGTAATGAATATGATTTTGATATAGAATTGGACTTTGACTTGATGAGGATCGAGCAAGAGGAAGTGGATAATGACGAGGTGCTCGAGGAAATCAAAGCATGGGTCGAAGATAAACCTAAACCCAACCGTGATCAAACCACCACCATAAATATCGGAACCCCTGACAATACCAAAGAGCTACAGCTCGGAACCAACCTTCCCTCTAACCAAGAAAAAGAACTTATCAAACTCTTAACTCAATTAAAGGATGTTTTTGCCTAGTCTTATTAAGACATGATAGGTCTATCCACAGATATAGTTGTCCATCGACTATCAATTAAGGAAGGGTTCAAACCAGTCAAGCAGAAATTAAGACAGTTGAAACCGGAATGGAGCCTGAAGGTCAAGGAAAACATTATCAAACGGTTCAAAGCGGGAATCATTATGGTATCAATATACCCTGAGTGGTTGTCTAACGTAGTCCAAGTGCTGAAATTTGGGGGGAAGGTGCGAGTATATGTAGATTATCGAGATCTCAACAAGGCCAGCCTTAAAGATGACTTCCCAGTGCCGTTCATCCACGTGTTAATTGACAATAAGACACAGTTCGGAATGTATTCTTTTGCCGATTGCTTTGTCAGATATCATCAAATTATGGTTGCTGAAGAAGATAGGGAAAAGATCGCCTTAATTATCCCTTAGGGAACATTTTGTTATCAAAGACTAGCTTTTGGCCTTACCAATGCAGGTGCTACTTATCAGAGGGCCATGATGACCTTAATTCACGATATGATGCATAAAGAGATTGAAGTGTATATGGATGATATCATCGTGAAGTAATGAAAGGCTAATGACCATTGCACCCATCTTCGAAAGTTATTTGAATGGCTTTGCAAATTCGATTTGAAGTTAAACCTAGCGAAGTGTGCTTTTGGTGTGTAGTCCGATAAACTTCTGGAATTTCTTGTGAGCAACTGGGGCATTGAGTTGGATCCTGCCAAGATCAAAGCCATCACTGAGATGCCCGAACCAAAGATCGAGAAGGAAATCCGAGGCTTTCTATGAAGAATAAACTTCATCAGTCGGTTCATATCGTAGTTGACAGCAACCTGTGAACCCATTTTCAAATTATTAATAAAGGACTCCTCGGGAAAATAGAATGAAGACTGCAGAAAATCTTTTCATACCATCCAGAAGAGGTTGATTGAAGAACCTGTCTTGGTACCTCCAAGGGATGGAATTTCGTTTTCATATATATATATATATCTAAGTCAATTCCAACACCATGGGTTACCTACTGGGGCAAAAGGATGATATGGGAAAAGAAAGGGCGATTTATTATCTCAATAAACGTTTCAACTACGGAGAGCAGAAGTACACACTGATAGAAGGAACCTGTTGTGCATTAGCTTGGGCAGCCACGAGGTTACAGCATTACCTACATGGCCATACAACTTATCTCATCCCTAGGATGGATCCCTTGAAATACATCTTTAGCAAGCTAGTGTTGAACTGCCGATTATCTAAGTGGCAGTTGACCTTCCAACAATTCGACATCATCTATGTGACCCAAAAGTCCATTAAAGGGCAAGGAATTGCAGATCACTTGTCGGTTGCACCAGCGGGAGGTTATGAAGCTCTAGAAACCTATTTCCCTGAGGAGGAAGTGATGACTACTCAGCTGACCAGTAAAGAAGATAGGGGTCAATTCTGGAAAATGTATTTTGACGGCGCATCTAACACTGAAGGCGCAGGAGCAGGGGCAGTTCTAGTGTCCATCACGGGAGATCAATACCCCGTGTCAACTATCAACGTTGGAAAATTTAAGAATCCCGCAGGTCGGTTCATAACCCGGGTTTCCTCAAATCGATCTTCCTAAGTTCTCTCTACCCTTATTCTTTTTATTTAGGAAAAAGGTTTTGAAGGGTTTTTTAGGAAAGAGGCCAATATGTATTTATGTCGACGATTTGAATGTTTTAACAGAGTCGCCAGTTGGTAGATTTGAAAATGGTTGTACCAACTCAACCGAGTTTGATTTGAAAAGAGGCCCAATTACTGGACACTGTCAAAACTTGATCTTTAAAATCGGAGTTTTGAGTTCGGGGGCTTAGTTAAGTGTGGAGAAGGTGTTAGGCACCCCACGACTGCTGTGTAAACACGGTACCGCATCTTTTCAATATTTCCCTTAAAACTGTAAATGCGTGAGTGAATGCTGTTTGAAAATTGGGCCTATTGATTTGATTGATTTGAAAGTAATGTTTCGCTTCGTTAAACCTATATACGAAGGGTTTGATTTGATTTTGAAAATCAGTCTTTGATTTGATTTGCAAAAGCATTTTGATTAGATTTGCAAAAATCTTTGAAATTAAATTGACAGTGATGTTTTGAAAGCTGTTTATAAAACCTCTACGCTGACATAGGAATTGAAGCCTTTTGATACTTCTAAATTTTATCTTTTATAGCCTTAAGGCTGCATGCAAATGGTGATTTGGCTGGATGCAAAGCATCCTCGACCACAGAAATATACTAGTGTCGGTCTCCTCATGGGTATGAAAACCATCGGAGGGACGCTGACACGACAATTGACATTTTTTCATTATATTGAGACCTTAAATCTGGATAACCGTTTTAAGGTCCGTGTATGTACATTTTACAGAAAAACTGGCAGGGTACATCTGTAAACTAGAATTTGTCCATCATGGGAATCAGATCCCGATCGATTTGATCGTGAATCCCACGATTCCTAGGCTCACATATGAGTAGCCAATAAACCTGCACAGTTCAAATTTGCACAAAAATGGACATATATGCATCATCACGTCGCAATGGAACCAAGGATTCATAAATAAATCCTAGCTGTGAATGGCCAAAGGGTTTCATTCCCACTAGATAGCAATCTAAGGGACGCGAGTTTGCTTTCAAAACTGAAACTATAAAAATAACTAAATTTAAAGAAATCTCAGTCATTATAGCTTCCAGGTTCTGTCGGGACCTGTTTGAACCGTTGAAAGCTAGAATTGGCGAGATTTGGATAAATCTAGTCCGCCAGCAGATATGTCAGTACATATTCATATACAAATGAATATTAAATGCAACAGTTGAATAAATTGAGTAAAGTAATATATATAATTATATATATACAAAAGCTATAAAAGGGCGATGGGTTTTCACTCACAAGCCCGGACTGGAATTGAAATATATATATATATATATATATATATATATAATTGTAAATAGCCACGAAATAATCCAGGCTGTGATAGAAAATATATAAATATATAGAAAAATAGTAAAAAGAGCGATGAGTTTTTAAGCCGGTACCCGTACTGGGATTGAAATATATATATATATATATATATATATATATATATAGATATATATATATATATATATATATATTTATAAAAAAACTATAAATAGCCACAAAATAATCCAGGCTGTGACAGAAAACATATAAATATATAAAAAAACAGTAAAAAGGGCGATGGGTTTTTACGCCGGTACCCGTACAAGATTTAAAATTGACAAAAAAGTAGTTAACTAGTGATTGGGGAGAGCACCCAGTATGGCGAAGTGTGCAAAAGCAGTAAAATGGCCACGAAGTAATCTAGGCCGGACTGAAAATATATATATATATATATATATATATATATATATTAACAGAAATGTAGTCAACCAGGACTGATATGAGTACCAGTGATGGTAAAATTCGCTTATATATGCGTAAATATATATAAAAGCGGTAAACTACCACAGATTTTACATCCGGACTTGACAGAATTGAAATGTTAGTACATTTGCAGTTAAATATATACAAAAAAGGGCCAAACCCGGACTGGGAAGACAACCTAGTCCGGCGGAGTTGCCAAAAATGTGTATGCTATTGCATTAAAGCTGCTGGAGCTGACAGATCGTCAATCCGAGTTGTAAAAATGCAAAAAACTACGTTTATGTACACAAATGTACCAAATTTTGATAAAAACGGCCACGGAACTAAGTTCTGGGAATATTTAGAAGATGAAACTTCATGTGTAAGTGGAAAACAGTGCAAAGTAGTAGTATTGACTTTCTGATGGTAAAAATACTTACAATGGAATGCAATACGGACTTTTTTGCCAAATCGTAGGCTTTAAACGTCCAAATCTACCGGTGGTTTTTTGATATATGGTAGTATATGGGTTTGTCTATGTGTTGGAGTAAAAATATTTGGGTTTGTGTTGGTCCGATTAGATGACACAATTAATGCGCAAGTATACGCGGTCAACAAGTAATAAAGTGTAAGTATAGATATCGTTCCCACGAGGAATTAATGGATAAAAGACACCAAACCACTAGCTCATAATCATCTCAATCTTATTTAAACGGGCGAGAAGGAGAATGAATTATTAAAGCTAAGTTAAACTAGGCAAGAATTAAAACATGCAATAACTAATCCTAGGGTAAATTCAGATAATGAAGACATGGGATTACAATTTCCCCCAACACTTCGTTCGAATCTCTTAACTCTCTCACTTAGAATAATAAGCACCTAGAATTGACAATCGAGAAATCACGATTACATAATAGCCTTTTTCGATGGACAACTATGAATCTTCCTAATGCGGCATGTAGGTATATGTCTATCCTATACACTATCAAGCAACTAATATCTAGAACAATTAACATGACACATGTCATGGAAAATCTCGTTAACTACTCTATCAATTACCAACTTTCGTATAGGAAGTCATTACGATTAGATTCTCAAATGGTTACATACGGCATTTAGGTATATTTCTATCCTAAACACTAACAAATTATCAACTCTTTTGGACAATGAATGAGACACACGTCACATAATCTCATAGATTACCCGCAAGAATCTCTAACTTTCGCATGATATCATAACTAGGTCTAAACCTATAATCTATTTGTCAAGTTCATACAGGTTCACAAGAAATTAATCTAAAAGCACAAGTTATGATAACCAATTCATAATAATAGCAAAGAGAGAGCAATCAATACAAACTATGTGTTGGGTTCCATTGAAATCCCAAAATATAAACTAAGTCATAAATAACTTGAATATATTATCCACAAGTTAGATAAACATCATCCGAATACAATTTAATACAAAGAGAGTAAGAGATAGAGAAATGCAAATCTTGTGTCGTCCCTCCCCGCTTGGATCTTTGATGTAAATCTCTTGCTTCAATCTTCTGTAACTAATCTAACCCTAAAAACTACACTAACTAATTAACCTTAATCTACTCCTAAACTAACCTAGTCTAAACAAGAAATGAAAAGGAAAGGAAGAAAGGAATTAGGGCTAAGCTAAGGGAGAGCTCCCTATTGGAGATCCTCGACAAAAATGGGGCAAGAAGCCCTTATATCTCTGCCTTCTCCCATTCATTTAAGCAAAAGTCAAATCTGGCCAACATGCTGACTGGCGCGACCGCGCGCGCCCAAGCCTATTTCCTGGCGTGGCCGTGTGGCTGCTGAAGTTGGGGCTCTGGCTCTGGGGATCGGCGCGGGTGCGCGGGCTGGCTTTGTTATGCTGGCGCGGCCGCGCGACACCTGCAATATTGCTGGCGCAAGGCTTTTTTCTGCTGCTGCACTTGGTTTCTTTTTCCTTGTATAGTTGCACATTGCAAGCAACACTCATCTGCCCTATCATGCCATCATACCTTAAGCCTTCTGCTCTGCGTTGCCCCTTTTTGGCATCTTTTGTCCTTTTTTTAGCTCAAATTGCACTCGGAGAGTTCCTAAACATGAATAATGAAAAATAAAGGAAAAACATATTAAAAGCACAGGAATACTCGAGTTTAAGCAACGAAACAAGCTGGTTACAATCCGAATAAGTGGTCATAAAATCACTTATCAAATACCCCCAAACTTAAACATTGCTTGCCCTCAAGCAACCAAAATAAAACTAAACACGAGATGCAATGCAATATCTACAATGTATGCAACCTATACTACTATAAATGTGAACCCATGTCTCAGTCAGTATTGAACTTTCAAAGCAATGCCTCAGAAAACCACAAGATAATCGAATAGATAAGCTACCCAAGACAAGACCCTAAGGCATATTCTTCCAAATCCAAAATTGTCAGCACTGATGTATTGTGCGTTGTGTGCCTAGCAACCATTAAACATGCTTTGTAACAAATAAATCACATACTATGCTTCTTAGGGGAAAACCAAGTTTCAACTCAAGAAAAAGCAGTAAATTATATAAGTTCTAACCAAGACTATGCATTACTAAAGTTAAAAGTCAACAGGGGGGTTTTCATTAAGCTCTTATTATCTCACGAGGGCGTATTCGCACTTTCCCGTGTACACCATCGATCGTGCAATGCCTAGTTCTCTTAGGCTTTTCAATAATATCCATGTAGAGAGGTTTCGACCAACGACTCCCAGACCAGACGGCCTTAGGGCGCTGGGTGTAGAAACACCCCGAGTGCTTACTTGCTCGAATATAAAAGGCCACAGAACTCGGCGTAGTCGAAGTGTTTATTCTATTTTTTTCTTTTTTAATGCATTTTCTTTTCTTTTCATTTATTTTCTCTTTTTTTTTCATAGGAGAGTGCGTCTTACGCTCCATCTCCCCGCATAAATTATGCATGTCCCCTGTTTCCCCCAAACTTATGCTTTTAACAGTCAAGTTATTATTATATGCGAACTGAAACTCTTTTATTAAAATATAGTTTTTCCACTAGCAGACAAGTATGTAAATATTTTAACTTAGCATATCATGGTGTTTACTTTATTGTGGTTACTGGTTACACAGTATCTGACAGGTAAGGATTTACATATATGACCATGAAATCAGGCTTAAGTCTCAAATCAGTTCAACAATCAAGTGATTTCAGTTTCTTCACAGGCAACATACATAACTAACCAACTGAAAACTGGATTCATGCAGTATGCTCTCACACAGAATGCATGCAAAAACAAAAGAAAATTTTTAAAATTTTCATAAATTTTATTAAAATATGACCTAAGATGCAACTATATGAACTGACACAACATGAAATGAACTAACTACATGCAAACAAAACCAATTCCCCCAAACTTAAACTATTCAATGTCCTCATTGAAGGTAAAGGTAAAAAAAAACTCCCCTATTCGGCTTCTTATGCTGCATGAAATGAAGTGGCGTCCTCTCAGAAGTTTCTCCCGTCTCTCTTTCTGCTCTGACAAAATAAACCCCGCTCAGCACTGTACTCAACGAACCAACCCAGCTCCATATCAATCTTGCTCTGCTAGAGATTCCACACTCAATGTCTCAATTGATCAGGTTGAGAGGATGAGATGGATGGGAATTGGTACTTTGGATTGAAGAGGTAGGAGGTTTTCAAAACTAAGGCTTGTAGTGGAGGGGATTGTATGAAATGGAAGAGATGGGGGGATTGCATGAAGTAACTGAGGGTTTGGGATTATAGGGATTGAAGCTTGGGGGCTGCTAATAATTGACATGAAGTGGTACCCCCCAAAATCTATAGGATTTTTCCCAAGACAGACCCAGTATATGTGTGGTGCGGCCGCGCGTTGTAATGCCTTGGATTGGGCAAGGCCGCGCGGACTATAAGATTTTGTTGCTGTAGATTTTTGGCATGAACTAAGGTTGGCTTTTGCTTTTCATTCATTTTGAGCAGCCTTTGACCTGAAATACGCAGACAATACTTATTAAGCCCTCCTAGACTAACAAAAGTATATAAAATCTATTTACATCAAGAGAATGAACATGGAAATATATATGCATTTATATTCCCAAAATTTCTCTAAAGGCGTATATGCAATGCAAGTGCATCAAAAGTATGCTATAAGCTATGTAATCCCAAAAATATACGCATTCATGCCTAAGTTCAAAAATATAGGTAATGAACTCCTAATTCCTACAGTATGCAAAAATTTAAACTAAATATTAACTAAAAAGAATTAAACAAGGGGGAGGGAATTGTGATAGAAAGCAGGTAAATGGAGAATTAAACAAAGAGATAGAGAGAGAATTGATGGGAAGCAGATAATGGAGAATTAAACAAAGAAAGAAAGAAATGATTAGGTGCCTCCCATCTAGCACTTAATTTATTGTCCTCTAGCTCGACTGTGTCTGCCCACTGCTACCCAACTCCACGACGATACTGGAGAACCCCTCCATTAATCAGAATAGCTGTGTGACTTTGGCGGCTTCCCAGTAGGAGCGGATGCAGATTTAAACTACCTAGCATTGGATAAGTAAAAGAATTCCTCGTCCTGAAGTTTGGGGAGCTAGGCAAGGGCTCTGTTGTGTAGGTGAAATGATCGGGGCATGGAGGTATAGACCACACAACGGACTCTTCTTCTATTCTCTTCTCTTCTGACCACCATGGTGTCGAGACTACAGAATCTCACGTGTCATCGAGATCCGTCTCTATAATGTGGCTACCAAGGGGGAAGGATGTGCAAACTTGACTGGAGTCTCAAACATCGGTGGAGAAGGCTCTTGGGGGATTATCACTATTGGTTCATACTGTTCCACATCCCCAATTATCTCTTCTTGTTCCATTGCCTTCGGCTCATCCAGTTGTAATTGCACTTCGGATTCTTTATCAGTTTCTACACCCATATAATTGTACCACGTAGTCTGGGGATCATAACTTACGGCTTCAGTTATTGGAGGTACAGAATCATGCATTGTTGTTTCTTGTTCAAATACCTCGTCTTTCCTTAATGCCGTGATAATCTGCTCTACCCAAATCTGAAGATCCTCATTTGAATACTCTTGCTCAATCAAGATCTCCTCGTCCACTTCATCCTTAGAATCCATGTACTGAATCTCACTGGAGTTCTGAGATCCGTTGCTCACGGCTTCCACTACTTGAGAGAGCTGATTCTGAAGATTCTGAGTCTGTATCCCTTTCTCAATCAACTCCTCTTTCATCAAGGCCATGTTATTCTGATTTGCCCAATTCTGGATATTCTCGCTTGACTGCTCTTGCTCAACTGAGGTCTCCTATGTTGATGCTATGAAGTTTCCCCATATATTTTCCAATCCTTCCTTTTCAGTTTTAGTCTCGGGATCCATGTACTGTGGCTCGTTTGTTGAAGGATTGTTGATTAGGGCCATCTGATTCTGGAAGTTCTGGCTTGATTGCTCTTAGCTCTTAAGCCTCTCCTCTTGGCTTTCTAAGCTTTTATACATGAATTCCATTGGAGACTGTTCTCCTTGTAAACATGGGGATTGATATGGGGGTTCTGGTGTATAAGTTGGACTTGGCTCATATTGTTCTTGATAGCTCACAGTAGGGTTTTGCATCCCTTGTTCATCCTCTATCATCAAGGCCTTGCTAATCTGCTCTGCCCAGTTCTAGATATTCTTGACTGACTTCTGTTGCTCAATCAATATGTCCTTCAGTGATATGTCACCTCCTTCCTCCAATCTTACATTTTTTGTGTCACCCTCAAAATTGTGTTGAGGCTCGTAAACTGGAGTCTGGAAGGTGCATTCTGGGGCGTATGCAGGATTTGGATCCCAGTGTTGGTCTTGATAGTAGTATGATGAAGGGTTTGGGTGATACCCCCAATCTTATTGATAAGTGGGATAAGGTTCAGTGTAGGAATAACCACCCTCATACAGCTCCTGTCCATAACTGATAGGCCCCTGATGGCTCATATAAGCTCCAGCACCATAGTTATATGAAGTCACTGGCTCTCGACTCTGTTGGATAGAAACAGTATCCAACTTTCTCGAGAGCTCCTCTAACTGTGTTGAGAGTGTGGCAATTAGGTCGAGTCCATTAGTGCTTGCTTCCCTTGGTTGCTCTTGTCTTGTACAGTTCCATGGATAGAAATTTAAGTCCATTGTACCTGAAAAGAGAATAAGAGAAGAGAATTAAACAAAAATAAAAATAAAATGTTTAAAGTAAGACTAATTTGATTTAAACTAATGTTGGCAAACAGTTATCCAATTAATTCTCCGGCAACGGCGTCAAAAACTTGTTGGTCCGATTAGATGACATAATTAACGCGCAAGTATACGCGATTAACAAGTAATAAAGTGTAAGTATAGATATCGTTCCCACGAGGAATTAATGGATAAAAGACACCAAACCACTAGCTCATAATCATCTCAATCTTATTTAGACGGGCGAAAAGGAGAATGAATTATTAAAGCTAAGTTAAACTAGGCAAGAATTAAAACATGCAATAACTAATCCTAGGGTAAATTCAGATAATGAAGACATGGGATTACAATTTCCCCCAACACTTGTTTCGAATATCTTAACTCTCTCACTTAGAATAATAAGCACCTAGAATTGACAACCGAGAAATCACGATTACATAATAGCCTCTTTCGATGGGCAACTATGAATCTTCCTAATGCGGCATGTAGGTATATGTCTATCCTACACACTATTAAGAAACTAATATCTAGAACAATTAACAAGACACATGTCACAAAAAATCTCGTTAACTACTCTATCAATTACCAACTTTCGCATAGGAAGTCATTACGATTAGATTCTCAAATAGTTACATACGACATTTAGGTATATTTCTATCCTAAACACTAACAAATTATCAACTCTTTAGGACAATGAATGAGATACACGTCACATAATCTCATAGATTACCCGCAAGAATATCTAACTTTCGCATGATATCATAACTAGGTCTAAACCTATAATCCATTTGTCAAGTTCATACAGGTTCACAAGAAATCAATCTAAAAGCACAATTTATGATAACCAATTCATAATAATAGCAAAGAGAGAGCAATCAATACAAACTATGTGTTGGGTTCCATTGAAACCCCAAAATATAAACTAAGTCATAAATAACTTGAAAATATTATCCACAAGTTAGATAAACATCATCCGAATACAATTTAATACAAGGAGACTAAGAGATAGAGAAATGGAAATCTTGTGTCGTCCCTCCCCGCTTGGATCTTTGATGTAAATCTCTTGCTTCAATCTTCTTTAACTAATCTAACCCTAAAAACTACACTAACTAATTAACCATAATCTACTCCTAAACTAACCTAATCTAAATAAGAAACGAAAAGGAAAGGAAGAAATGAATTAGGGCTAAGCTAAGGGAGAGCTCCCTATTGGAGATCCTCAACAAAAATGGGGCAAGAAGCCCTTATATCTCTGCCTTCTCCCGTTCATTTAAGAAAAAGTGAAATCTGGCCAACATGCTGACTGGCGCGGCCACGCGGGCCCATGCTTAGTTCCTGGCATGGCCGCGCGGTTGCTGAAGTTGGGGCTCTGGCTCTAGCGATCGGCGCGGGCGCGCGGGCTGGCTTTGTTATGCTGGCACGGCCGCGCGGCACCTGCAATGTTGCTGGTGCAAGGCTTCTTTCTGCTGCTGCACTTGGTTTCTCTTTCCTTGCACACTTGCACATTGCAAGCAACACTCATCTGCCCTATCATGCCATCATCCCTTAAGCCTTCTGCTGTGCGTTGTCCCTTTTTGGCATCTTTTGTCCTTTTTTGGCTCAAATTGCACTCGGAGAGTTCCTAAACCTGAATAATGCAAAACAAAGGAAAAACACATTAAAAGCACAGGAATACTCAAGTTTAAGCCATGAAACAAGCTAGATACTATCCGAATAAGTTGTCATAAAACCACTTATCAGTTTGGAAGAGATGTAAAAGTCAGAAAATTAGACAGGCAGAGCTTTGCTACGTTTTTGAAATTATAAAAATGAGGGGAGGGTGGCCTTATATTTATAAACCAGGGATCCTCCACTCTACCTGCTACTGCTATAGGTAAAGGTGCGGCTCCCCTGGTGGGGCCCGCGGTGTTGGGTTCTGTTATCTCGAAGTACGTGCACTCCGGACAACACATATTCGAAGTCGAAACTTTCTAACTTTTGATCGGAGCGTCCGTTTGAGGCGTGCGATACCTTTTCAGAAAGCCCTCGCTGAGAGTGTTGCAATGACATGGGATAAAATATTTTTTGGGTCCTAGAAGATGGGTTCATAACCAGGTCTTTGATTCCCCGCAGTTTGTCTGTTAAGTTGTCTTGCGTCGTTTGCACTCGGGATCGTCGTTATGGTTCATTCTGACTTCAATGGAATAAATTAGGCTTGAGTTTGACCGAATCAACTGAAATTTGATAAAATGACCTTTTTGCCCCTCCCGGGGTGGTCCTTGGTGGATCTGGCTTCCAAGGGTTATCTTTGGGGCTGAACTGCACTTCCTGGATTGATACCGGGGCTGATCTGTACTTCTCGGGCTGAGACTAGGGATGATTTGATATATTTTAGGTCAATGTCAAGGTTGACCTGTACCTCCCGGGTTGATGTCGGGGATAATTGATGGCCCCATATTGAGATCGGGATTGATCGATATTTCTCGGGTTGCTGCCGGGGCTAATTTGTAACTCTCGGGTTGTTACTGAGGCTGATTTGAAGGCCTGATATTGAGATCAGGGTTTGAACTGATGGTCGGATCAGAGATCAGGGTTGATCTGACAATCCGATTGGAGATCGAAGCTGGATAGACGGTTCGATAAGAGATCAGAGCTGGATAGACGGTCCGATTGGAGATCGAAGTTGGATAAACGGTCCAATTAGAAATCAGAGCTAGATAGACAATCTAATTGGAGATCGGAGCTGGATTGATGGTCCGATTGGAGATCGGAGCTGGATTGAAGGTTCGATTGGAGATCGGAGCTGGACTAGAATTGAAATATATATATATATATATATATATATATAAACTGTAAATAGCCACGAAATAATCAAGGCTGTGACAGAAAATATATAAATATATAGAAAAATAGTAAAAAGGGCGATGGGTTTCACGCCGGTACCCGTACGATAATTGAAATTGACAGAAAAGTAGTCAATCAGTGACTGGGGAGAGCACCCAGTATAGCGAAGTGTGCAAAAGCAGTAAAATGGCCACGAAGTAATCCAGGCCGGACTGAAGATATATAAATAAATATATTGACAGAAATGTAGTCAACCAGGACTGATATGAGTACCAGTGATGGTGAAATTCGCTTATATATGCGTAAATATATATAAAAGCGGAAAACTACCACGGATTTGACATCCGGGCTTGACAGAATTGAAATGTTAGTACATTTGCAGTTAAATATATACAAAAAAGGGCCAAACCCGGACTGGGAAGACAACCTAGTCCGGCGGAGTTGCCAAAAATGTGTATGCTATTGCATTAAAGCTGCTGGAGCTGACAGATCGTCAATCCGAGTTGTAAAAATGCAAAAACTGCGTTTATGTACAGAAATGTACTAAATTTTGATGAAAAGAGCCACGGAACTAAGTTCCGGGCATATTTAGAAGATGAAACTTCATGTATAAGTGGAAAACAGTGCAAAGTAGTAGTATTGACTTTCTGATCATAAAAATACTTACATTGGATTGCAATACGGGCTTTTTGCCAAATCGTAGGCTTTAAACGTCCAAATCTATTGGTGGTTTTTTGATATGTGGTAGTATATGGGTTTTTCTACGTGTTGGAGTAAAAATATTTGGGTTTGGAAGAGATGTAAAAGTCAGAAAATCAGACGAGCAGAGCTTCGCTGCGTTTCTGAAATTATAAAAATGAGGGGGGGAGGTGGCCTCATATTTATAGACCAGGGAGCCTCCAATCTACCTGCTATTGCCACAGGTAGAAGTGCGGCTCCCCTGGTGGGGCCTGCAGTGCTGGGTTTTGTCGTCTCGAAGTACGTGCACTTCGAACAACGCGCAGTCGAAGTCAAAACTTTCTAACTTTTGATCGGAGCGTCCGTTTGAGGCGTGCGATACCTTTTTCGTAAAACCCTCGCCGAAAGTGTTGCAATGACATGGGATAAAACGTTTTTCGGGTCCTAGAAGACGGGTTCATAACTAGGTCTTCGATTCCCCGCAGTTTGTTCGTTGAGTAGTTTTGCGTCGTTTGCACTTGGGATCGTCATTATGGTTCATTCTGACTTCGATGGCATCAATTCGGCTTGAGTTTGACCGAATCGACTAAAAGTTGATAAAATGGCCATTTTGCCCCTCCCGGGGTGGTCTTTGGTGGATCTGGCTTCCCAATGTTATCTCTAGGGCTGAACTGCACTTCCCAGATTAATACC
Organism: Panax stipuleanatus; assembly: GCA_020205555.1. Lineage (NCBI taxonomy): Eukaryota > Viridiplantae > Streptophyta > Magnoliopsida > Apiales > Araliaceae > Panax > Panax stipuleanatus. The sequence goes on from CM035117.1 coordinate 73,966,723, forward strand.
GGGGCTAATCTATAGTTCCCGGGATGAGACCGAGGATGATTTAACACGTTCTAATTTGATGTCAAGGTTGACCTGTACCTCCTGGGTTGATGCCGGGGATGATTGACGGCCCGATATTGAGATCGGGATTGATCGGTATCTCCCGGGTTGCTGCCGGGTCTAATTTGTACCTCTCGAGTTGCTGCTGAGGCTGATTTAAAGGCCCGATATTGAGATCAGGGTTTGAACTGATGTTCTGATCAGAGATCGGGGTTAATTTGATGATCTGATTGGAGATCGGAGCTGATAGATGGTCCGATTAGAGATCGGAGCTGGATAGACGGTGCAATTGGAGATCGGAGCTGGATAGACGGTCCAATTGGAAATCAGAGCTGAATAGACAGTCCAATTGGATATCAGAGCTGGATTAACTGTCTGATTAGAGATCAGAGCTGGATTGAAGGTCCGATTGGAGATCAGAGCTGGATAAATGGTCCGATTTGAGATCGGAGCTGGATTGACGGTCCGATTGACTATCGGAGTTGGATTGAGTACCGACATTGGTGATCGAATTTGAATAAATTACCGATATTGGGGATCGAATTTGGCTGGAGTACCGATATTGGGGATCGAATTTAGGTTACCGATATTAGGGATCAGATTTAGATTTAAGGTCCGACATTGGCAGTCGGTTTTGAGTTAAAGGACCTGCATTGGCGGCCGGATTTAAATTGAAGGACGGTTTTTCCCTCCTATAGTGTTAGTATTGGGGCAAGGAAAATTTTGAGTGTCTACAGCCACCAAGTTGCATTTTGACAATTCCAACAATACCGCAGAATACGAAGGATGCATTGTGGGTTTAAAATTGGCTCAGTCTGTGGGAGTTAAACGGTTAGCGGTATGTAGAGATTCGAAACTAGTCATCAGATAGTCCACCAAGGCCTACACCACCAAGGAATTACATCTACTGCCTTAACATCACCATGTTCTCAAATTGGAATGAGAGTTTAAAGATATTGCCTTCATGAACATTCCCCGGAACTGAAATGAATTCGCCGATGCATTGGCTACATTAACTTCATTGGTGAACCTATCAGCAAGAAGGGGAACGCGTGTCATCACTTTCACTGTACAAAGTGCACCGTCATAGGAAACAGTGTAGGGGAAATATCATATGAGATAGCACCTAATGGACCACCTTGGTACCACCACATTAAAGAATATTTACGAGATCGACCCTTGAAGGAATGAATCAGCCGCAAAGAAGAGAATACAGGAGATGGCCATAAATTTCTACCTAAGTGGAGATGCTCTCTACAAGAGAGACCTGGGTGTAGGCCTTCTGAGATGTCTAGACAGAGATTAGGCCCAGCGACTTATGAATGAAGTACATGGTTGGTGTGCGAAGCGTACATGAGTGGACCCTTGCTTGCCAAGAAAATTCTAAGGACAGGACATTACTAGATATATCTCTCAACGTGGATTGCGGCGATCATGTCAAGCGTTGTTATCAATGCCAGATCTATGCCAACATTATTAATGCACGCCCGAATCAGTTGCATTGCATGACATAACCATGACCCTTTTCCATTGGGGAATGGACGTGATCGGACCTGTTGAGCCTAAAGCCAATAACGGACACAAATTCATTTTCACTATGGTCGATTACTTTACCAAGTGGGATGAAGCAGCTTCCTTCCCCAAGGTCACTGTGACACCCCCAAATTCGGGTACTTCATTTCCACAAGATTTAGTGTTCACTATCTAAGTAAAACATAACTAACTGCCCATAAATAAGGAATGAAAAATAAATTACAACCTTAATAAATAAAATCTTCCTTCAAAAAGATTGCAACTTATCAAAATGTTCCCACGGTTTCTAACCTTAAACATCGTCAATGCGAAAAATAAAATATCACATAATATTTAAAGTCTGATTACATAATCATATCATAAATATGAACAAGTCTTCACTTGTTCATCTTGCCTTTGCCCTTGCTGGTTGACGGCTCGTCAACCCTCTCAACTTTGGCTGCAATGGTTATAAATGCAGGAGTGGGCAAACAAAAGCTCACTTGAAATATAAACAATAATGATGACATATCACTGAATAAGTTCATTTGAATTGAATAACATTTCTATCATCGATAATCAAGAATTGAATATAGAATTTAGAATTCATCTGAGGGTCATAAGACCTTGAACTATATCCCAGGTTGTAAGTATTTCTACTTAGATCTTTAACAGTCGTCAGACTATATGGACTCTAACTCGTACTTAGGGCGATCAGCTCTTCATACCGTGTATTGTGCAGAAACATCTTAATGTTTTCGTATGGTAATCCTTTATTACTAGGGTTGTTCATCTCAGTTTAATTAACGAGTCCGCACCAAAGAATGTTTGGTTTGGATAAGGTCAAAGGGTAATTAAGAGTTCAACTATCATCAACTAAGGAGTAGTTGAATCAACTTACAATAATTAAGAGTTCGATAACAAAAGAATTATGAAATAACTATGAGTCCTAACAATAGACATCATATTCAATAGGCATGCTTTAGAAATAAACTTAAAGCATATGAAAGATATAATAAAACCTTGCTAGAACAATTAAGTCAAGGTTACATTATTTTCAATAATGAATTTCAATAAGATACTTGTCCAATGCAGAATAAAAGAACTTGCTCAATTGTAAATTAGAAAGGATAGAACAACTTGCTCAATTAAAAGTAAACATAATCGAGTTAGAGAAAAGAACTTGCGTAATTAAAAGTAGAGTTAAGAAACTTGCCTCGTGCACAAGCTAGCAATTAACAACTCATTCCACAATTATCCTATGTACATGTTATTAACAATAGTAACATAAATTAGTTACCATACAGCTACATCACATCAATCCATCTAAGTTAACTCACCATTCTTTAGTTATTAGGTTTAATCACTAATTATCACATAAATGGATTAAACCACACATTCATATCAAACTTTATAATTTATCAAATTATAATTTAAAATCATATATTTCATATTAAAAATATGATTTTAATACTGTCCAATTAGCATATAATTTTATTAACATGGTTTTATATTTATTACATTAACATTCTCAAAAAATTATACATTTAAATATAAATTTCTAGCTAAACTGCATAGGTGGCGCTGCAGTGCCACATAATAAACTGCAGCCGGCGCTACAGTGTTGTGCCACATCATCAGGGGCTCTTCATGCCTGGGGCTACAGCGCTCCAGTTACACTCAGAACTGGGGCCGCCGCATCGTGCCACGTCAGCACGCTCCATTTCTAGTCTCGGCGCTGCAGCATTGCAGTTAACAAACATAACTGGCGATGCGGCGCCGTGCCACATCACCTGACTCTGCAGTGGCGCTGCAGCGCCCAGTTTACTCACAAGACTGGCGCTGCGGCGCCATGTCACAGTCAGAGGCAGACATCCTCACGAACTTTGCAAGAAAAAAGTCAATTTGGCTTATTTCCTCGCACCAAACTCAGATTTTAGTTCATATAATCAAGATAAAACATTACATAATCATAACCTTATGTTTCTAACATGTTTTAATACATAAAAACATTACAACAATCAATTACAAACTTTTAATTTTATGATTTTGAAGAAAACACCATTGTTAAGTGTTCTTGATGAAATCAAACACTGTGACTTTATTTTAAAACCAAATCACATAATTCAAATCATGTTATCTTCGTTTCTTAACATATTATTATAATCTAAATTCAATTTACATCATAAAGCATGAATTAACATCAATTTTGATATTAAAGAAACAATTTTTCAAAATAGTTCACTATAAATTGCTATGAACATGATTTCTTCATGTTCATCATATTTACATGAATTAAATAGTTTAATTACTCGCACAAAACATATATAATAGTTTATACATACAATTTAAAACATATAAACCATATTTACATGAATTCTTATGAAAACCAAATTACAGAGAAGTGAAAGTTAACTTTTTATGAAGAACAATAAAAGCATAATTTAAAAATCACAAAGTTTAGATTGCTACCTTGTTAGTTTTTAGAAGAAGATGATGAAGATGGATTTTGATTTCATAGAGCCTCTTCCTCTTTTCTTCTTCTCTCTAGTTTTCTTTCTCTGCTCTTTCTCTTCTAACTTCTAACTTAACGTAGTATGAACATATAACTGATAGATATAATATGTATATAAGTATATAATATAATAACTGTCATCTCTATTAAATATATATATATCAGTTACTAACTTTTAAAAATCAAAAGCCATTAGTGTTTGTTTGGCAAAATCAATTTAAAAATAGATTTTTAGAAACAAAGGCCTTGTTTGGTAAAACTTATTTAAAATAGACTTAAGGGCCTTGTTTGGTAAAACTGATTTAAAACTCTTTTAATTTATTTTAATAACTCTTTTAATACATAGTTTAAATGTCACGCCTTATTTAATTAAATCTCAATATTCTAATTTAATTAAATTAAAGCTAACATTAATTTATTAAATAAAATTTCCACATAAATTAAATTACTACATAATTATAATTTATTCATTAATCATAATTTTATGTAACAAATTTGTAAATCTCTAATTTAATTTTTTAAATTAAATTAGACTTTAATATAATTATTCATTAAATCATTAAATCCTTATTACCAAATACCACATAACATTCATCTAATTTAATTATCTCAATTAAATTAGAACTTCATCACAAAATTAGTTACACATCAATTTAATATTAAACATCAATTTAATTAATATATTGCACTTAATTAAATTACTCCACAACATAATCACATCAATTATTTACTCAACTCAATAAATAAATTAATTAAAATATTTATTTAATTTAATAAATATTTAAAATAAAATACAAAATCTCATTTGTTACAGTCACCAAGGAGGTCATCCTTGGTTTCATTAGAAACAACGTTATCTAACGGTATGGACAACCCGAGGTTATCATCTTAGACAACTTGAAAAATCTGAATAACGAGATGATGAGGGAACTGTGCAGTAAGTTCAATATCAAACACCTCAATTCGATTATTTATCGTCCGAAAATGAACGGCGCGGTGGAAGCCGCTAATAAGAATATCAAGAAGATAATGATGAAGATGTCGGCAAATCACAAGGGATGGCCTGAACTGTTGCCGTTAACCCTACTTGCATACCGAACGTCGACTTGAACCTCGACTGGGGCAACACCTTATTCGTTAGTCTATGACATGGAGGTCGTACTTCCTGTCGAAGTGGAGATGGAATCGTTAAGAGTGATGCTAGATTCCCAAATAGAAGAAAGCCAATGGATACAAGATCGATACAATCAGTTATCCCTGATAGATAAAAAGAGGGCTGATGCTATCTTTCACGACCAACTATATCAGCAGAGAATGTCCCGATCTTATAACAAGAAGGTGTGACCTCGAGAGTTTAAAGAGCATGATTTGGTACTAAAGAAGATCATTCTAGGCTAGGATGCAGCTAAAGGGAAATTTGCCCCAAATTGGGAAGGACCTTTTGTTGTCAAAGAAATTTTATCGGGCAGGACCTTAAAACTGGAGGAAATGGACGGTGAAGAATTCCCACAACTGATCAATTCCGATTCTATTTAAATGGTATTATGTTTAAGACCCCTTTTATTTGAACTAGAATACTTTTTCTTGATAAAAAAAAGAGAAAAAGAAAAAAAGAAAAAAGAAGAAAAAAATATCAAGTCTGGTTTTCAAGTCTGAGCCTGAACTACGAAAGACCTGATCTCCCATCTGTGGGAGTACGTAGGCAGCCATTTATGGTGCGGTCTAACTCTCGAAAAACAAACCAAACAAAAAATCAAAATCCAATCAAACCAAGCTTAAACCTAAATAAACACTTTTCAACCATTAAGGCCAAGCCTGAACTACGAAAGACCTGATCTCTCATCTGTGGGAGTACATAGGTAACCATTTATGGTGCGGTCTAACCTTCAAAAAAGAATCCAAACACTTTCACCTTATATCCCCAAATAATAACCTCCAAAATCCTAACCTATATAGAAACCGAAATATACCACAAACCCGCCAAATCGACTGCTCATGTGGAGAGGACCTAACGACATCTCAGCATCACCCTGCCGAATCTGGCGCAAGTATGAAGAGACCAGTTTTATGTTGACATAATAAATTATAAAGAGAGAATGGTAACAGTGTCCAAGGCTAGACATGCTCAGACGAGGGAAATGAACTGAACTTGTTTCTTTTTATATATACAACTGTTTAGAATACAAAAGTTGATGCTAACATGTGACAAAAGATAATAACAAAGTTTTTACAGGAAAATGAAATAGGGCTATAAATTAGCGGTAAGACAAATCAACATAGCCAAATATCCAGCCGTCTCTGCAGTCTGAGGAGCATCCCTGAACTCACGCTCTAGTACATCGACTTGTCTCAGCAGCTCTACTGCTATGCGATAAACATCCTCCTGACTCTGCACTACACCTTGAACGTGACCATTAACGAGGAGCATCCCTGGGCAGCATCTCTATCAACGAGGGCCTGGTCTCTGGCAACAAAAGCTGCTTCTCTCTAAGCAATAGCAGCATCCCAACTAGCTAAGGTGGTCAACATCATGGACCGAGCCTGATCCCTCTCAAAGGTCACCAGATGAAGCTGTCTGTCCATCGCCTCCATGGAAATTGATGACAAACTTGGAACAATACTAAATAAAGAAGATGTCAACTCTGTGAACAAAGCATCCTCGGTCGGAGATATAGGATTCTCCATAGGCTCCTCAACATCAGTAGACCAACACTCATCATCCGATAAAGGCCACACATCAACCTAGTCTGCTATATATGGTGCTAAATCTGATTCTAGCCAAGCTGAGTACTCTGCAGATCGGCCTAGAAGGCAGTCTCTGAACTCTGTTGTTTGTCGATGAGACCAAAATCTGTAGATGCGAGCTAGATCAGCCTTGATAACTGAGCAAACATGGAAGCGATAATCCTCAGCCCCCTCAAATGATTGGACCTCCTGATACTGATCAAACTGGCCCATCACGCGCCTTAAACCAGCTAACGAAACAAAATCCAGGTCAGCCACATGGGTGGTAAAACTCAGAAAGGAGCAGTAACCAGAGTACATGACTACCTCGAAAGGCTTCTCTATGGCACCCATGAATATAGTGTAGGATGCCTCATCGATGCAAGAAGTCGGGCGGTAGGAGTAGATTTGCGATATGCCATGTCTAAAGAAAAACCCATGATGACAAAGCTGGCCGACCGATCTAAGGTGGGTCATGAACCAGATGTATAGGAGAACGGGGCTACCTCTAAACTCCTGATCCCCAGAAGTCCGACAGAAGGATGCTGATATCAATGTCTCCACCAAGATAAGAGGGAGTATGGTGAAGTCATCTCTGAGAGCTCTGACAGCCATCGACATCCCAACATCTAGATGGTCAGCATAAAATGGCATGTATAGATATGATATGAGGCACATGACCAGGGCATCCACTGGGGCAGTGTGCCATCTCTCATCTAAAATGGAAAAATCTCCATGATAAAAAGCAAAGCTGTCCACAGATGCAAAATGGCCTATCATGAAGTCCATAGAAATGATGTGGCTACCACCTACCTCTGCCAGAACGACTGCCGTCTTCTGTCGGGTAACCGTTATAAACTGGCGGCGCGTATGGCCAAACGGCATCCGAGCACATGACCCTTTCATCGATAACTCGGAGATGCGAACGTACTCCTTCAAAGTGGGAGTCAGCTTATGTAAGAACCGTGAATTTCACGACTTAATTTTTTTTATATATAATAAGAAAATAATTATTACTTAAACATAAATGTTTGTGAGTTAAGAGAGAAGTAATTCGATTATATTAAATTGAATTTATAATGATTGAGGAAATATGGAGAATGACGATGAACTCAAATAATGCCTTGTGTGGCATGAGAATGAAAATGATGATGATTTAATTAATTTAAGAGGGAAATCGATAAGTGAAGGATTAATTAATATTATATTATTAATTAATTATTGTTAGTGATAGCCTATTAATGGGTAATTATTAATATGTTATTATAAATAACAAAACATTTACGAGTAAGTAATTGATGAATATGATAAGAGTTATATTAATTGATTATTTTGTTGAGTGCAATACATGTGATAGTTAATCATACAATAATGTCATTAAGTGTTATTATGAATAATAATTGGTTATAAGGTAAATGAATTATTAAGTGAACAATTAATCTATATTAATTATTAATTGTTATTATGAGAAATATAATAATAATCTGTGGATTTAGTATTTTTGCAAGTAATGATTTAATACTAAGAAAATGGTTTATAAATATAATGAGATTTGTATCTATTAAACTATTGGAGAATGTGATTATTTGTCGTATAATAATAATTGATAAGGGTAAAGTCATGAGGAAAATATTACGTGAACAATTAATCGATATTAATTGTTATTTACTTTTTATTATGAGAAAATAGAATATTAATAATGATTAATTGATAATGTGTTGATTATTATTATTGCGAATAATATAATGATAATAAGCAACTTGTTTATAAATATAATAAGATTTATATTTATTTAAATGTTGTTAATTACTATGGAAATTAATAACTTCATTAATTTATGAGGAATGAATCGATTAATATTTTAATTAACTGATTAATTGTCATTATGAATAATAATAATAAGTAAGTTATTAATATAATGAGATTATATTAATTACTATGTGCAAGCATGCAAAGTAAATAGCTACATATATGTTATATGAAGTGTAATGCAATGTGACTATACAATTATATGTAAACTACATTACAATGTGACTATACATATAGAACTATATGTTATGACTAATTAATTAAGTTGTATGAATATATCATGAGTTTATGTGACATTGTTAAAATAGTACATCACAAATATATAGTAAACAATTGTGACTTAATAATGATTTCATCGAAATAATATAATAATATAATACCCGATTAAATTATATTCGGTATGATACAATGTACATGGATTATATATGGGTATGTACCCCTACTTACTACATTGTAATATTATTTATTTATTAAAATTGCATTGGGAAACTAATTGAAGCTATAACCTAAGTATATATTATATGCATATAACTTAAGCATATAGTGTGAGTATAATAACATAAGTGTGATATATACTTCATGTTGCCCAAATTTTTGAGATTAATAACCATGTCCTATACTGAGGGACACCCCTCATTTCTTCTCACGTATGAACAAAAGGCCAATGGCCTATGCTACTCTACCACCTCAAACTCAGCAATTCTTAGCATATCATCACAAGGGGAGTGGGCTTACTCATGGGATTCACCAACTACTCAACCACCCTCCCTTACCCACTGAGTTCTTAGTTTTCCCGTTAGTTTGATTTGATGATCAAAGGCATGGACTGGGTAACCATTTCTCTATAAATAAGGCATCTCTCCTTCTTCATTTCAATTGCTGGGAACTTAAGTGTTGTATTGAGTGTGCATTGTAAGTTTGTTAGCAAGATAGTTTGCAGAGAGGGGGAATTCATATAGCAGCAAGTATATTCCATTAACAGAGGTATAAAATTCTTCCTTGTTCTTCATTTTTATTCTCTGTCAAAAGAATTTCTATTCTTGAATTTTTTTTATTTGTGTGAAGTTAAATGATAAAGGAGTTGGGAAATGATTAGTTGGTTGTTAGTCTTATAACCATGTTTGAAACTGTTATGTGACTAATTATATACGAATTGGTGAAAAAAGTTTTGAATTGGCCTGAAACCTGCCGAAGCAGGAAGAATTCTGGCTTGAACTGCTAACGGCGCAGCTGCGCCGGCATTACACGCTGCGCCGGTACCCTGCACCAATTTTTAATTTTTGTTTCTTAATTTGATCAATTCTAGCTTACTGATATGACTTGAACATGAATGGAAATAAGTTTAACAAGACTATTTAGGTTCCTTGTCATAGCATGAATGAGTTGGTTGGTGTTAGTATGCATGAAAATAGGCTTGAATGAAACTAATGAACTTAAGTTCTAATTTTTGTAAACATGTGTACATAAGATAGCATACGCATGATTTCTGAAAATAAATAAGCAGGAGTTGTGGTCCTTTGTTCATGACCAAGTGGATAAGCATTGAGCTAGCGAACTTTTTCAAAGAAAAAAAAACTTGACGATATTAAAACTAATATGCATGAATATTACACGATATATGCTCTAACCTTGTAAGCGTGTTTGGGTGGTCTAGATATGCATGAAGATCATGATAACATGTGTATATATGTGTCATGAAGTAGCATGAGTATGTTTGGTTATGTTAGTATATAATTATTAATGAAAGTATACGTTTTAAAAAGAGACTTTGACATATAAGTATGATATTCATATTTTAACCATATGAGCATGATAATATACTTATATGACTAATTATGATCATAAGCTAGCATGATTAGTACATAGTTTCCTTGCTTGTGTTAAATTATTTAACCTTAAACTAAATGGTTTTTCAAAGGAAACTTGATACAATTGAAACTAATATCTATGAATACCATATGAGAGATGTTTTAACCTTGTGAACATGTATATGTGGGTAGGTTATGAATGAAATATAGTTTACATGTGTTAAGTTAGTTCAAGTTGACTTTTAAAGAGAAACTTGAAAGTTTTAAAGAACTAATGTTCATGAGCATGTTAAAGAATACATTCTGAAATTTTGTTATGCATGATAGTACTCTTAACTTCACTAAGCTAGTCTATATGTACACACAATGCGTTAGATACATTGAAAGTTACTCAAGCACGAGTTAGAGATATTTGGGGGAAATAATTAATACTAATTATGCATATAAGATGAGGACCTATGTAAGCATAAATACAAACTGATATCATGACTACCTCACATGTATGCGTGGCAAACATTATATCCTTTGTGATTTCATGATCTTGATTGGCCTTAGCTCATTTGAAATCATAAAACCATAGCGTATCAAGAATAAGTGTAAGATCGTAATAAAAGCATGCAAGACCCTTTAATATGTTAGTATATTATTGTGTTCATGACCGGACAAAAACCACAAGGCAAAAGCTCAGCCTTGGCTTGGCCAGAGGTCCGACCCTAGGCTTAGCCATGGCGCAGCTGCGCCAGCCTGAAATCTTGTCTGAGTATTCTGCTTGCTTTCTGATGTTGTTGATTGGCCTATAATGATACTCTAAACCATTAAAAAAGAGTTTGGTTGATACTGATCATATTCAAATATGATGATGATATGGTATAAAGATTATAAATTTGTAAAAAGGAATTCCAAAGGTAAATAAAGACATAACCGAATAAGCATTGTGATGCCATACGTGTTACTTGATTTCATGACGTCTTATATACTGATTTTATGCTACATGTATATAAGTACGTAATAACGTACGTATAGGGTTATATGAATAAGTTAGAATCATATGTTTATATTTAATTTACACGTCAAGTTGTGTATCAAATGTGCGTAGCTAATGGATATCCTATATATGTAACTATGTTATAATAGGATTCAAAAGGTGTTGATTTATTTAACAAGGATATACTATGCATAAGGCAAGTTCTCTAACTTACACTCTTTTAAAGTGCAAGTTTCCTGACTTACACTCATTTATAGTGCAAGTATCTGAACCCTTCTTTTATTGTGTTGCAAGTATCCTATCCTTATGGTTACTTATTCGAGGAACGTCGTAAGCAAGTTCCCTAACTTATACTCTTTTATTGTGCAAGTTTCCTTGAAACCGTTCTTGTATATTAATTGCAAGTATCTGACTACTCTTTTATTGAGCAAGTATTTGATTCATACTCTTTATTGAACACATATTCGAGCTTGTACTAACTTTGGTCGTACGAGTAAATAGGTGCTAGAATAATTCTTGCCTTACAAACTTATGTTTCATAGTTTGATTTAAATCACGATTATATTCTTCGAGTTATTGTTGCGAGTATTGAACTCATAAATTGTTCTTATATACATTGTTGAAATTGTCTACGCCATTTCATTCGGCTAGACCAATATCATGAATTAGAAAGCAATCCACACCAATTGCCTTGTTGCGGACTCTTATAAATTGACTGAGTTGAACAACCCTTGTAAAAAGGGGAACTATATAGTCGGGGTGTCGACAGTGGTGTGGTAGGTTATGCATAACTCCAGGTACGATAGGCTGATCCCCTAATTTTACTTGGTTGGGTTACCAGAAATATTTTTGGTGATTCTAGTAGAAGTTCGTGGTTCTTAGCAACCACTCAGTATCCAGTATTTGTTAACTTAAAACTTTGAATTCTTTGGATTCTTTTATTAATCCTTGGTCCACAGCGACACTCAGTGATGTCTATTCATTCACTTGAAATTGTTGAAACTTTCGAAACCGTTAACAACTTCTCGACCCGTAGTGGTTCTTATTCAACTTCACGGAATAGACTTGGAAGTCATTGCTATTTATTTTGTTCACAAGATTCTTATTTGAAATTCTGAGCGATTAATTATCGTTTTACCCTTGAGATTTAGAACTGTATATATTCCTGTTCACATTTATTGGCATATTACTTGCTGAGAAAATTTATTGCTCACTCTTGCTTCCCATAAACATTTCAGTTAGGGCAGGGCAAGGTGGAACCCTAGATCAGGACAAGTGCGAAGGCAAGGCTATGGAGTTGTTGTGCTTTTCTATATTAGGATGTTTCTGTTATGTTGTATTAAGACTTATTTAAATGTTATGTATTAAGATATGGTCGGTTTAAGTTATGAAGTGTATTAGTAATAGTTTCGAGACTTGGGACGAGAATATTTATGTTATATCAATGTAAATTATTCTGTTATTCCATTGTCTGAGATTTTAGTTGTTATTAAAATTAGTACGTGATGAACTGAATTCAAGATCAGTGATAGTCTGAATTTGGGGGCGTCACAGGTTAGTATCAAAGCTGTAGGTTAGAAACCTTAGGAGCTAGTCCTTAGACTATAACCTTAGAAGAATTTAGAGAATAGAAGGAGATAAAACTCATGTAGAGTTTTTCTTAGAAAGCTAGAAGTGTTATGAAATATATTTTCATTCCATACAATGAAATTATGTTTTATTTGAAGATGATAATAAAGTTATTGGTTTTGTGATTATGGATGTCACAGATAGGTAAACCTAGTAGGGTCATGGAGGAGGAACCACGTGATGTACATGTGGTGTCCGCAACACCCCTTTAAGTTAAGCCTTTTATAGCAATAACCTTAACCTAGGAGGGGATGGAATCAGAATCCAAACTGAAATCCACGATGAAAGTTTTCTTTCAGGATTGAGGCATGCGTGAGTTACTTTAAGATGAAGAATAAGATACAATAGTGGAAGGCGAAGTTCTAAAACTTCAGTTTAGTAACTAACAGATATAGACATAGTGAAGGTAGTAGGTAGATAGTGGAATAAGTGTCGCGAATGATACGATAAATATTTATAGATGCAAATCAGTGTTATAGATCCCAATTTTAGGGATAATGTGGGAAGTATCTTTCTAACCCCAACTTTAGTGGTACCCGAGAGGGGTATGTATTGAGATTAGCAGAATGCTATACGATGTGATATGTTTTCTTGTGGCATGTTTTTATTAAACGTGCGTGTAGTAACCAGATTATGTTATATAATAACAAGGGAGAATAGACATAAAACTTATACGTCTTAAGAAGTATTAGATGTTTAACAAAGAGATGATAATACCATTTTATTTCTACGCAAAGAAATGTCAATACCTCAAGGAGGAGAGACTCGTCAAGCAACGGAGAATAGAGATAGGGAACTGAATCAAGAACCCTTACAACAATTATTAGACCTTATAGTAAATGCTTTTGAAGAAGGAATCAATGATTATAAGAAGAGGCAGACGAAAACTTCTGAGGTAGAAAAAGATACTAATTTGACTAAAGAAAGAGAGGTTAATAATTCAAAGAAAGCGAACGAAGGTAGGATGGAAGAGAGTAGTAGTGGTAGCAGTAAGAATTTTAAGAGGAAGTGCAATGAGAATAAGTATGTACGAAGAGAAAGAAAACTATGGAAGAAGAAGATAGAAGCCTGTAAGGAATGTGGAAAGAACAACATGGGAGCGTGTTTGAAAGGAAAATATGTATGTTATAAGTGCGGTGTGAAGGGTCATATTTCTCCTAATTGTCCTAGGGAGGAGAAACCCATAGATTGTTTTGCGTATGGATCTAAAAAACTTCAAATACGTTATCGGCAGAAGGAAACGAACGAGAAGGGAAACGAAAACAAAAGAAGATGGGACAACAACAACATCAACAACAATCCGAGGGGAAGTCACCAAGAAGGACTCAAGAAAAAGAATAAGGTTTGCTCAAAATATGGAAAGAGTCATCAAGGAGAGTGATGGAAGGGACGAGGCGTTTGCTATAACTGCGGCCATGAAGGGCATATTTCCTCGAATTGCCCAAACCCGAAGAAGATCAGAGGATGCTTTGCTTGTAAGTCAACAGATCATCAGGTTAAGAACTGCCCAAAGAAAGGAAGGAAGAAGACAGCAACAAAGAAATCCATAGCGGGAAGCCGGCAATAATCGAACTAGCTCAATCGAGTGAACCAATGCCAAGTACGACTAACGTTATGATACATGATGCAGTGGCGTTCCAAGTCGTGATGTCAGGTGCTGTCTTAATCTATAATATAAATGCGTATATATTATCTAATCTGAGTGCTATCTTTCCTTTTTGCATCTGAAGAACTGTGAGACGACTAAGTTACCCCAAGAACGATTAGAAGATCCTTTAAACATAGAAGTTGCGAATAAGGAAGTAATTTCTGTAGAAATTTATTTGTCGATATTATTGCGCATAAATTAGGGAACGTAAGCTAAGCATAGACTGGGTTCCAATAAAATTTGGAAAGTGTGATGGGATACTAAAAATGGACTGATTATATAACCATACTACGATAATTGATTGTTAGAAGAAAAAAAAAAGTGAACCTCCAGAATCCAAATCGATCTAGGGAAGCGTTTTATGGTATCTCGTCGTTTAGGCAATTGTGTTGCCTTACGATGATGCAGGCCAAGATATGTTAAGAAAAGTTGGTATAAATCGTTTCACTTTTATTATAAATACTAAGAGAACGGAAGTAGAAATAAAGAATGTATCAGTAAGAATAGAAATTCAAGACGTATTCCCAGAAGATCTGCCCGGCCTTCCGCCAGACAGAGAAAACAAGTCATAATAGATTTAGTACCGGAGACTGCACTGATTTCGAAAGCACCTATCTTATGGTGCCAGTAGAAATGAAGAATTATTAATAAAATTGCGAGAAATGTTAGATAAAGGATATATTCAGTCGAGTGTGTTATCCCTTAGGGAGCACTAGTGCTGTGAGTCAAGGAGAAGGTTAGTTTTAGGGCACATCAGATCTGGCAGAGGTGAAGGCGGTAAGTAATTGGGAGCAGTCGAAGACTACCACAACGAAATTCTCTATCACCTGGAAGAGGCAAACGTAGTAGCCGATATGCTAACTAGGAAAAGGGAATGAAGAAATTATTCAAGTTGATAACTTAAGAGGAACTAATCAGGAAGATGTAGAGATTGGAAATAGAAGTGAAAGGACCCAGAGAGTCCAAAGGGAAGTTTATAACAGAGGCTTGTCCAGCATTGTTGGATAGAGTGAAGGAATAACAAGATAAAGACAAAAAGTGCGAGAAGATAAAGAGAAAAGGTTCAGAAGAAATAATAATGGTATCTTGAGAATTGTAAATCGAGCGTGAGAGTCAACCGTAACTAAAATTACGAGATAAGAGTTTTCATGAGGCATATAGTTGGACATATTTTGTTTACCCAAGAAGCACGAAAACGTACCGGGATCTTCAAAGACACTATTGGTGTTCAATATGAGGCGAGAAGTTGTAGAATACGTCGACCGATTAAAGAAGACAACGCGCTTTCTACCTATAGATATTCGATTCAATTTAAATCAGTTAGCGAAATTATACGTAAAGGAAATCGTTTAGTGACACGAAATATCAGTGTTAATAATTTTCGATTGAGACTCGCGCTCCACTTCAAAGTTTGAAAAAAAAAGCTTGCGTAATGGATTTCAACGATAAACTTGGAAGATCACTTACCCTTAATAGAATTCGCTTATAGTAATAATTATTATACGAATATCAGTAAGCCATCGTACGAAGCTCTCAACAGAAGAAAATGTAGAACACCGCTACATTGGGATGAGGTCAGAGAACGACGACTTTAATTGAAACTAGATTTAGTACGATGAATGGAAGACATTGTGAAGACAAAAAGAGCCAGAGTAGTAGCAACTCAAGATCAACATGAGAAACACGCATATTGGCATCGTCATAATCAAGATTTTGAAGACGGTAGTTTTGTAAATTTTTCCCTGTGAGGGGATGATAAGATTATGTAAGAAAGAAGAAATTGAGTCTAAGGTTCATGAAACCTTTTGATGTATTGCGGAGAGTAGAAAAAGTGGCGTACAAGGTAGCCTTACCTAGTGAACTGGAACATATCTATAGTGTGTTTTATATTTTTATCTTACGATCGTATAAACCTAATTATAAGAGCGTAATACCCTATGAACCCATTCAAGTAAAGGAGAATCTGACATATGAAGAATTCCTGTCCAAATACTAGATAGGAAAGAACAGATATTAGGAAATAAAATTATATTTTCTGTGATAGCGCTTTGGTGGAACCACGATGCCAAGAAGGCCACGTGGGAATTAGAAGATAGGGCGACAAGGAGGATCTATCCCCATCTATTTGTGTGACCTTGTACCAATTCCGAGGACGGAATTTTTATAAGGGGGGGAGGATGTAAGAACCGTGAATTTCACGATTTAATTTTTTTTTGATATAATAAGAAAATAAATATTACTTGAACATAAATGTTTGTGAGTTAAGAAAGAAGTAATTCGATTATATTAAATTAAATTTATAATGATTGAGGAAATATGGAGAATGACGATGAACTCATAGAATGCCTTGTGTGGCATGAGAATAAAAATGATGATGATTTAATTAATTTAAGAGGGAAATCGATAAGTAAAGGATTAATTAATATTACATTGTTAATTAATTATTGTTAGTGATGGCCTATTAATGGGTAATTATTAATAACAAAACATTTACGAGTAAGTAATTGATGAATATGATAAGAGTTATATTAATTGATTATTTTGTTGAGTGCAATACATGTGATAGTTAATCATACAATAATATCATTAAGTGTTATTATGAATAATAATCAGTTATAAGGTAAATGAATTATTAAGTGAACAATTAATCTATATTAATTGTTAATTGTTAGTATGAGAAATATAATAATAATCTGTGGATTTAGTATTTTTGCAAGTAATGATTTAATACTAAGAAAATGGTTTATAAATATAATGAGATTTGTATCTATTATACTATTGGAGAATGTGATTATTTGTCGTATAATAATAATTGATAAGGGTAAAGTCATGAGGAAAATATTACGTGAACAATTAATCGATATTAATTGTTATTTACTTTTTATTATGAGAAAATAGAATATTAATGATGATTAATTGATAATGTGTTGATTATTATTTTTGCGAAAAATATAATGATAATAAGCAACTTGTTTATAAATATAATAAGATTTATATTTATTTAAATGTTGTTAATTACTATGGAAATTAATAACTTCATTAATTTATGAGGAATGAATCGATTAATATTTTAATTAACTGATTAATTGTCATTATGAATAATAATAATAAGTAAGTTATTAATATAATGAGATTATATTAATTACTATGTGCAAGCATGCAAAGTAAATAGCTACATATATGTTATATGAAGTGTAATGCAATGTGACTATACAATTATATGTAAACTACATTACAATGTGACTATACATATAGAACTATATGTTATGACTAATTAATTAAGTTGTATGAATATATCATGAGTTTATGTGACATTGTTAAAATAGTACATCACAAATATATAGTAAACAATTGTGACTTAATAATGATTTCATCGAAATAATATAATAATATAATACTCGATTAAATTATATTCGGTATGATACAATGTACATGGATTATATATGGGTATGTACCCCTACTTACTACATTGTAATATTATTTATTTATTAAAATTGCATTGGGAAACTAATTGAAGCTATAACCTAAGTATATATTATATGCATATAACTTAAGCATATAGTGTGAGTATAATAACATAAGTGTGATATATACTTCATGTTGCCCAAATTTTTGAGATTAATAACCATGTCCTATACTGAGGGACACCCCTCATTTCTTCTCACGTATGAACAAAAGGCCAATGGCCTATGCTACTCTACCACCTCAAACTCAGCAATTCTTAGCATATCATCACAAGGGGAGTGGGCTTACTCATGGGATTCACCAACTACTCAACCACCCTCCCTTACCCACTGAGTTCTTAGTTTTCCCGTTAGTTTGATTTGATGATCAAAGGCATGGACTGGGTAACCATTTCTCTATAAATAAGGCATCTCTCCTTCTTCATTTCAATTGCTGGGAACTTAAGTGTTGTATTGAGTGTGCATTGTAAGTTTGTTAGCAAGATAGTTTGCAGAGAGGGGGAATTCATATAGCAGCAAGTATATTCCATTAACAGAGGTATAAAATTCTTCCTTGTTCTTCATTTTTATTCTCTGTCAAAAGAATTTCTATTCTTGAATTTTTTTTATTTGTGTGAAGTTAAATGATAAAGGAGTTGGGAAATGATTAGTTGGTTGTTAGTCTTATAACCATGTTTGAAACTGTTATGTGACTAATTATATACGAATTGGTGAAAAAAGTTTTGAATTGGCCTGAAACCTGCCGAAGCAGGAAGAATTCTGGCTTGAACTGCTAACGGCGCAGCTGCGCCGGCATTACACGCTGCGCCGGTACCCTGCACCAATTTTTCATTTTTGTTTCTTAATTTGATCAATTCTAGCTTACTGATATGACTTGAACATGAATGGAAATAAGTTTAACAAGACTATTTAGGTTCCTTGTCATAGCATGAATGAGTTGGTTGGTGTTAGTATGCATGAAAATAGGCTTGAATGAAACTAATGAACTTAAGTTCTAATTTTTGTAAACATGTGTACATAAGATAGCATACGCATGATTTCTGAAAATAAATAAGCAGGAGTTGTGGTCCTTTGTTCATGACCAAGTGGATAAGCATTGAGCTAGCGAACTTTTTCAAAGAAAAGAAACTTGACGATATTAAAGCTAATATGCATGAATATTACACGATATATACTCTAACCTTGTAAGCGTGTTTGGGTGGTCTAGATATGCATGAAGATCATGATAACATGTGTATATATGTGTCATGAAGTAGCATGAGTAGTTTGGTTATGTTAGCATATAATTACTAAAGAAAGTATACGTTTTAAAAAGAGACTTTGACATATAAGTATGATATTCATATTTTAACCATATGAGCATGATAATATACTTATATGACTAATTATGACCATAAGCTAGCACGATTAGTACATAGTTTCCTTGCTCGTGTCAAATTGTTTAACCTTAAACTAAATGGTTTTTCAAAGGAAACTTGATACAATTGAAACTAATATCTATGAATACCATATGGGAGATGTTCTAACCTTGTGAACATGTATATGTGGGTAGGTTATGAATGAAATATAGTTTACATGTGTTAAGTCTGTTCAAGTTGACTTTTAAAGAGAAACTTGAAAGTTTTAAAGAACTAATGTTCATGACCATGTTAAAGAATACATTCTAAAATTTTGTTATGCATGATAGTACTCTTAACAGCACTAAGCTAGTCTATATGTACACACAATGCGTTAGATACATTGAAAGTTACTCAAGCATGAGTTAGACATATTTGGGTGAAATAATTAATACTAATTATGCATATAAGATGAGGACCTATGTAAGCATACATACAAACTGATATCATGACTACCTCACATGTATGCATGGCAAACATTATATCCTTTGTGATTTCATGATCTTGATTGGCCTTAGCTCATTTGAAATCATAAAACCATAGCGTATCAAGAATAAGTGTAAGATCGCAATAAAAGCATGCAAGACCCTTTAATATGTTATTATATTATTGTGTTCATGACCGGACAGAAACCACAAAGAAACAGCTCAGCTTTGGCTTGGCCAGAGGTATGCGCAGCTGCGCCGGCCCTAGGCTTAGCCATGGCGCAGCTGCGCTAGCCTGAAATCTTGTCTGAGTATTCTGCTTGCTTTCTGATGTTGTTGATTGGCCTATAATGATACTCTAAACCATTAAAAAAGAGTTTGGTTGATACTGATCATATTCAAATATGATGATGATATGGTATAAAGATTATAAATTTGTAAAAAGGAATTCCAAAGGTAAATAAAGATATAACCGAATAAGCATTGTGATGCCATACGTGTTACTTGATTTCATGACGTCTTATATACTGATTTTATGCTACATGTGTATAAGTACGTAATAACGTACGTATAGGGTTATATGAATAAGTTAGAATCATATGTGTATATTTAATTTACACGTCAAGTTGTATATCAAATGTGCGTAGCTAATGGATATCCTATATATGTAACTATGTTATAATAGGATTCAAAAGGTGTTGATTTATTTAGCAAGGATAGACTACGCATAAGGCAAGTACTCTAACTTACACTCTTTTACAGTGCAAGTTTCCTGACTTACATTCATTTATAGTGCAAGTATCTGAACCCTACTTTTATTGTGTTGCAAGTATCCTATCCTTATGGTTACTTATTCGAGGAACGTCGTAAGCAAGTTCCTTAACTTATACTCTTTCATTGTGCAAGTTTCCTTGAAACCGTTCTTGCATATTAATTGCAAGTATCTGACTACTCTTTTATTGAGCAAGTATTTGATTCATACTCTTTATTGAACAAATATTCGAGCTTGTACTAACTTTGGTCATACGAGTAAATAGGTGCTAGAATAATTCTTGCCTTACAAACTTATGTTTCATAGTTTGATTTAAATCACGATTATATTCTTCGAGTTATTGTTGTGAGTATTGAACTCATAAATTGTTCTTATATACATTATTGAAATTGTCTACGCCATTTCATTCGGCTAGACCAATATCATGAATTAGAAAGCAATCCAAACCAATTGCCTTGTTGCGGACTCTTATAAATTGACTGAGTTGAACAACCCTTGTAAAAAGGGGAACTATATAGTCGGGGTGTTGACAGTGGTGTGGTAGGTTATGCATAACTCCAGGTACGATAGGCTGATCCCCTAATTGTACTTGGTTGGGTTACCAGAAATATTTTTGGTGATTCTAGTAGAAGTTCGTGGTTCTTAGCAACCACTCAGTATCCAGTATTTGTTAACTTAAAACTTTGAATTCTTTAATTAATCCTTGGTCCACAGCGACACTCAGTGATGTCTATTCATTCATTTGAAATTGTTGAAACTTTCGAAACCTTTAACAACTTCTCGACCCGTAGTGGTTCTTATTCAACTTCACGGAATAGACTTAGAAGTCATTGCTATTTATTTTGTTCACAAGATTCTTATTTGAAATTCTGAGCGATTAATTGCCGTTTTACCCTTGAAATTTAGAACTGTATATATTCCTGTTAACATTTATTGGCATATTACTTACTGAGCAAATTTGATGCTCACTCTTGCTTCCCATAAACATTTCAGTTAGGGCAGGGCAAGGTGGAACCCCCGATCAGGACAAGTGCGAAGGCAAGGCTATGGAGTAGTTGTGCTTTTCAATATTAGGATGTTTCCGTTATGTTGTATTAAGACTTATTTAAATGTTATGTATTAAGATATGGTCGGTTTAAGTTATGAAGTGTATTAGTAATAGTTTCGAGACTTGGGACGAGAATATTTATGTTATATCAATGTAAATTATTCTATTATTCCATTGTTTGAGATTTTAGTTGTTATTAGAATTAGTACGTGATGAACTGAATTCAAGATCAGTGATGGTCTGAATTTGGGGGAGTCATAGCTCATCAGAGCCAAATCAGAAGATATGGTGCTCTAGAATCCAGTAGGTGAGCATCCCATCAATAAATCCCTCTGGAACCTAAAAGGATAACAGAGATAAGGAGTGGCCTAGCATGCGACCGACTGTAGTGCTGTCAGAATCGGACAAACTATTATGCCAAACCCTCAAACTGGTGGCTATCCGACTAGGCGGAAGGTGTTCCAAGCGAGCAACGGCAGAGGAAGCCATCTATAAAATTATGTTAAAAAGACCACATAGTGGTCAACCTCTATCAAATCATTTAAATATATATGAAGCATGCATCATAACAAGTGATAATATAACATGTATAATAAATAAATAGAAAACAACATCATACATAGATATCTGCCAAATACATAAGTTTTACATTACTGTCATCCCTGTGATACATGTGAAAACTAAGAAATAAAAAGTATAGGATACTGGGGCAAAAATGCCTAATGACTAATAAGGCGGCTATAACTCAATGTCGAAATCCTCCAGAAAGGTGCTAGAATCATCAAACTGATCAACCCGGGGCAAGTCGCCTTGGGTGGACGTCTCCTGCATATCTGAGCGATAAGGAATATCATGCGGATCTCGACAATAAAGCGTCTCCTGCACATCGGGGGATAAGTAAATATATCACCTCCATCCTAAGAATCACCAGTGCCTGAGGGTCCGGACTCGTGATCCTGAACAGCAAAAGTACTAGCTAATAAAGGGTCCCCCGCCTAGTTGACGACAATATGTCGACATCTACTCTAACTGAAGTCTTAAATCAGCTATCTGAGTCTGATGAGATGGCTCTTGGAAGCATGATATCCAGTCCATCATCATAAGAGACCCCAAAACCATATCTCCCAAGAACTAGGTAGCCTGGGTCTGAGATCCTATCATGGGTGGGCCCCACCAAGTGGAAAAGTCATCAAAAGTGATAGGACCATCTGACAAATGAAACCCCTCATACCTAGCTGTGGGAATCACTGCGGCTTGCTGAGATAAACGCCAGAATTGCTGAGTTGGAAGAAGGAAAGGAAGGCGAATCTCCCCAGTGATACATCTAAAAGCACGCTCCCCGAGGTAGAGCTGCCAACCTCCATCAAACAGGAATGGAATCCGATGAGTAGACAAATAATACTCTAGCCCTATGGGTAGACCATCCTCAAACCCCTCAGATAAGTGCTATGCAGAATAAGGGACCTAAACAATGTCAGAAGCCCTTAATGTCTCCAGCTGAATAAGGGCATGAGTGAAGCCCTCCGCAATTGGGACCTCTGATAAAGTAGACTGATGCCATCTACATCCCCAAGGATAAGTGTCCAAGCCCAGAATAGAGATAGGGCAAAGACAAGGAAGCCTCTCATAAGACCAAAACTGTTAATCCAAAGAACCCGACATTAGTTAAGAGAAGAGATAAACCAATCAAAATTCAAATAAGTGAAATTCAGTCAAAATAACTCACCAGAAGAAACTGGTAGAATCCGACCCAGGCGTCGGTGACTCCCTCGGATCGCAGTCTCATCCCGTGAAGGAAGAGAGCAAATGTGAAAGATCCCCAATCGTAGTCCCCAATGCGGTCTACATCTCGAACATCCCTTACTAAGCTAAAGGGAACAATGGAGGACTTGTTCGTAATGAAATAACCCCTCATAATAATCAGGAATAGATGTCGTAAGATGCTATATCTATCCCTCAAATCTGCAGGAATGGCTGCCGTAGAGTGCCCCGAGCAGCATCGACGCTTAGACATCTCGATCGAATACTACGAGCCTGGAAGGCCCGCTCCTGAGAAAAAAAAACCCAGAAGGGTGTGCACAGCTGTCAAAGTGATACCGATCTCCAAGGGCACTTTGTCCTCAGTAAACTCTAGGCCTGTGATATATCTCCAATTCATAGGAGTCATCACAACCTCGCAATCCAGCAGATGTAGGGACTGACTCTAATGGAACCATCTCTTAGATAAAGCTCGTAAATAGCCCAGGGGCAGCGACGGGGAGCAATGGTGAAGAAAGCCTGGAATCCCCAAGAATCCACTGCAACCCGATACTCGGGATGAAGTGGATGATATAAAGAGTATATACTAAACCAGTTATGCCTGGGCTGGGTAAACTCTAGAACCTGCACGACCTTAAGGTTAAGAAAACCAATTGCTGACAAAAAAGAGAAATTAAGACAAATTAATGTAAAGATCATATACCTCATTCACCTGTAAGTGAATAGAGGGATGGCGGCTCAGGTCCACACCCAACAAGTCAGGAACGACTACCTGAATGCCAGTAAGAAATTAAGGCACCACAATGGGCTGAGGTGGAACCTCAGGCTCAAGGATATCCTCCTTTTCCAAATGAGGTTGTTCCTCACCAAGAGGATGCAGAACTGGCTCTGTCAACCGCTGAACCTTCCTGCTAATCCATGGAATAAAAACGTCAGAGGGAGGCCTCCGCCGACGAACTCCAGCTGAAACCCAGTGAGGTGAAGAACGGCTAGGTCTCGCAGAATCCACACATGAACAATGAGTTCGTAGGAATCCTAGCAAAGTCAGGTATATTCCTGCCCTTTTCAAATTTAAAATATAATCCCTGAAATATAATTTAGGTCTACACATCATGCATGTCTAACATATGCCGTTATATGTGTACATCATTTTCAACTCGCATCATAGCATATCTACACATGTATTTAGGACCCTAACGTTTAATTCATAAAAAAAATTCGCCAAAGTTTGTCCTATAAAATGGACTATCCACATGCCCGAAGCATGCATTAAATCACACTATGAGGGTACACCATCACAACCAACCAATTAAATAGCAATTTAAACTGTTGTTCTAATACATAGTTAGAATGCATGGCTAGACTAACGGATAAATTATAATATGTCGCATCCATACGGTCCATAAGATGATACATAAGCATTCATTGCATTATAACATGTCTATCAAGCTATCTATGTATACATGTTCAATATAATGCGTTTAATGAAAGATATACAGTTTTTCGACGATGAAAACACGATAAAATGGAGTCTATGCGTTACCCGTAGTGCGTAGAAGAGATGTACGGTGACGGATCGCTCCAAATCTAGCCAAAATAGAGTAGATCTGAGATGGGCTCGGATTTTTCAGAGAGAACGTAAGAAAACTCCAGTCGA